>CM055910.1:28076353-28606353 GCA_029582155.1 Panopea generosa | reverse complement strand
CTCGAGACGCTAACGACAAGATTACTAGTGATAGTAATAATGATCGCCTTCGTCCTCACATCACCCATCATATCAACCAGGGATATACAATCACCACATAACGGTCGGCACAGAAGAGACACCCAGGTACCTATATATTATATTTGTTTGTAATATGTGTCGTGTTTTATATCATATCTCCAACTGCGTCTTCCTATGCTTGTAGCTTGTGTTTGATATTGTATTAAATTCTGTTTATAAATTGTCTGTTGTCTCCGTGGGTAGTCGTATAAATCGGTCGCAAATATGGGGGGGGTGGGGTATCGTAACGATATGCAAGCAATGAATTATATATGTAATTTAGTCTTCAATGCTTACGTTTTCTTCTGTATTATGGTCACGTTTTTCGGAACTTATACACATTTCTAGTAACATATACACCATACGTGGAGCATTTGAATATTTGTATTAATCGCTTTAAACAAACAGTTGTAGCCAGGTTACAAGCACAAAAGAGTGAAGTTTCCATAGATATAGTCAGTAGTGAACTCGTTTATATCAGTATCGTTTTAATTGTGTTGGATAAACACATGTTTGTTCACCTATCAAAAATAGGAAATAAATATCTAAATGAAATAAAAGAAAATATCTATTCAAATAAAATTAAAATTGAAAAAGGTTATAATTATTATATTAAATAAAAAAATGAGTTTCCAAGAACAAAGACCTGAAAATCATAATTTACGACAATATGTTTATTATTAGTCAACGTTAAGCAAGCAGAGGAGAATGATTGGATATGTATGATGAACTAGGGTGATGCTTGTTATTGGCTAGCAGGTATCGTAGAATAATAAAGAACTGGTTAAAGATGTCAGAGTCAGTTGATAATAAATATAATAGACTTAGTTTAAACAATATTTTATTCACATTAGTGCTTATATTTAGCATACATTTAACAATAAAGCATAAAGTCATACGTATAACAAATTATTCGGAAAGGATACAGAAAAAAGCTTTAGAAGCTTATGTAAATCTGCTTTCATAACAGTTATTAAACGTTTCATATAGACTTTATCAGTATTGTTCCGTAACATGTTCAATTTGGCCAAATATTCAAAAATTGATAAACGAAAGCATAATGGTTTATTCAGAATATTTCAAAAAAAAAGAAGAATATTGGTTGAAGAGAAGAAAAGAAAGAGGCTTTACTAATTTTATGTTTTTTATCGGTTGTTTCGATACAGGGGATGGGTGTTTTGCAAGTTTATGTTTATCAATTCAATCCATTCAGTTATCATTGTTTCTTACTATCTCAGATCAAATAGAGACGTGTCGTCATCATTATGTAAGTAAACATAGCATCTGTGACAGGTCACTATCTATTTAAACGGTACGTAAACTCAAAACCTTTAGTTTTTATAGTATAATTGTGTTGTTGTTGCCAGTTAGTGTAAGGATTTCAATACCATACAAAAGGTCACAATAGACTTGTGTAAAGAATATTAAAAACTTAATAAGAATTTTACCCCAATAAGTAAAATGTGGTTAGCAGAATAACGCGATATATTTTCGTCTCAGGTTAGGATTTTATGGGGGGTTTTATTTTCAAGGTGTTTGAAATACACACATAATTTAATCTACTGTTGCACAAAAGTTAAGAGAAAGTTTTGTTCAGAACTGGAGATCAAGGATATGTGAATCATCTTTATAAAGAAATATGTTTTTTGATACATATTAAAAAATAAAGAGACATTTACAAAATTAAGAATGTCTTCTCATTATTTGGCTGTTGAAACTGGAACTATGTGTAACATGTAACAACTAATAAGATAAATTCCATTTTATTATCGAGTGTACTTTGTTTAATGAATTTAAGAAATAAATATTGACTCGTATTAATGGAAAATATCACGTTTCTTGAAACGACGCTTGGCATTATGTGTTTTGCATATATATACAATTTCTTCTGTATTTAACTTTTATATATTTCGTTTATTGTTTGTGTTTATAGTTGAATATATATGTGATTTATTTTCTGTATAAAGTGTTAATGGTTTGTCATAAGGGCTAGATGACAATATGACAAAATGACTAATGGATTTTGTAATAAAAGAATCATAAGTTACATCTACCACCTTCGACATAATACCGATATACTGCCTGATACCGATATACTGCCATAGAAATAGACATAATAACGATATACTGCCTGATACCGATATACTGCCATAGAAATAGACATAATACCGAAATACTGCCATAGAAATAGACATGATACCGATATACTGCCTGATACCGATATACTGCCATAGAAATAGACATAATACCGAAATACTGCCGTAGAAATAGACATGATATCGATATACTGCCATAGAAATAGACATGATACCGATATACTGCCATAAAAATAGACATAATACCGATATATTGCCATAGAAATAGACATTATACCGATATACTGCCTGATACCGATATACTGCCATAGAAATAGACATAATACCGAAATACTGCCATAGAAATAGACATGATACCAATATACTGCCATAGAAATAGACATGATACCGATATACTGTCATAAATATAGGCATAATACCGATATATTGCCATAGAAATAGACATAATATCGATATACTGTCATTGAAATAGACATGATATCGATATACTGCCATAGAAATAGACATAATACCGATATACTGCCATAGAAATAGGCATGATACCGATATATTGCCATAGAAATAGACATAATATCGATATACTGCCATTGAAATAGACATGATACCGATATACTGCCATAGAAATAGACATAATACTGATATACTGCCATAGAAATAGACATAATACTGATATACTGCCATAGAAATAGACATAATACCGATATACTGCTATAGAAATAGACATAATAAATATTTTTTTTTGTCAAAGTAGATTCGCGAGTTTCTCTTGTTGCCGATGTTATAAGTAATAAAAGTAAAAATAGCGTTGAAATAAACAACTAAAATTACGCTCATGGTAGACAAAAATAACTGCGAAGTAAAACACCATTATTAAACACTCATTTCACGAAGGAAATTAAAACGTATTCATAAAAGTTTAGCAAAATCAAACAGTCAAACACCTCTGTTTACAAGAGAGAGTAATATTACAGTCACAATAGTATTGGGGGGAAATTATATAATTCCTCCATCGTCTCTAGAGTACATACATAAGAGATATCTAAAACGTTTAATCAAATTCACAAACTGAGTATTTCAACCGCATGGTTCTCTCTAATTATTCTCGAGGACTCGCATGTTATTTGTTTGTAGATAATGGTTTAATTTTAAGCTTTTAGAAGAAATGTGAAGCATAAAAACTGTACGTCGAATATGTAAACTTGTATACATACTCGTGAATGAGACACTCGTTCGTTACAACAGACACAAAAACAAATACAGTCGCACTATATTATTCATCATGTCCTAGTTCAATGCAACACTGCTATATTTTTTTTAGTTGTTTATATGCAAAAAGGGCAGTTTTACATTGAATACCCGATATGTCGGCTCTGTATATATGTAATACCGAGGAGTGAAATGATCGGGCTAAGAATAGGATCACTGCCGATCTCTGCAGAGGGGTAGGAATCCTCCGAATAGGGGGTCATGTTCATTTTATCATTTTTTTTGTCATGGTCACTATTGTGGTTAAATTATCAACCCCTGTGTGGTTTCAGGGAGCCATATGATTAATGGCAAGAATAGGATCACTGTGGCTCATACATGTCGTAAGAAGCAACAATTTGAGTAATACGATAGAGTTTGCTGAAACTCTGCAAATCTGCAGGTAACAAGGTTTTAGGTTCATTCTGCATATTCATTTGTTGGTGTATTCTTTTTTTAAATCTGTATGTTAATTTGTTGTTTTTTGTACATGTAGAGTGAACCTAGAATCTTCCTTCCTCTTGGCGTCGAATAACCTATAATGTGTTGGTACGCCGTAAAACCCATTTCATTCTTTATTAAGCTGTTTAGATTTATCTGTGTATAGTTAAACGGACATCCTGGTGAAATGTGTTACGTCGTTAGGAATTTGCCATTTTCGTCTTTTCTTTTGATTAGTTCGTCAAATTAGATCCGTCATCTAAATACAGTGACTTGCCACTAAGACTGCTCTGTATTTGGAAACAATGTAAAACATTGTATGACATTTTTTTTATGGAATTATATTTTGATAAATAGAAGGCAAAAAGTTGACCAAAAGTCAAAACCATATTGTAAATTTAGGAATGTGTTGGCATATATCTTTACGAGTACCTTTCCTTCAGGACAGTGGTGTAGAGAAAACAACTAAGCAAGAGCCTTAGACCATGACTAATCGCTATGACGTTGGAACAATCTATCCCGTGACCTACGAAAAATATTACGACGGTGGCTGAAAGTTATCGTGGCAAAAATATATTGATGAAATGAATTAAAATAATTATATATATTAAATGTGTTTGTTATGCAAGCAAATTATTATTTCATGTTAATTTCGTTTCGGATAAAAAGTTCCGTCCCTTATTCCTGCCAAAAATGTTTTCTTCCGAGATGCAATTTTCTATCTGAACCTCGTGTAATATTTTTTTATTTATATTAAAGAACAACCAGCAAAAAAGAAAGAAAAAAACGTTTTTATTACATAGAATAAATGGATCCATTTCGTGTTTTCTTTTAATGTATTTTTTGTTATTATATAGAATATTCGCTGTTTTGTTGTGTATTTGTGTACGACATATATATATATATATGTGCATATGCATATGAGTGGGAGTTTTATTTTGAAAATATTGCCATGTTAGTAGAAACCGTGTGAAGCAACCGGTCATATGAACCTGCGACGGAACAAACATCAAACTGTATCAAGGAAACTGACGCTATTAATGGAGGCCTGGGATTTGAAATACAGTTTGTCGCTGTGATAACGATCGTGAAGGCGACCGAGTTACTTTAGACGCTGAGTTAGTAGAAACACCAAACAAACATTCTCATGTAATAGAATGGCAAACACGAGAACCGTCATTAAAAACAAATGTATCCAGTTGAACAGATGGATACGTGTCTAAATCGTTTTAGTAATGCATCTACGGTATCAAATTGTGCTATCAAGACGGTGTGAATGCAATATTTCCGCCGCAATAAAAAGCTTTTAAATTAGTATAAAAGGTTCGATTTCAGTAGTTTGTTTTAAGTTTTAGTACCACAAGTCATTGTATCGTAGCAAACAAAGTGTATATCACATCATCGCGATTCACAATAATAAACAATAACAAACAATCGTAATTTATAAATATAACCGAAAACAAAATACCACGTGATTCACCATGTGTGTTTATGCAACTCTTCAGTGTTAAATGGGATAAATTAACTTACAATTTTCGCTTTCGACTCCTGATAAACACTTAAGCAAAAACAAAAACATTAGCGTAGTCGTCACAGAGCATTTAAACGGCATAGCCACCACCTACACAACATCAATGGTAATTAGCGCATAAACATATTGTAATAAGAATTAGGTTTGTATACTAATGTAATAAACTGGACAACATTAGTTGCTGCCTTCGGTTGGTAAGTGGTAAATCTTCCGCTGGACAATATAAACTTGGTTTACAGGTGAATCCATTTTGCTTTATTTTGATAATAGTCTATCCCTGAACCTGATATCCCCCGACGCAGGTTTCTTAAACAATCAATGAAAAAGTAGGGAATTGTATGCCTGTTCCGAAATTCATAGCAACTGAACGCTTACTCAACTGTGACGTCATTCAAACTTTATTTTTAAGTCAATGATCAATCAATGTACTCAAATGGGGCTTTCCCAACATTGCAATTTAACGGACCCAATCGGCAGAGCAAGGTCCGTTCTACAGATTATTCTAATACAATGTAATTATACAAAGAAATATTTAAAGAAAGCTTTCGTCACTTTTAATTAAATTGACAACTACAGTTTCACCATCCGATTTTAAAGTACAATATAATAAAATATATAATTGTTTCTGTTAAAAATCTAATCCCATGTTTCATCTCGCATATTCAATTTTTTTTTTTAAAGACGAGTCTTATTGGGTTACTTCAACCACTCAATAGAGATGTTGTTAGGATTACAATGACAGTGGTTTCACAGCAAGTGTACAGTGAAAAAACTCCTATAACAGCGTTATGGTGATTGCTAGGACGTGAAATGACATGGTTTAAAATTTGTTGCAATCGCATGACGTAACGTATTTAACATCAAACGACTTGCATTCGCCTTCAACTCTTGCGTAGTCGACCTTTCAGTGTAATATTTGATTTTCGGTATTCGTTTTATATGGTATGATGCATTCACGTTTGTAGACAAAATCTATTTAATCCATAAATAACTGTCACTCGTCATTTTCTTATTTTTGTCTATACTTTCAAACGACTGCGACCGCCATTGTTTGAATAACATCTATAATGTTTCCGTAAAATCAAACTACTCTAAAGAATGTATGTTACTGAAAGGGATCAGAACAACACATGGAAAATTATATGTTAGTAACATCTATTTTATATATAACAAATACTGTATATGTAGATGTTGGACCTATTATTACGTAAGATGGAGTTTTATAGTTGTGTATTTACGTAGAAGTGTGAAAAATATCCGGATACGATCGTTAATTTTGTTTTTTTTAACTATGTTTTTTTTCTCCATTATATCTCTATATCATATTGATTTAATGATATCGTATATAACTGGATGTTTTTAACTAGTAACGTCATCCCTGGTGGTGACACCATAATATCTACGGTAACAAAGATTAATGTCGTGCCTTATATTAAGAAATATGTGTTCTTGGTATGTCCAATATAGTATTTAGGACAGTCAACTCAGTTTTGCCACCGTGGGTCCCTGCAGGAATGATCTGTGTAAACCATTCACAGGTAATTTCTGTAATAGTTCAATTACGGCTGTGGGACATAGAATCAAACAGTTCTCCCTAAGTTGTTCTTTTAATGTGAGTAGAAAAACTAGAAATCGCTGGTAGCTAACCCTGGATGTCTTGTCAAAATTATTCCAAGCGTTTCTGATCATTCTTACATAACAACCCCACATTCTATTGAAGTTATTCTGCTACTCTGTTTCAATTTAAAAAAATACGTGAAATGGCAGATAATGCCTGGGACATTAATGACATCACATAGAACGACATATCACATGACGTCATATTAGACGTCATAATTAAATGTTTCAGATGATCTTACGTGTTTTCAATTAAGTGTATATCTTTGGAAAAATACATAAAAACTCAAAGAAATCGCGTTAAATGCAATAATCACAGAAAGCCCCAGCATGACGTTAAGGACGTTGCCTTGGCAATAATGACGTAATGAGTGATTATATGACAAACTGCTGATTTATCAAGTTAGTGCGGTAAGATTGCTGCAATAAAATAAGACACATTCAGGAAACCTTTTTATCCTCCCTTGTACATTACAAAGTGAAACCATTTCTTCGGCAATGTAGACTGACACTATAACATGTGTTAATGACTGCAATACCGTGTCAGCAAGCTGTAGGAATTACTGTATTTACTTCCGGCCGTGACAATCAAAATACAGAAAACAGACCGAAATAATCGTAATGGGCGCACGTTTACAATTACTAATTTAAAAGTTAATCTTGAAATATTTACAATTACTGAAATCTTACAATTGGTCATGAAACAAATCTCACAAAGCAACCATATACAAATAAGTGTTAATTAAATTGGAAATTTAAATGCCAAATACGTACTTAGATTTATTGAATTTTATGGTATCATAACAAGAAATAAAACTTGTTGAATTTTAAATATTTAAACACGCATTAAATATTATAAAATATAGAATTACAAAATACGTTTTAAGATAATATTGGATTTTGAATATCAAACACTTATTAAAATGTATGTGAAATTTAAATGACCAAATACGTATAAAAATACATGAATTTTGATAATCAAATACATATTAAAACTTGCTTGAATTTTAAATGATCAAATACGTATCGAATCGTATGTAGTTAATGGTCACCTCTTAGACTTTAAGAAAACCATTCAAGCACTATAGCAATACAATAGGAACTTACAATCGGCTGATGCAGTGAATTTAGTATAAGGCACCAGTGTGATATACATCAGTTGATCTCTATTCGCTCAGTATTCACTTTGTCCCGCGTTCTTTTCTCACTTAAATACGTTACGAATCGCTTTCTCGCTGTCAATAAGGAGGGAGTAGATCAACATATATTAAGTTTTTCGGGCGGGGGGGGGGGGGGGGGTATATTTTGTTTTGATGAACAATTCTTCTCTTTCGTGCTATAAATCAGCTAATGTATATTTACTCGCCGGATTTAGTTCAATAACCCACTATGAGGATAATAAAGGGTGTGTTAAAAAAGTGACTCGATTATTTTTAAATAAATATAGTAAATTATGTGTATTCTCTTACTCATGTTGTATGCTCACATTTGTTCAATGTCCTAGTAATATATTGACACTTTTGGTGATTTCTTCTTTCAGGCATCTGCAACAACAATTTAGCAGAGTCTAATTTAATATGTTAACACATGACGTAAGCTGTGGCAATGTATACTTCATGAGTGAAGATTGCCTCTTAAAAGAATGTTACGCGTCAGCTCGGCGCCAGTCATGTACTAGGTCAAGTCGGTACTTAAAGATTGAACCTTGATTGCCGACGCCAGCTTTTTGATGTATAGCTACCGCTTTTTTAAAGCGATGTATATGTGAAGGACAAATTAACAAAGTGAAACACTATGCCATTGTTCAAGACAAACACAACTTGGAGGTCTACGACTGATTAATATTGATAGGTTGTTTTATTTAAATCGATACACATTACTAGGATAAGACGGTTACTAATACATAGATATTTCTTTATTTAAGTCTCATCATGGTTAATACACAGTATATACATTAAATTAAACATTATATTTAACAGTTAGCCATGCCATTCTATAAAGAATTATAAGAGACTATATTACATGTAAAACATATCAATACATATTTAAACCAATTTGTCACAATTAATAATAATTGTTGTTTATATATTAACTGATAACCTTAATGACTAGCAAACATACTTGCAGAATAGCACATATAACACACCACGTTTTAACATATATATACACAGTAAAAAATGAGAGGCCGGTGCTAATCTTGACATATTGTCTAAAATGTTATTAAAATTATATAAGATTACGATGTGAGGAGGAAAGGAAATGCTAACGCATCTGCTACTTAAAGCTTAAAAAATATTTTAAAAAATCGAATATCATTCTAGATCAGATCTAGAATGAACTGATTAGCACCGACTTCTCACTACAATGTTAAAATGCTTCATATGTCTAAATCAACTATTACATTATTTATATACAACTATATAAAATATTTCTTCTTCTCTCTAAAATCATAAAACAGGTTTTGGCACTTAGTTTCACAACACTTTGGTTCGATAGTATATAGCATAGTTTATCATTATCGCTACACGAATTAAATTCCTTAAAAACACTTACAATTTCTGTCAATAACTCTGATCGAATGGTATCATACAAAGGGCAATTTAGTAACACATGCATCTCATTTTCAACTTCATCTTTACAATGAAAGCATACTCGATCATTTACACTCAACTGTCTATATCTTCCAGTCTCTATGGCTATTGGAGCAGTGCCACTTCTAAATTTTGCTAAAGCACCTCTATGGCGTCTATTGTATACTAATTTACAGTATGGTTCCACAATATATTCATGTTTGAATTGTTTATAAAGTCTAAGTTTATTTCCCCCGTTACCTCTTTGTGAAACTTCTCTGTTTACGTCTTCATGCCACTTTGTGACAACGTCATAAACAATCAGTGGTATTATTTCGTTTAAAAGTACAAATTTATTTGCATTTTCATTAACATTACCATATCTTTCTACATTATATATTTTGAACATTTCTAATACTTTAAAATTCCAGTTCTTGCATCTATTATTACTTTTTGAATTTGACCATAAAAATATCTTTTTATTTAGTCTTGTAGTTTGCATATTAATACAACGACACCAATTTAATAGTACACATTTCCACACTTTACCAATACATGGTGTCCATCCTATATCTCCAGTAACTGCAGAATTTGGTGTGTATTTACCCACATTTAAAAAATATCTAGCCGCTCTATTCTGGATAGCATTTATGCTACTAAAATTATGTGTACCCCAAACTCCCGCCCCATACGCAATAACTGGAAAAACAAGATTATCATATAATTTTGAAAAAACTTCGTATGGGAAACCACCGAAAGCTTTTGATTTTGCAATAAGTAGGCCTAACGCTCTGTTTGCAGATTGCGCAACAATTTTTGCAGTCACTGCAAAATCTAGGTGTTCTGTCAATATAAGACCTAGGTATTTATATTGTGACGTGTACTCAATAACATCATTGCCACACTTAAATATAACATTACAACGTTCACATGATGGATTTCTAAAATGTACTATATTGGATTTGGTACAGTTAACTGACAAATAATTGTTTATGCACCAACTATTAAGCATGTTTAACATATATTGTAGATCTTCTAGTGTTTCTGCTATTAGAACAATATCGTCTGCATATAAAAAAACTGAAATTAGAGTGTCATCTATCAGAACACCCTTCTGTAATGTATTTATTTTCAAAGCAAGATCATTAATATACAGGTTAAACAGTATCGGTGATAAAGAACACCCTTGCTTCAAGCCCGTATTTACACTAAACCAGTCCGTGTTAAAACCATTTAACTTAATAGAACATAATACATTCTTGTAGAGAGACTGAATGGCTTCTAAAAGTTTCCCCCGAATTCCTAACTTATCTAATTTTTTCCACAGAATATCTCTATTTACAGTATCATATGCCTTTCTAAAATCAATAAAAGCACAGTAAGTAGATTTTTTCATTTTTTTCCTAGTATCTATTAGGTTTGTTAGAGATGTAAGATGGTCAATGGTACTGCGACCTTTACGAAACCCATTTTGACCTTCAAATATAATATCGTTTTGCTCGGTGAAATTTGTAATTCTATTATTCAATAAACTACAATAAATTTTATAGACTGTAGATGTAATTGTTATACCCCTATACGACAAAGGGTCTCTTGGATTACTAGATGTACATTTTGGAATAGGAGTAATAATACCCTTACCCCACACAGTAGGAACTTTACCTGTATTCAAAAATATATTAAAACACTTATGAAGGTAACTTATAACTATTTCATTCTTTAGGACCTCCCCTGGAATTTCATCTACTCCAATGGAACGACCATTACGAACATCAAGTACAGATTTTCTTACTTCATCTAACGTAAAACCACAACTAAAGTTTTGAATATCATTATTAATATTAAGATTAACATCCACATTTTCTATATCAATATCAGTGTCTATATCTTGATTAAGAAGGTCACAAAAATCTGACTTCCATTTATTAAAAACAGCTGTTTTATCTGTAACAATTTTACCATCGTTATCTAAAATTTCCATAGGTATGTCTTTTTTTCTATTATCTCTAACACCAACCCGACCAATAGTCTTCCAAAATTCATTTGGGTTTTTCTTAACATCATTAATAATCTCTTCCTGCAATTTAAACCAGTATTTACGTTACTTTGTTGTACATTTTTATCGAATATTTTTCTTTTTTCAACATAAACTCTTTTTTTACTGCTTTTTAAAATACCATTAGTCTTTAACCAAATTCTCTCCGCGCTACACATATCATTCCAAAGTTTACTTAAATTTTCATTCCACCATGGTTTTGAAATTCGTTTACGTTTATTAGAATACCCATATTTTAAAACAACCTTTTTGCTAGGTATTTTCTCTAACATTTCATCTTTAATAATACGAGAAAACGAATTATATAAAGTATCTACTGAACTCTGTTCTTGTTCATTATTTTCTAATTTTGAAATCGTTTCTTGAATACTGTTATCAAAAGCTATTTCTGAATTAAGACAAAAATGTTCAGGAATATGTCTAACATCAAATTTTGTATACATCTTTTCTGTTACAATATATTCGTTATTTTGTTCTGCAATTGCAGAATTCAAACATTTAGGATGAAAATAACATGTCAAAAGTGAGTGATCAGGTATACTCCTCGACTCTATACATTGTTCCCGCACCATATCCGATGCAATAGTTACATTGACATTATCTATACATTCGATGTCTTCATAAGGAACTATAAAGTAATCGACTACAGAACTACCTTTCGATGAAATACATGTGAAATTATTACTTTTAAAATGTCTCCCATTCATTATACAACAATTACTATCAATTAAAAAATTAGACAACATGTCTCCATATGCATTTTTAGCAAAATCAATCACATCTCTTTCTAAGACATTATCAACACCTTCGATAAAATCTGGCATATCACCAACTCTGCTGTTAAAATCACCACATATGACAAACTGACCTAATTTTTGATATTCATATATATTTGTTAAGCGTTGATCATAAAAATCATTAGGATTGACATATCTGGACGATCCTTGAGGAGGTAAATAACATACACATACGTTAAAAGATAAAAGTGTTAATTTGTTTTTAAAAGACACCCATAAAATACCTTCATATGACTTGTCTAATACATTAATCTCAAACTCCTTATATAAGTCACACTTTACAATTAAACATACGCCGCCTGATCCATTTCTAGCATTAACATGTATCTGTTTCCTATTATGCCCAATAAACACATAGTTATCTAAAGCTAAATGATAACATATGATAAGCACTTAACATGTATTAAAGAAATAAACATTTGGATTGCACAGTTTAAATGTTTCTGAGAAAAGTTTTTGCAAGCAAATTGAAACTTATTCTTTTTCAAAATAATCAGTAGTATCTGTATAATGTGTCGTCATGGCATCGTTCCTCTGTGCCATAATAAAAGTATAAAAGTCGGAGAGTCATCTGTTTTCTTTAAATATTAGTATTATAAAGCATACATATTTTAATTATTCAGTTATTTGAAAGACGCATATGATTGGAGGTCAAATATTATGGAATACAAAGTTGTTAAAGCATAAATTATAAAATGTACCAAAAATCTTCCAAACTTTAATCTTACCAATCTTTCATATTGAAAAAATCATTATTTTGGTAGATGCACAATGCAGTAGGTCAATCTATGATACACTGCATGCAAGCAATATAACATAACATCAAAAGCACAACATAAGTGAAAAAATAAACTTTTTATATACATAATAAAACATTAGGTCATTTATCTACAAACCAAGACACCAAGCTATAATTATGGTTCCAGAAGAGAATTAACCATAAACGTTTAGGAAACCACCATTTTGAGCATTCCCAATTCTGATATTTGCTGCATATGATATAAATCTATTTAAACAATTAAAAGTGTTATAGGATAATGATATTACAAAAGCATATTGGACAATTATATCCATTTCTTTCCAAAATAAACATACTAATTCATTTTCAGTTTAAAATGTAGGAGTATGATATTATTCTAGAGGACAGCACTTTCGATTAAATTTAAAGGTTAAGATCCTGACAAAATAACACGCAGTCTATCAAAAACAAAATAATTGGAAACCATATTGTATTAATTCTAATAACTATTCAAAATCAGTTTATGAAATAGAAATAATAGGAAGCTTGTAAAATCTTCCAAAATTGCACTGTTTTGTTTTGTTTTGTTTTGTTTTGTTTTGTATGTTTTTTTTCTCTCTCTAATTGTTACTGTATTGACTACAACTATATGTTCATGTATGTATACCCGTGTGAATGTATATGTGTTTGTGTATATAGAAAAACTAATGTCATTTCTTCTACCGCTACCTTCTCTCAACGTTTCCCTTTAATACCATAAACTTTTGGGAACAATAAATTATAATTTCTTTTCTTAAAATAATATGTCAGATCGTGTATTTTAAACGAAAACAATTAATACCATTACATTGGCTGCTTGTCACAAATAATGAAACTTAAGTACTACAATGTCCGTTACAATAACTTCTCTTCATACCTTTAAAAAGAAACAAAACATAAAAAAAACACATAAACTGACATTTTAAACACAACACAATGTTATTTGTTATTCTTTAATGTTTTGTTTGTGTCCCATATTAATTATAGGTTGATTATTACGTAATAAAGCAGGCATTTATGCATGGAAAAAATATAAAAATAAAACATAAAAAGTTGATTCCATTTTTTATCCATTTTATTAAATTTACTGAATTTGAATCATTTAGTATTTGAAAAAAAATACTTTCACAGCTCTTGGAAAATGTTCATGGAGAGAAACAAATCCATTTAAACAATCGTGCTGGGCATGGTTATTCAAAGTTCCGTTAACTTAACACTCCGTTAAGTGAATTGTGCATATTTGATATCTTCAAATTTCAATGTTTTCGCAGCCAGAATAATGTTTTACAAAAGTAGAAAAAACAGAAGTGTCAGTTAACTTTGGAAACAGTGCTTTGAACATCTAGGTCAAGATGAAAGCATGTATTATATGAGTCAGTCATTTAAAATTATATGTGTGTTAATATTATATCTAAATAATGCAAGGTGTATTTGAGTGAGGACTCACTACTTTTTCTGTATACAATTTTACTAAATGTCAATTAATTACTATCTTGCTGAAAAGCAATATGACGGCGAATTACAGGTCTCACTACACAGTTGAATTGTGTTCTTTGTTCTATACCAACTAAGGTCTAGGATTTCCATTGTAAAAATAAAATTCCACATAGAATTTTTGTTTAAAGAATATTTTTTCATAGCAGGAATATAGACACACATACAAATGCCCAATAACTGGTAGGTTGACCAACTTGAGGTTTTAAAAGAGGGTGCAGTAACACCCTGAGATTATTTTAAACAAGAAGTCCTCAAATGCTCATTTATACATGCATACGTTGAAATACTACAAAAGTCACCTTTTTAAATCACAACCGTTATGAACTTTTTTTTAAATATTTCAAAACCAAATATTTAGGCCTTTTTTAAGTGTAAGAATTGTGTTACCGTGTGTGGAAAAAGGGCGTTACTGTGAAATGAGACGTTAATGGTCATGAGAATTTCAAATCATATAATTACTGGTAAAATGTTACACAATATATTGTTTGGTCGGTCGATCAAACATTATTATATCAATAATTTTAAGGGTGTCCAATCTTACATATGAACACTTTTTTTTAATACTAGTATTCGGCCTATTACTAAACCAACTGTCTCTTTCATAACAGTTATACAGTTATAGGTCAATAATGTCAGCCTCATTTGATGGTATAATACTTTGTTGTCTTTCTCTCACAAATCGTCAGTTTGTTGGCTCGTTTATATAATGACAAAAGTTAATTGTCAACTTACATTAATATAGGTGTTTGTACATAATTGATTTCGTGATTCCAAGACAAAAGATGAATATCAATTAGTTCTTATAATAATGTAATGGCTCAGTTGTTTATCTATGTAATATCGGAAAACAGCATGACGTACGGACAGGACGAAACAAACAATTGGATCGGCTATATTATTTATTTCTTTATTTCTATATACATTGTATTTATATTTTATGCTGAATACAATATTTCTATATAAATTGTATTTATATTTTATGCTGAATACAATATTTATATATAAGTGCAAAGTTTTTCGTTGTAATACATACAATTAGTTAATACTATAAGGTAAGTTTGTTAAGTTATATATACGCTTACGTTAATTTTTGGAAGAACTTTGATTTAAGATATTGAGCAAAATTGTGGTATCGGTTCATAGATATAGTTATTTCGGTGAACGTTTTAAGTCAAACGTCAGCACTCTCCATATTAATTGACTTGAAGTTATCTGTGGTTTACGAAAATACTGCATTCGTTCTCCTTTATTATTATACTTGGGCATATCCCAAATATGTTGGACACATGATTCACATATTTATATTGACTGCATTACATAATTGGTTTTATGCAATGATATGACCGTTATTTTAGAAATGAGAAATATGGGTAATGTGAATCTAAGGGTAGAACTGAATTTGCATTAAAATATGTCTATCAGTTTGGCTCCACTTGCCTATATAAAATATTCCATTGGAAAATCAAAAGTGTCCACTCTATACCGGAGTGGATTGTGAACCAAATGTCTTAAAGAAGTGATCTCAATATGATGATATTAGGGACCTTTGTTTTGTATGGGAAGATGTTACCGACATATGAGCATACCTAAAACCGTTAACTAGAACAAAACAACGCCAGCAACAGAGCGATTACAATAGATCCCCCTCCCTCACCGCCAACCCCGCCGTTTTCTCCGGAAGTCGAGTTTCAATTAAAATTAATCTCCAGAACGCATTTTGTACAACTGGAAATATACACAAGAAGGTTTTTTTCTCTGTACGGAGTGTCATTGTGTTACTGTTACATGACCAATAGTCGGACCCGATTAGCTCAGTCGGTAGCGCGTCTGACTATCAATCCAAGGATCGGGAGTTCGAATCCCCGTCTGGCAATAGTCTCCGTGATGACTAATATACAATATTGTGTCTCGTCATCATTCGTTTCTCACCGCTTATTCAAGTGGGGAAGTTATCAGTTACTTACGGAGATAGGGTGTGCACAAGTACTGGTTAACCATTTAGTAACTCAGGAAACAGTGGTTAGATTAATTGATCGTCTCAATGGCATAAAAACTACGCTAAACAATCAATCAGTCCATACATGACGAATATTACCAATGATATCCGCTATAACAATGCAATAACTATGCCAATCTCCAATACTATTGGATGTTTTAACGATTCATCTGATATTCAAATGATAGACATTATGATTGAGCAAACCACATTTGCATCACGAACATAAGGTGTTTGCGCGATATATTCACTAAACCATACAAACCACATTTGCATCACGAACATTAGGTGTTTGCGTGTTATATTCACTAAACCATACAAACCACATTTGCATCACGAACATTAGGTGTTTGCGTGTTATATTCACTAAACCATACAAACCACATTTGCATCACGAACATTAGGTGTGTGCGTGTTATATTCACTAAACCATACAAACCACATTTGCATCACGAACATTAGGTGTTTGCGTGTTATATTCACTAAATCATACAAACCACATTTGCATCACGAACATTAGGTGTTTGCGTGTTATATTCACTAAACCATACAAACCACATTTGCATCACGAACATTAGGTGTTTGCGTGATATATTCACTAAACCATACATTGGAACTCTTCTTCAGGTGTAAGCCCGGTACTGATTTCTGTTCTTTATTCTATAGTAATATAATGTATGCCTGTTTGTCAGTCATAGAAGGACTCTCATAAAACTTACATTTCATTGTTTGTCAACCCTTGCACTACTACAATATGATGAAAAAAGGAGAGGCCATGTAGCATATAAGATATTTTGTTTCTGTTCGGTGTGTACACCGTTGATAAAGTGAAAGTTGACTTCCAAAATCATGTATTTATACACCCAATTTCCCAGCATTATTTTTTTCTAAATTCATAATTTAAACATGAAATTGCTTTCAAATTGTTTAAAATACATCGATAATGCCATTCAAATAAAAAATGATCAATAAAATAAAGAAAAATGCATTTTTATAAATAAGAAGAAACAAGGACTACTTATAACCGCCATATGCGACTTCCCCATGGAAGCATTCCTGTTTTTAATGGGGGTACTATGCCTTCAATAACCAACTCAAGTCAAAATTTTATTAGCAAAAACATTTGGCTATCATGATAGTACAATAATAAATATATTAACAAAGCCATAAACTCTCACCGCCACACCACATACGTCACGCACACAGCTACCTCGCACACCACACAATACTTTGTGGAAAAGCGTGATATTTGCTACAGTATTTATAAGTAGAATTCAATATATAAACATTTCCATAAAGAAAATCTAATTCATATATCTAATCAATATTGAAAAAAGTACGACAAATTTATTATGACGATGATAATAATTAATAATAATTTTTGTAAGGGCGATAATCATACCTAATCACCGGAAGTCCAGATCCATTAGATGCTTGCAGCATTCTCACATGTTCTATTTTGGGGGAAAAGTGTCACATAATAATAGGATTTTTTTAGTTCTTATCAGTGTTGTTTACTCGTCAGTTGATGTGCTTATTTGTCTCATTGAAGTCAATCGTTTGTGTATACAATTCAAGGAAACACTTAAATTTGACCCTGATAACTTATAACAAATAATCACAATACAGAACAAGGTTTGTATTTGTTATTGTCGCCGTTAAAAGGTTATCGATTAATATTGTGTTGTTTGACATCTCTCTATATAAAACATGTATGGTCATACCATTGAAAATGATATATGATTTCTATTCATATGGATAGCTAATCACAAACAGTTACACAATCAAATATGTTCCGCTTTGTGAGCTTACTTTTATAATTATATATTTAACGCCCTCAATATTCAGGCAAATCAAATGGCAAAATTTCTAACTTAAAAACGAAAATTGAAAGGCAAATAATATCTTAAAAACCAGTAATATACAACTAACACGAGTGGAAAACAAAGTTATATTTATTATGACAAAGAATCAGTGAGAGGATACATATATATCTGTATCTCTCTTCTCTAAGAATCATTTTTTATTCCTTCCATATTATATAGTATCTTTCTTTTTTTAAAAAAAGTAAATAAAAATTATTTCGTCACATAGAAGACATCCACAAAAGAAAAATGTTTGAGGCTTAAGATAGAAACATATGGGCAATACAACTATTCTGTATTAATAAAATGTTTCGTTTTCAGGCCTTTTATTACTATCCAGAGTAAAAATGTGAATGTCATGATGTTTTGTATGCGTTTAAAATAATATTGTGTGTTTGTTATGTGCTGTAAAAACATTATACGTTATATATATGTAACGAATATGAAATAAAACAGTTTATTACAAAAGAAATTCTTCCGTGCAATATCATATTATCATTTTTTCTATTTTCAGAGAAGTGTCCAATTTGCCAATCCACTTTTATCCCAGAAAATGATGAGGATGGTGTTTAGAAGAAAGAACGAACTTATGAACTATTTGTCATCTCGTAACAGAGAGGAAAAAAGGCAGCGACAATGTTATTGGTCTGTTATATCATGTTACTAGGCAACGTGATCAACTGGCCAATCAAGTTGTGCACGTCAGCAATTTGAAACAAATTAAAGATACTATAATATTAAAATCAAATTACTAATTAAAAAAATCAAATTATTAAAAAATCAAACGAACTTTCAACTTCCAAATTAATGAGCTGTTAGGCATCAATTTTAATTGCGTATAATTCAAATTGCATAGCATAACCTACAAACTACCATTCCCACATGACAACAGACCGATGACATTACATTTATATTACCAAGCTAGACGATGACTGTAGTGTATTATATATGGAAGTGCATTAAATTAAATCAAATCAACGTTTTTATTGAATATTCAATGTGTTTAGAGAGGCTATGTACCTGTCAAATCAAGTTACGAAGCACGCCAGTGAATTACCTCATGCGAATTTGTGGGCCATTAAAATTAATATCCAAACAGCGCAATTGTTGTTGTTTTTATTTTGAGTAAATATCAAAGAGAATGCAAATCACTTAATTGATAATCACCTGCCATGAATCATTTTAATGAGTCCAATAGATTCAAACAGCAGCATTACGGTTATATGCTTTATATATAACACGATGTAATAAACAAGATTACTCATTTTATTATTATTTCATCGTTTAAAAGTAAATATTTCATGAGAAAACGTTTAATAAACATCTACAACTTCCCTGAAAATACATTACATTACACTGATAACGAACGTGTGAATGGTTTGACCATATCCATAGATGTAGAACTACGCGAATCTGAATACAGTAACATTGTTTACTGATTAAAGGTCACAAAGGGGCAATTTGGAGAAGAAAAAAACATTAGACGTAAGTCGACTTAAGAGCGCCGGTTGATGACATCGTTAAGTGTCACGGCATGCGAATGAACCATTCCAAACACATCTGGATCGTATTAGATTGATATACTGATGCCAGATATTGAAACGTTTTCACACATTGGTACACACTGAATGCTCTTAAGTACATTGAGATTACCGAATTGGGAGTGAATAGAAGTAGACAGGAGTAAACGGAACAGTTATATGAGTGTTATAGCAACCAGAATAGATACACATACCGCTTTCTAACATTATACAGTTTTTGTCTTTGTGTCACATGAAACATGGCCTTGACATCCATTTAAAACTGAATGATGATGATTAAGTAGTGTAAAATGTTTAAATATTTTGTTATAAATTACTAATGCGTCAATTCAACTGTGTTGTTTGTTTCAATGTACTGTGTTTTGTTTAAGTTCTTGCCCAATAAAACACAACACGACTCCAGATCACGTGAATCATGGGCGTAGGAGCGTTCCAATTATGGGGGGGGGGGGAACCTTGGGAGAGAATGTCTGAGGATGTATACTCCAGGCACAAAAATATATGCTGAACTTGAATATTGTGGAGGACCGATCCCCCTTGCACCCCAGCTCCTACGCCTATGTGGGTTTAATAAATACAAGGGAAAAAAAACAAAATTAGACCCGGGTTTCTTAAGTTGTTCATGTGGCAACAGTTGGTATTAATTTCGAGAACCTTTGACAGAGCTCCGTGACGGAGCAGTACAATTGCAGAATAGTAAGAATTTGTCAAAACACAAGGTAACATTTTACGACCGTTACACAGCAAAACACTGCCGGCGTAATATTCAATAATATTTTATAACAGATTGAAGGTTAATTTCAAGTTTTTTGGGGTTTTTTTCTAATTTTATCTCATTAAAAAAACTTAAAACACCAAGCCAGTTATCTGCAATTCAGTAATAACTCAGCTCTAATTTTTACTGAAACGATGAAGAAATGCAGAGTGAGTTTCAGTCCCATATTATCAAAATGTTGTAAGCGATATTTACAGTTTTAGAATATCCATGTAAAGGTTTGCCATTAATATTTATGTCGGTAACAATGATCATACCGACAAAATCATTTTAAATTAATGAAATACCTGTGCGAACCTAATTATTCTAAAACTGTAAACATCGGTAACCATAGTGATAGTATGGCTCGGGATTTCACCAGATATTTCTTCATTTTTTCAGTAAATGATTAAATGAGACACGATACACACGGTGGTACGTCATATTTCATGATCATTAAATCCATCCCTATTAACCTCAGTCTTCAAAGATTTTTTATAGAACTGAATAACAGGAAGTAAATTAAAATTTTCTAGCAGACGACAAAAAACTTAAAAATAAAAATAAACGTTTAATTTAATATTTTCAGCAATGTTCTGTAGAGCTTTAATGTCAAATTGTAGCTTGGTCTGTTTAATGATTCCTTATTAATCATGTTAAACTTTGCGATGTTACAAGTTTTCTATACGGAACAATTTCTTTACAAATGCTTTGTGTTTATATCGCTTTATTACAAAGGAAGTCTATGAATAAATCTATATATTAATGCAACTCCAAGGTTAGAGAATAACATAAACCAGAGACACCTTGTCATACCATGATAATAAATTTATAATAAAGGAGATTTCTACACATAAAGATGTCGGTTCGTCAAATTGAAAGTAATAACATATTTTTTAATCCAGTTAAAAAACATATTTATTATTATCTAAATTAAAAGCGATCGCAGATATGTTGCCGTGATCATTTTTGAAATGATACCTACGTCAAAATATAATAGTTTGTGAATTTTGATGAATAGTGAGGTTGTTAAGATATCATTCTATGATACAAATGAAACTCAACTTAAAATAAGGTTTATAATAAAAACGGATAACAAATACTTTTATCTTGAAAAAAAAATGTAATGAAAACTAATTTTTTCTCTGATATAATTTTGCTTTAGAAAAAATATATCGGTTACACACCACCCAGTTGTTATATGAGTTTTTTAACAAAATTCATAAAAAATATATGTTCTAATATTTTAGTTTCCTTTCGTTCGATGTTAGCACTTTCATCATTTATAAAGAAAATCATAGGTTGTTTGACAACTTACCTTAAATAGGACTTATTTTGGTGTTGGTTTGAAAATGTTTATATTTGATAACCTCAGAAAAAAATTCAATGTTATGTTTCAGTTTAAAATTACTCTAATATACACTACTATCATACACTTATACAACATTTTGAAATAATGTTATGAAAGAAATATGCGTCTCTTATTTTTCTAGGTAAGAAAATGATGCCAAATGTTTTGTCAAGAAATGGGCATGTTTGTGGTTCTGATCGCCCAATGTATCCATATCCATGAAACTGCAACAACAAAAAAAATGATTTCTTATAAGAAATACAATTTTAAGTCAAGATATAAAATTCGCACACATGAAAGTCTGGGCCAGCATCCATAAGCAAAATTGATATTGTGTAACGAAGTTTATTTGTTTATTATTCCAAGAGAACTTTGTCCATGTCAACCCTGCTTGGTATTTAGAAGTTCTGCCTATTACAAAACTATGATCCAAATTTGGTGACTGCAGGACAAACACGAAAAAAAACGAAAAAAGTATGTTTATTATTGCATTGTTTTAAGTAGCTGTACCAATTATACAGATACAAACATCAATTTCAGAGACTTTGTGGCAAATATACACAGAAAGAAGAGCTAAATTCAAAACTAAATTGTTTGTAACCTAACATACTAATCCGTAAAGGTAAAAGGTCATCCAAATGATGCTTCATGGTTTTTAGAACTTCCATCCATTGCACAACTATGAACACATTTTGGTGGCGCTTTGTAAATAGTTTCAAAGATATGGAGCTTAACAGGAAAGAAACTCTCATTTTATAAGCCAGTGTAATTATTTGTAGAGATTACGCTCCCTCTAGAAATGTTGCATAAAACAATTATGGATTAAAGTTTAGTGACTTTTGGCTATTTTGTTAAGAAGAAACTGACAACATTTTAGGCTAGGTTAATTATTCGTAGAGCTCAAGGTCATCTGAGATTATTCTGCATGGTTTTTAGAAGTTCTATACACAAAACACAGCTACGACCTTATATGATGACTGTAACCCAAACAGTTTCTGAACAAAAACAACTTTATGTTGCGTAGGAAACATCGTATATCCGTAATATAATAACATGACTTGTCGCCTCATGCACACAACACATTCAATAGTTCTGTCTAAACAAGATCAAGTAATTTCTATCTACAGCGTATTACTTATCCAATTTCATATGGCAACGCACAATTATCAATTTCTGGAAATCGGCATGCGAAACGACAGATTGAGGTAGTGTTATATTCGTGTTTCGTATATCGATATTTAACATGAATCTTTTCAGCCGCCAACGTTGAAAAGTAACAAACTTAAATATCGAAAATACGAATAAACAAAACTAACATCTTACTGCTAGAAACGCAGAAAATGTTTTAGAATTTTCCAATTAGTCGTGCCTTGGTTTGCGAATGGTTTAGACCACTTCAAGACAAAATGGACACCGTGATGGCGATCGAGCGGTAGGCGGACAATCGTCAGTGTGAATAACGATTGACACGTAATAAAGTTGCAATAAATTTAGATAAATATAGGCTTTGTTTAAACATATTTTATTGCTTTATATATGTCACAATTTGGTCAATTGATTGAGTCATAAGTTCTTCCCGATAATTGATATGTATACAAACATTAATCAAGAGTGATTGAATTACAAAACATTTAATATATTTGAAGTAATAAAATATATTTAAGGTTTCTGTTCATGTTAGATGGTATAGAAAATTTGCCTGAATCAAACGAAGCACATAAAATGTTAAGGCTGATGACTTCTTTATGGAGATGAAATGCGGTTTTAATAGGAAGCGAACAACCAATCCAGTCAGTGGAAGTGGACGTGGTCACTATCATCTCTAGAGAAAGCAAACTTACGTTGTAATACATTACATTGGCTGCTTGTCACAAATAATGAAACTTAAGTACTACAATGTCCGTTACAATAACTTCTCTTCATAAAATTTAAAAATAAACAAAACATAAAAAAAAACCACATAAACTGACATTTTAAACACAACACAATGTTATTTGTTATTCTTTAATGTTTTGTTTGTGTCCCATATTAATTATAGGTTGATTATTACGTAATAAAGCAGGCATTTATGCATGGAAAAAATATAAAAATAAAACATAAAAAGTTGATTCCATTTTTTATCCATTTTATTAAATTTACTGAATTTGAATCATTTAGTATTTGAAAAAAAAATACTTTCACAGCTCTTGGAAAATGTTCATGGAGAGAAACAAATCCATTTAAACAATCGTGCTGGGCATGGTTATTCAAAGTTCCGTTAACTTAACACTCCGTTAAGTGAATTGTGCATATTTGATATCTTCAAATTTCAATGTTTTCGCAGCCAGAATAATGTTTTACAAAAGTAGAAAAAACAGAAGTGTCAGTTAACTTTGGAAACAGTGCTTTGAACAGCTAGGTCAAGATGAAAGCATGTATTATATGAGTCAGTCATTTAAAATTATATGTGTGTTAATATTATATCTAAATAATGCAAGGTGTATTTGAGTGAGGACTCACTACTTTTTCTGTATACAATTTTACTAAATGTCAATTAATTACTATCTTGCTGAAAAGCAATATGACGGCGAATTACAGGTCTCACTACACAGTTGAATTGTGTTCTTTGTTCTATAAGGTCTAAGGTCTAGGATTTCCATTGTAAAAATAAAATTCCACATAGAATTTTTGTTTAAAGAATATTTTTTCATAGCAGGAATATAGACACACATACAAATGCCCAATAACTGGTAGGTTGACCAACTTGAGGTTTTAAAAGAGGGTGCAGTGACACCCTGAGATTATTTTAAACAAGAAGTCCTCAAATGCTCATTTATAGATGCATACGTTGAAATACTACAAAAGTCACCTTTTTAAATCACAACCGTTATGAACTTTTTTTTAAATATTTCAAAACCAAATATTTAGGCCTTTTTAAAGTGTAAGAATTGTGTTACCGTGTGTGGAAAAAGGGCGTTACTGTGAAATGAGACGTTAATGGTCATGAGAATTTCAAATCATATAATTACTGGTAAAATGTTACATAATATACTGTTTGGTCGGTCGATCAAACATTATTATATCAATAATTTTAAGGGTGTCCAATCTTATATATGAACACTTTTTTTTAATACTAGTATTCGGCCTATTACTAAACCAACTGTCTCTTTCATAACAGTTATACAGTTATAGGTCAATAATGTCAGCCTCATTTGATGGTATAATACTTTGTTGTCTTTCTCTCACAACTCGTCAGTTTGTTGGCTCGTTTATATAATGACAAAAGTTAATTGTCAACTTACATTAATATAGGTGTTTGTACATAATTGATTTCGTGATTCCAAGACAAAAGATGAATATCAATTAGTTCTTATAATAATGTAATGGCTCAGTTGTTTATCTATGTAATATCGGAAAACAGCATGACGTACGGACAGGACGAAACAAACAATTGGATCGGCTATATTATTTATTTCTTTATTTCTATATACATTGTATTTATATTTTATGCTGAATACAATATTTCTATATAAATTGTATTTATATTTTATGCTGAATACAATATTTATATATAAGTGCAAAGTTTTTCGTTGTAATACATACAATTAGTTAATACTATAAGGTAAGTTTGTTAAGTTATATATACGCTTACGTTAATTTTTGGAAGAACTTTGATTTAAGATATTGAGCAAAATTGTGGTATCGGTTCATAGATATAGTTATTTCGGTGAACGTTTTAAGTCAAACGTCAGCACTCTCCATATTAATTGACTTGAAGTTATCTGTGGTTTACGAAAATACTGCATTCGTTCTCCTTTATTATTATACTTGGGCATATCCCAAATATGTTGGACACATGATTCACATATTTATATTGACTGCATTACATAATTGGTTTTATGCAATGATATGACCGTTATTTTAGAAATGAGAAATATGGGTAATGTGAATCTAAGGGTAGAACTGAATTTGCATTAAAATATGTCTATCAGTTTGGCTCCACTTGCCTATATAAAATATTCCATTGGAAAATCAAAAGTGTCCACTCTATACCGGAGTGGATTGTGAACCAAATGTCTTAAAGAAGTGATCTCAATATGATGATATTAGGGACCTTTGTTTTGTATGGGAAGATGTTACCGACATATGAGCATACCTAAAACCGTTAACTAGAACAAAACAACGCCAGCAACAGAGCGATTACAATAGATCCCCCTCCCTCACCGCCAACCCCGCCGTTTTCTCCGGAAGTCGAGTTTCAATTAAAATTAATCTCCAGAACGCATTTTGTACAACTGGAAATATACACAAGAAGGTTTTTTTCTCTGTACGGAGTGTCATTGTGTTACTGTTACATGACCAATAGTCGGACCCGATTAGCTCAGTCGGTAGCGCGTCTGACTATCAATCCAAGGATCGGGAGTTCGAATCCCCGTCTGGCAATAGTCTCCGTGATGACTAATATACAATATTGTGTCTCGTCATCATTCGTTTCTCACCGCTTATTCAAGTGGGGAAGTTATCAGTTACTTACGGAGATAGGGTGTGCACAAGTACTGGTTAACCATTTAGTAACTCAGGAAACAGTGGTTAGATTAATTGATCGTCTCAATGGCATAAAAACTACGCTAAACAATCAATCAGTCCATACATGACGAATATTACCAATGATATCCGCTATAACAATGCAATAACTATGCCAATCTCCAATACTATTGGATGTTTTAACGATTCATCTGATATTCAAATGATAGACATTATGATTGAGCAAACCACATTTGCATCACGAACATAAGGTGTTTGCGCGATATATTCACTAAACCATACAAACCACATTTGCATCACGAACATTAGGTGTTTGCGTGTTATATTCACTAAACCATACAAACCACATTTGCATCACGAACATTAGGTGTGTGCGTGTTATATTCACTAAACCATACAAACCACATTTGCATCACGAACATTAGGTGTTTGCGTGTTATATTCACTAAATCATACAAACCACATTTGCATCACGAACATTAGGTGTTTGCGTGTTATATTCACTAAACCATACAAACCACATTTGCATCACGAACATTAGGTGTTTGCGTGATATATTCACTAAACCATACATTGGAACTCTTCTTCAGGTGTAAGCCCGGTACTGATTTCTGTTCTTTATTCTATAGTAATATAATGTATGCCTGTTTGTCAGTCATAGAAGGACTCTCATAAAACTTACATTTCATTGTTTGTCAACCCTTGCACTACTACAATATGATGAAAAAAGGAGAGGCCATGTAGCATATAAGATATTTTGTTTCTGTTCGGTGTGTACACCGTTGATAAAGTGAAAGTTGACTTCCAAAATCATGTATTTATACACCCAATTTCCCAGCATTATTTTTTTCTAAATTCATAATTTAAACATGAAATTGCTTTCAAATTGTTTAAAATACATCGATAATGCCATTCAAATAAAAAATGATCAATAAAATAAAGAAAAATGCATTTTTATAAATAAGAAGAAACAAGGACTACTTATAACCGCCATATGCGACTTCCCCATGGAAGCATTCCTGTTTTTAATGGGGGTACTATGCCTTCAATAACCAACTCAAGTCAAAATTTTATTAGCAAAAACATTTGGCTATCATGATAGTACAATAATAAATATATTAACAAGCCATAAACTCTCACCGCCACACCACATACGTCACGCACACAGCTACCTCGCACACCACACAATACTTTGTGGAAAAGCGTGATATTTGCTACAGTATTTATAAGTAGAATTCAATATATAAACATTTCCATAAAGAAAATCTAATTCATATATCTAATCAATATTGAAAAAAGTACGACAAATTTATTATGACGATGATAATAATTAATAATAATTTTTGTAAGGGCGATAATCATACCTAATCACCGGAAGTCCAGATCCATTAGATGCTTGCAGCATTCTCACATGTTCTATTTTGGGGGAAAAGTGTCACATAATAATAGGATTTTTTTAGTTCTTATCAGTGTTGTTTACTCGTCAGTTGATGTGCTTATTTGTCTCATTGAAGTCAATCGTTTGTGTATACAATTCAAGGAAACACTTAAATTTGACCCTGATAACTTATAACAAATAATCACAATACAGAACAAGGTTTGTATTTGTTATTGTCGCCGTTAAAAGGTTATCGATTAATATTGTGTTGTTTGACATCTCTCTATATAAAACATGTATGGTCATACCATTGAAAATGATATATGATTTCTATTCATATGGATAGCTAATCACAAACAGTTACACAATCAAATATGTTCCGCTTTGTGAGCTTACTTTTATAATTATATATTTAACGCCCTCAATATTCAGGCAAATCAAATGGCAAAATTTCTAACTTAAAAACGAAAATTGAAAGGCAAATAATATCTTAAAAACCAGTAATATACAACTAACACGAGTGGAAAACAAAGTTATATTTATTATGACAAAGAATCAGTGAGAGGATACATATATATCTGTATCTCTCTTCTCTAAGAATCATTTTTTATTCCTTCCATATTATATAGTATCTTTCTTTTTTTAAAAAAAGTAAATAAAAATTATTTCGTCACATAGAAGACATCCACAAAAGAAAAATGTTTGAGGCTTAAGATAGAAACATATGGGCAATACAACTATTCTGTATTAATAAAATGTTTCGTTTTCAGGCCTTTTATTACTATCCAGAGTAAAAATGTGAATGTCATGATGTTTTGTATGCGTTTAAAATAATATTGTGTGTTTGTTATGTGCTGTAAAAACATTATACGTTATATATATGTAACGAATATGAAATAAAACAGTTTATTACAAAAGAAATTCTTCCGTGCAATATCATATTATCATTTTTTCTATTTTCAGAGAAGTGTCCAATTTGCCAATCCACTTTTATCCCAGAAAATGATGAGGATGGTGTTTAGAAGAAAGAACGAACTTATGAACTATTTGTCATCTCGTAACAGAGAGGAAAAAAGGCAGCGACAATGTTATTGGTCTGTTATATCATGTTACTAGGCAACGTGATCAACTGGCCAATCAAGTTGTGCACGTCAGCAATTTGAAACAAATTAAAGATACTATAATATTAAAATCAAATTACTAATTAAAAAAATCAAATTATTAAAAAATCAAACGAACTTTCAACTTCCAAATTAATGAGCTGTTAGGCATCAATTTTAATTGCGTATAATTCAAATTGCATAGCATAACCTACAAACTACCATTCCCACATGACAACAGACCGATGACATTACATTTATATTACCAAGCTAGACGATGACTGTAGTGTATTATATATGGAAGTGCATTAAATTAAATCAAATCAACGTTTTTATTGAATATTCAATGTGTTTAGAGAGGCTATGTACCTGTCAAATCAAGTTACGAAGCACGCCAGTGAATTACCTCATGCGAATTTGTGGGCCATTAAAATTAATATCCAAACAGCGCAATTGTTGTTGTTTTTATTTTGAGTAAATATCAAAGAGAATGCAAATCACTTAATTGATAATCACCTGCCATGAATAATTTTAATGAGTCCAATAGATTCAAACAGCAGCATTACGGTTATATGCTTTATATATAACACGATGTAATAAACAAGATTACTCATTTTATTATTATTTCATCGTTTAAAAGTAAATATTTCATGAGAAAACGTTTAATAAACATCTACAACTTCCCTGAAAATACATTACATTACACTGATAACGAACGTGTGAATGGTTTGACCATATCCATAGATGTAGAACTACGCGAATCTGAATACAGTAACATTGTTTACTGATTAAAGGTCACAAAGGGGCAATTTGGAGAAGAAAAAAACATTAGACGTAAGTCGACTTAAGAGCGCCGGTTGATGACATCGTTAAGTGTCACGGCATGCGAATGAACCATTCCAAACACATCTGGATCGTATTAGATTGATATACTGATGCCAGATATTGAAACGTTTTCACACATTGGTACACACTGAATGCTCTTAAGTACATTGAGATTACCGAATTGGGAGTGAATAGAAGTAGACAGGAGTAAACGGAACAGTTATATGAGTGTTATAGCAACCAGAATAGATACACATACCGCTTTCTAACATTATACAGTTTTTGTCTTTGTGTCACATGAAACATGGCCTTGACATCCATTTAAAACTGAATGATGATGATTAAGTAGTGTAAAATGTTTAAATATTTTGTTATAAATTACTAATGCGTCAATTCAACTGTGTTGTTTGTTTCAATGTACTGTGTTTTGTTTAAGTTCTTGCCCAATAAAACACAACACGACTCCAGATCACGTGAATCATGGGCGTAGGAGCGTTCCAATTATGGGGGGGGGGGGGAACCTTGGGAGAGAATGTCTGAGGATGTATACTCCAGGCACAAAAATATATGCTGAACTTGAATATTGTGGAGGACCGATCCCCCTTGCACCCCAGCTCCTACGCCTATGTGGGTTTAATAAATACAAGGGAAAAAAAACAAAATTAGACCCGGGTTTCTTAAGTTGTTCATGTGGCAACAGTTGGTATTAATTTCGAGAACCTTTGACAGAGCTCCGTGACGGAGCAGTACAATTGCAGAATAGTAAGAATTTGTCAAAACACAAGGTAACATTTTACGACCGTTACACAGCAAAACACTGCCGGCGTAATATTCAATAATATTTTATAACAGATTGAAGGTTAATTTCAAGTTTTTTGGGTTTTTTTTCTAATTTTATCTCATTAAAAAAACTTAAAACACCAAGCCAGTTATCTGCAATTCAGTAATAACTCAGCTCTAATTTTTACTGAAACGATGAAGAAATGCAGAGTGAGTTTCAGTCCCATATTATCAAAATGTTGTAAGCGATATTTACAGTTTTAGAATATCCATGTAAAGGTTTGCCATTAATATTTATGTCGGTAACAATGATCATACCGACAAAATCATTTTAAATTAATGAAATACCTGTGCGAACCTAATTATTCTAAAACTGTAAACATCGGTAACCATAGTGATAGTATGGCTCGGGATTTCACCAGATATTTCTTCATTTTTTCAGTAAATGATTAAATGAGACACGATACACACGGTGGTACGTCATATTTCATGATCATTAAATCCATCCCTATTAACCTCAGTCTTCAAAGATTTTTTATAGAACTGAATAACAGGAAGTAAATTAAAATTTTCTAGCAGACGACAAAAAACTTAAAAATAAAAATAAACGTTTAATTTAATATTTTCAGCAATGTTCTGTAGAGCTTTAATGTCAAATTGTAGCTTGGTCTGTTTAATGATTCCTTATTAATCATGTTAAACTTTGCGATGTTACAAGTTTTCTATACGGAACAATTTCTTTACAAATGCTTTGTGTTTATATCGCTTTATTACAAAGGAAGTCTATGAATAAATCTATATATTAATGCAACTCCAAGGTTAGAGAATAACATAAACCAGAGACACCTTGTCATACCATGATAATAAATTTATAATAAAGGAGATTTCTACACATAAAGATGTCGGTTCGTCAAATGGAAAGTAATAACATATTTTTTAATCCAGTTAAAAACATATTTATTATTATCTAAATTAAAAGCGATCGCAGATATGTTGCCGTGATCATTTTTGAAATGATACCTACGTCAAAATATAATAGTTTGTGAATTTTGATGAATAGTGAGGTTGTTAAGATATCATTCTATGATACAAATGAAACTCAACTTAAAATAAGGTTTATAATAAAAACGGATAACAAATACTTTTATCTTGAAAAAAAAATGTACTGAAAACTAATTTTTTCTCTGATATAATTTTGCTTTAGAAAAAATATATCGGTTACACACCACCCAGTTGTTATATGAGTTTTTTAACAAAATTCATAAAAAATATATGTTCTAATATTTTAGTTTCCTTTCGTTCAATGTTAGCACTTTCATCATTTATAAAGAAAATCATAGGTTGTTTGACAACTTACCTTAAATAGGACTTATTTTGGTGTTGGTTTGAAAATGTTTATATTTGATAACCTCAGAAAAAAATTCAATGTTATGTTTCAGTTTAAAATTACTCTAATATACACTACTATCATACACTTATACAACATTTTGAAATAATGTTATGAAAGAAATATGCGTCTCTTATTTTTCTAGGTAAGAAAATGATGCCAAATGTTGTGTCAAGAAATAGGCATGTTTGTGGTTCAGATCGCCCAATGTATCCATATCCATGAAACTGCAACAAAAAAAAATGATTTCTTATAAGAAATACAATTTTAAGTCAAGATATAAAATTCGCACACATGAAAGTCTGAGCCAGCATCCATAAGCAAAATTGATATTGTGTAACGAAGTTTATTTATTTATTATTCCAAGAGAACTTTATCCATGTCAACCCTGCTTGGTATTTAGAAGTTCTGCCTATTACAAAACTATGATCCAAATTTGGTGACTGCAGGACAAACACGAAAAAAACGAAAAAAGTATGTTTATTATTGCTTTGTTTTAAGTAGCTGTACCAATTATACAGATACAAACATCAATTTCAGGGACTCTGTGGCAAATATACACAGAAAGAAGAGCTAAATTCAAAACTAAATTATTTGTAACCTAACATACTAATCCGTAAAGGTAAAAAGTCATCCAAATGATGCTTCATGGTTTTTAGAACTTCCATCCATTGCACAACTATGAACACATTTTGGTGGCGCTTTGTAAACAGTTTCAAAGATATGGAGCTTAACAGGGAAGAAACTCTCATTTTATAAGCCAATGTAATTATTTGTAGAGATTACGCTCCCTCTAGAAATGTTGCATAAAACAATTATGGATTAAGGTTTAGTGACTTTTGGCTATTTTGTTAAGAAGAAACTGACAACATTTTAGGCTAGGTTAATTATTCGTAGAGCTCAAGGTCATCTGAGATTATTCTGCATGGTTTTTAGAAGTTCTATACACAAAACACAGCTACGACCTTATATGATGACTGTAACCCAAACAGTTTCTGAACAAAAACAACTTTATGTTGCGTAGGAAACATCGTATATCCGTAAACGTAGTTAAGATATTAATATAATAACATGACTTGTCGCCTCATGCACACAACACATTCAATAGTTCTGTCTAAACAAGATCAAGTAATTTCTATCTACAGCGTATTACTTATCCAATTTCATATGGCAATAAACAATTATCAATTTCTGGAAATCGGCATGCGAAACGACAGATTGAGGTAGTGTTATATTCGTGTTTCGTATATCGATATTTAACATGAATCTTTTCAGCCGCCAACGTTGAAAAGTAACAAACTTAAATATCGAAAATACGAATATACAAAACTAATATCTTACTGCTAGAAACGCAGAAAATGTTTTAGAATTTTCCAATTAGTCGTGCCTTGGTTTGCGAACAGTTTAGACCACTTCAAGACAAAATGGACACCGTGATGGCGATCGAGCGGTAGGCGGACAATCGTCAGTGTGAATAACGATTGACGCGTAACAAAGTTGCAATAAATTTAGATAAATATAGGCTTTGTTTAAACATATTTTATTGCTTTATATATGTCACAATTTGGTCAATTGATTGAGTCATAAGTTCTTCCCGATAATTGATATGTATACAAACATTAATCAAGAGTGATTGAATTACAAAACATTTAGTATATTTGAAGTAATAAAATATATTTAAGGTTTCTGTTCATGTTAGATGGTATAGAAAATTTGCCTGAATCAAACGAAGCACATAAAATGTTAAGGCTGATGACTTCTTTATGGAGATGAAATGCGGTTTTAATAGGAAGCGAACAACCAATCCAGTCAGTGGAAGTGGACGTGGTCACTATCATCTCTAGAGAAGGCAAACTTACGTTGTAATGTGGCGTGTTTTGCTTATTCCGGTGTACGTTGATTCATATAATTCAATACTCATTTATCTAATTTTGATAAAAGTGTGTAAAATATTGCACTATAATAAAGATATAAATAATAAAAAAAACTGGTAAATATATTTTAAAATTTTCGTGACCATAATTAAGAACATTTGGTTTTAAGATAGACGTCACGTGATAAGTAACATTTGGTTTAAAGGTTGACCTGACCATAAGTAACATTTGGTTTTAAGGTTGACCTGACCATAAGTAACATTTTGTTTCAAGGTTGACCTGACCATAAGTAACATTTGGTTTTAAGGTTGACCTGACCATAAGTAACATTTTGTTTCAAGGTTGACCTGACTGTTAGTTCTGATGAAAGCAATGACTTATTAACACAACCAAAAGAGACACATGTTTGAATTCTAAAACAAAAGTGAATCCATGTCTCGTGACACATACTTATGTAAACAGTGGTAATTCGGAGGGTGGAGAAACTTAGTTATGGTAATAAAACAGTGGTACAATGGAGGGCGCGAGAAACTTAGTTACGGTAATAAAACAGTGGTACTATGGAGAGTGCGAAAAACTTAGTTACGGCAATAAAACAGTGGTACTGTGGAGGGTGCGAGAAACTTAGTTACGGTAATAAAACAGTGGTACTGTGGAGGGTGCGAGAAACTTAGTTACGGTAATAAAACAGTGGTACTGTGGAGGGTGCGAGAAACTTAGTTACGGTAATAAAACAGTGGTACTGTGGAGCGTGCGAGAAACTTAGTTCAGGATTAAAACAGTGATACTATGGAGAGTGCGAGAAACTTAGTTACGGTAATAAAACAGTGGTACTGTGGAGGGTGCGAGAAACTTAGTTCAGGATTAAAACAGTGATACTATGGAGAGTGCGAGAAATTTAGTTACGGTAATAAAACAATGGTATTGTGGAGGGTGCGAGAAACATAGTTACGGCAATAAAACAATGGTACTATGGAGGGTGCTAGAAACCTATTTGCTAATAAAGCAGTGATACTATGGAGGGTGCGAGAAACTTTATTACGGTAATCAAACAGTGGTACTGTGGGGGGTGCGAGAAACTTAGTAACGGCAATTAAACAATGGTTTTATGGAGGGTGCGAGAAACCTAGTTGGTAATAAAATAGTGGTACTATGGAGGGCGCGAAAAACTTAGTTACGGTAATAAAACAGTGGTACTGTGGAGGGTGCGAGAAACTTAGTTACAGTAATAAAACAGTGTTACTGTGGAGGGTGTGAGAAACCTAGTTACGGTAATAAAACAGTGGTACTGTGGAGGGTGCAAGAAACTTAGTTACGGTAATAAAACAGTGGTACTGTGGAGCTTGCGAGAAACTTAGTTCAGGATTAAAACAGTGATACTATGGAGAGTGCGAGAAACTTAGTTACGGTAATAAAACAATGGTATTGTGGAGGGTGCGAGAAACATAGTTACGGCAATAAAACAATGGTACTATGGAGGGTGCGAGAAACCTATTTGCTAATAAAGCAGTGATACTATGGAGGGTGCGAGAAACTTTATTACGGTAATCAAACAGAGGTACTGTGGAGGGTGGGAGAAACTTAGTTACGGCAATTAAACAATGGTTTTATGGAGGGTGCGAGAAACCTAGTTGGTAATAAAACAGTGGTACAATGGAGGGCGCGAGAAACTTAGTTACGGTAATAAAACAGTCGTACTATGGAGAGTGCGAAAAACTTAGTTACGGCAATAAAACAGTGGTACTGTGGAGGGTGCGAGAAACTTAGTTACGGTAATAAAACAGTGGTACTGTGGAGGGTGCGAGAAACTTAGTTACGGTAATAAAACAGTGGTACTGTGGAGGGTGCGAGAAACTTAGTTACGGTAATAAAACAGTGGTACTGTGGAGCGTGCGAGAAACTTAGTTCAGGATTAAAACAGTGATACTATGGAGAGTGCGAGAAACTTAGTTACGGTAATAAAACAATGGTATTGTGGAGGGTGCGAGAAACATAGTTACGGCTATAAAACAATGGTACTATGGAGGGTGCGAGAAACCTATTTGCTAATAAAGCAGTGATACTATGGAGGGTGCGAGAAACTTTATTACGGTAATCAAACAGTGGTACTGTGGAGGGTGCGAGAAACTTAGTTACGGCAATTAAACAATGGTTTTATGGAGGGTGCGAGAAACCTAGTTGGTAATAAAATAGTGGTACTATGGAGGGTGCGAAAAACTTAGTTACGGTAATAAAACAGTGGTACTGTGGAGGGTGCGAGAAACTTAGTTACGGTAATAAAACAGTGGTACTGTGGAGGGTGCGAGAAACTAAGTTCAGGATTAAAACAGTGATACTATGGAGAGTGCGAGAAACTTAGTTACGGTAATAAAACAGTGGTACTATGGAGAGTGTGAGAAACTTAGTTACGGTAATAAAACAGTGGTACTGTGGAGGGTGCAAGAAACTTAGTTCAGGATTAAAACAGTGATACTATGGAGAGTGCGAGAAACTTAGTTACGGTAATAAAACAATGGTATTGTGGAGGGTGCGAGAAACATAGTTACGGCAATAAAACAATGGTACTATGGAGGGTGCGAGAAACCTATTTGCTAATAAAGCAGTGATACTATGGAGGGTGCGAGAAACTTTATTACGGTAATCAAACAGTGGTACTGTGGAGGGTGCGAGAAACTTAGTTACGGCAATTAAACAATGGTTTTATGGAGGGTGCGAGAAACCTAGTTGGTAATAAAATAGTGGTACTATGGAGGGTGCGAAAAACTTAGTTACGGTAATAAAACAGTGGTACTGTGGAGGGTGCGAGAAACTTAGTTACGGTAATAAAACAGTGGTACTGTGGAGGGTGCGAGAAACTAAGTTCAGGATTAAAACAGTGATACTATGGAGAGTGCGAGAAACTTAGTAACGGTAATAAAACAGTGGTACTATGGAGAGTGCGAGAAACTTAGTTACGGTAATAAAACAGTGGTACTGTGGAGGGTGCAAGAAACTTAGTTCAGGATTAAAACAGTGATACTATGGAGAGTGCGAGAAACTTAGTTACGGTAATAAAACAATGGTATTGTGGAGGGTGCGAGAAACATAGTTACGGCAATAAAACAATGGTACTATGGAGGGTGCGAAAAACCTATTTGCTAATAAAGCAGTGATACTATGGAGGGTGCGAGAAACTTTATTACGGTAATCAAACAGTGGTACTGTGGAGGGTGCGAGAAACTTAGTTACGGCAATTAAACAATGGTTTTATGGAGGGTGCGAGAAACCTAGTTGGTAATAAAATAGTGGTACTATGGAGGGTGCGAAAAACTTAGTTACGGTAATAAAACAGTGGTACTGTGGAGGGTGCGAGAAACTAAGTTCAGGATTAAAACAGTGATACTATGGAGAGTGCGAGAAACTTAGTTACGGTAATAAAACAATGGTATTGTTGAGGGTGCGAGAAACATAGTCACGGCAATAAAACAATGGTACTATAGAGGATGCGAGAAACCTAGTTGCTAATAAAGCAGTGGTACTATGGAGGGTGCGAGAAACTTAGTTACGGTAATCAAACAGTGGTTCTGTGGAGGGTGCGAGAAACTTAGTTACGGTAATTAAACAATGGTTTTATGGAGGGTGCGAGAAACCTAGTTGGTAATAAAACAGTGGTACTGTGGAGGGTGCAAGACACTTAGTTACGGCAATACAACAGTGGTACTGTGGAGGGTACGAGAAACTTAGTTACGGCAATAAAAACAGTGGTACTATTGAGGGTACGAGAAACCTAGTTACGGTAATAAAAACAGTGGTACCATTGAGGGTGCGAGAAACCTAGTAACGTTAATAAAACAGTGGTAATATGGAGGGTGCGAGAAACCTAGTCACGGTAATAAAACAGTGGTAGTATGGAGGGGCAAGAAACCTAGTAACGGCAATAAAAACAGTGGTACTATGGAGGGTGCAAGGAATCTATTTACGGCAATAAAAATAGTAGTACTATGGAGGGCGCGAGAAACCTGTTAGCGGTTATAAAAAAGTGGTACCATGGAGGGTGCAAGGAATCTAGTTACACTAATAAAAACAGTGATACTCTGGAGGGCGCGAGAAACCTTGTTACGGCAATAAAACAGCGATTTTATGGAGAGTGCGAGAAATCTAGTAACGGTAATAAAACACTGATATTATGGAAAGTGCGAGAAACATAGTTACGGCAATAACACAGTGATACTATGAAAAGTGCAAGAAGCCTAGTTACAGTACTAAAAAATGATACTATGGAGGGTGTTAGTTTCGTCAATGAAACAGTGAAACTGTGGAGAGTGCGAGAAACCTAGTTACGGTAATAAAACAGTGGTACTTTGGAGGGCGCAAAAAACCTAGTTACTGTAATATAACAGTGGTACAATGGAGAGTGCGCGAGAAACCTAGTTACGGTCATAAAACAGTGGTACAATGGAGAGTGCGAAAAACCTAGTTACGGTAAGAAAACAGTGTTACTGTGGAGAGTTCGAGAAAGCTAGTTACTATGGAGGACGCGTGAATTCTTGTTACGGTAATAAAACAGTGGTACTATGGGGAGTGCGAGAAATCAAGTTACGTTAATAAAACATTGGTAGTATTGAGATTGCGAGAAACTTAGTTAAGGCAATAAGCAGTGATACTATGGAGAGTTTGAGAAAGCTAGTTACGTAAGAAAACAGTGATACTATGGAGATGTGAGAAAGCTAGTTACGGTAATAAAACAGTGATGGGCGCGAGAAACCTAGTTACGGCAGTAAATCAGTGATACGTTGGGGTTGGGAGAAACCTAGTTATGGCAATCAAACAGTAGTACTATGGAGGGTGTGAGAAACTTAGTTCCGTTAATAAAACAGTAGTACTATGGAAGGTGCGAGAAACCTAGTTATGGCAATAAAACAGTGATACTATGGAGGGTGCGAGAAACCTAGTTATGGCGATAAAACAGTGATACTATGGAAGGTGCAAGAAACCTAGTTATGGCAATAAAACAGTGATACTATGGAGGGTGCGGGAAACCTAGTTATGGCAATAAAACAGTGATACTATGAAGGGTGCGAGAAACCTAGTTATGGCAATAAAACAGTGATACTATGGAGGGTGCGAGAAACCTAGTAATGGCAATAAAACAGTGATACTATGGAGGGTGCGAGAAACCTAGTTATTACAATAAAACAGTGATACTATGGAAGGTGCGAGAAACCTAGTTATGGCAATAAAACAGTGATACTATGGAGGGTGCGAGAAACCTTGTAATGGCAATAAAACAGTGGACCTATGGAGGGTGCGAGAAACCTAGTTATTGCAATAAAACAGTGATACTATGGAGGGTGCGAGAAACCTAGTTATGGCAATAAAACAGTGATACTATAAAGGGTGCGAGAATCCTAGTTACAGTATTAAAACAGTGGTACTATGGAGGGTGCGAGAAACTTAGTTACGGTAATAAAACAGTGATACTATGGAGGGTGCGAGAAACCTTGTTACGGCAATAAAACAGTGATACTATGGATGGTTCTAGGAATCTAGTTATGGTAATAAAACCAATGAGGCGCAGTGACAGGTGAAAAAGCTGAAGTTACAATCAATAGTAATTTAGTGTTGGCTCTCATTAAATATATAAGTTGTAATTTGTCAAGTTTAAATATCAATTCTATAAGCGTTCTCAAATGTAGAATTGGACACTAGATACGTCAAATTAAATGTCAGTATATCGTTTTATATCATATACATATCGAATTTTTAAGAAATTAATCTAGTCGAATCATAACAGGTATTATCCTCTGATAAAATTGTTGCATTAACCTGAAAATAATAACAGGTTGAAGGACTAAAAACTGCACACGAAGTCATTGCTGAAATAAATATGATAGCTTAATAAATATTTTTATTCAGAATTTGATATGAAATAAGTATTCAATGGTAATATAAATCGAGAATCAGATTTGAAATAGCACACACGTGTTATTATCATGCCAACATCGAAAGTATATCCAAATTTCAGATTCCTTAATTTTATGTCAGAATTATCAGGAACCCAGCAGTTCTGCCGTTGCTAGGCAGATCTTCACTCAATATATTATGATGCTTTTATTTGTTTCATATTGACATACATTGTCGTCTGCAGGCTTTATGATGAAATGATTATTAAATTGCTAGTAGCATAATGTACGTGTTACAGGGACCGCAGCGTGGTCTAGTGGTAGAGTCTCCGCCTCCCATGCTAAATGTCATGGGTTCGATCCCCGGTCTGTTCATACTTAAGACTTAAAAAAACGATACAAGAAGCTTTTTCTCTTGGCGCTCAGCATTGAGAGGATATTCCTGGGTCTGGTCGACCCGGTGTCAGTATAATATGACTTGGTGGATATCATACTATATGTTTGCGGCATGATAATCCAGGTCGGCTGCGCTCAGCATTTAGAGGATAGTCCTAGGTCTGGTCGACCCGGTGTCAGTATAATATGACTTGGTGGATATCATACTATATGTTTGCGGCATGATAATCCAGGTCGGCTGCGCTCAGCATTTAGAGGATAGTCCTAGGTCTGGTCGACCCGGTGTCAGTATAATATGACTTGGTGGATATCATACTATATATTTGCGGCATGATAATCCAGGTCGGCTGCGCACAGCATTTACAGGGTAGTCCTAGGTCTGGTCGACCCGGTGTCAGTATAATATGACTTGGTGGATATCATACTATATATTTGCGGCATGATAATCCAGGTCGGCTGCACTCAGCATTTAGAGGATAGTCCTAGGTCTGGTCGACCCGGTGTCAGTATAATATGACTTGATGGATATCATACTATATATCTGCGGCATGATAATCCAGGTCGGCTGCGCTCAGCATTTAGAGGATAGTCCTAGGTCTGGTTGACCCGGTGTCAGTATAATATGACTTGGTGGATATCATACTATATATTTGCGGCATGATAATCCAGGTCGGCTGCGCTCAGCATTTAGAGGATAGTCCTATGTCTGGTCGACCCGGTGTCAGTATAATATGACTTGGTGGATATCATACTATATATTTGCGGCATGATACTCCAGGTCGGCTGCGCACAGCATTTAGAGGATAGTCCTATGTCTGGTCGACCCGGTGTCAGTATAATATGACTTGGTATATATATATATATCTTTATATATATTTGTATCAGTCATTTTGGCGGCCAATATGTTTGTCCTGAATACATATTCTCCGATAAAAAAAAGAATTTATATCAGGTTGCAATTAATTTTTTATACTTATTTTATTTGACATGAGTACAGATATGCGAGGTTCTTGCGACAGTTATCTTTAAACCATTTCTTTATCAGGAAACTGTCATAACAAGCATTGCTAACAACCAAACAAAATGTGTCAATAATGTTTGCATGTGTTATGAAAATGTAAATGATATAAATATTCTGATATTTTCATGATTTAAAGAAAAAAAAGAATTCATTTAATCTGCACCTAGACTCCGCCCCGTATTGGACTTGCGTGCGCATCTTCGGAGAACTTCATCTTCTTAACTAAAAAACATGCAATGTTAGGGATGAGATAAAGCGCTGAATCACAAGTCAAAAGCTTGATAGAAAGCAAACGCCAAAGCAAATAGTTAAAAAATGGTTTGAAAACTCGACGGGAAAGAAGATACAGTTGGCCTACACGTATATGTATACTTACAAATATAAGATTAGAAAAAAAATCAACTTAACTCAGTTTTATAACAGAGACGTCTATGATGTGCCCAAACCCACTACACTGAAAAACTTGCCTAGATGGTAATAAGCTAGCCCTAACCCTAACACTAATCATCTTCACAATTCCATGTATACTGAACGGAGCAGCTTAACCGTAACCTGATCTTCAACTACTATACAACGACTTCAACTAATCTTCAACTGCTATACAACGACTTCAACTAATCTTCAACTACTATACAACGGCTTCAACTACTCTTCAACTATTAGACAACGACTTCAACTAATCTTCAACTTCAAGAATCGACTATGATCAGAACCGACTTATCAACGTAATTATGTTCCAGCCAGTGGTGCAGTACCGGGAGAAGTAGCGAGCCTGCCGATGCTGTCAACTGGCTACCTAATCTTCTTATCTTGCTCGTCTAAATGGCAGGAGCAAAGCTGCGAGGGGGAAAAAAACTTAGACTGACTGAAAGAATTTAGATGTTTAAAAGATCTTATTCTGGTGATAATAGGGACCGGGAGAGAATTAATAATTTCAAACAGTTTTTCATAAAAAGAGCAATGTTTCTTATAGTATCTGTAATCTTGATTTGAATTGATCGGTAAAAATATGTATGTTCTGAATGTCCAATTATACATTTTCGTGTGCATCGACATCATTTACCATATCTAAACAAATTGACAGTCGTTAAAAACAATTTGGTGCTAATGTACGTCAACAATGCCGTCATGAGCAAGTTTACCACTAATGTTCTGTAGGTCTGTGTGTGCATGTAAGCTAACATCGTCGTCGGTTTTCCTTATTTATAGGCGATGCTCCCAGAAGAGTACAAACTTTTTAGAGTTCAGGATTCAGGTAGAAACCCATCGTTATGTTTTATTTGGTTCATTTGCGTGGTCGGTGTATAGCGCCGTCACAAGGGTCCTTGGTTTAAAACGATTTTTAGTTTTTTAGTTGGCCATCCCCCGGTAATCTAACCCGCAACGCCGAGACTAAAGGTCTCGCGATCTACCGACTAAGTTTATCGGGCTGACTTTGCAGGCATGTAAAACATAAATCCTATTTATTATAGAGGAATTTGAAAATTAAATGTTGTTTTCTTTTTCAAGAAGGGTGTGGTCAAGTCATACAGCTGTATTCATTATTAAACATATAGCAATCAACTTGAAAATATTTGCAAAATAAGTTGTCCACCATTCTTTATTTTTTTCGACGGCTCACTGCGAAATAAGACAACCAAAAAACGAAATGAATAAATAAATACAAATATACGTTTAGTACAAGTCAAGTTTATTGGTCATAATCTATACAGTAAACTAATTAGACTCTAATTAAATACTTCAGTTTACAAATACAATACGTGTCTGTGCTCATAAAGGGAGATATTTTATTATATAACTTTTTTAAAAACGTGATATGTAATACACAATATAAGAGCGGGTTATTGTACTTATCAGTCTTTCGGATGAGATTTACCGTGTATCGGTGCTTTACTACTGGCATTTAAAAGAACCACGGATGCTACAAAGGGGTGTTCTGTATATCTACTCTATCCTCCAAAAATCTAAAACTACTAGTATTCTTCTGGAGGCGTCTCCCATCTAGAAAACTGGGGGCGACGATAAATAAAATTATCACCATCATACATAATATAAAAGGAACATCGTCAACCATTTTAAAAATATTAACAAATATTTTTTTTAGAATTGCGACATTTTTATATTAAAATGAATAAAAAACGTTCGGTATATACCGTATACATGTATGTATACATTTATTTCTGTTAACATATTGATCATCATTCAACAATAATTATGTAAGAGCTTTTTAGATTGAACAGTTCCTAATATTTTCGGTGAAATAAATACATTTAACATCATATACAGGAAAACTGCATAACATCCGTACAGCTGGGTCGAAAAATACAATTTAGAATGTTCTTTAAGGTTTAAAGGCGGCTGTTTTAAATTCATTTTATACAAATTTACCCATTATAGTGTTTTTCTTTCTTTTATTATCATTTATCTTTTCTCCATTGGATATCATGTTTAATTGCTTTTTAGTTTATTTCGCTTTTAGATAATATCATCTTGTATCTCAACATCACCACCTTGCTTGATCTTTACCCATTAACAAGTTACAAGATGTTTTAACGAATGATTAAAGGCACCCGGTTCAAAATACAACACTATTTTTTATCATTCACATTTTGCAGAGTTGTGTTACATTATACTAAATATATGTTAGAAGTGTATAAAATGGTACAGTGTAATGTAAAACTATGTTTTATTTATAATTTTCAAACAGTTTTGTTATAAAAAGAGCACTCTTTCAAATAGTATCTGCATTCTCGCTTTGAAGTGATCGGTAAACATATGTATGTTCTGAATGTCCTATTATACAGATATGTTTCTCTAACATGACTATACTTTAAGCACTTGAAAAATACGTGTCGTAGTACCGCATCTGCAGGTCTCACTGAACAATTACCTCCCTTACATGACGGTAGCAAGATTATTACGCCCAAGAAATTAGAGCTGTGTAAAGCGGTTAGATAATTTTTTTTTTTTTTAAAATGCATAAAATGTCATATTTCTTTGTGCGTATGGGAACATTGGAACATTTTCATGATTTCTGCAAAGTTTGGGTGACCCTGGGAACTGTTTGATGATACTATAACAGTTTAAAGATGCGTAGTGATACACTGCAACAAATGGGCAGAATTGTCAAAAATGAAGGGGTGCCATCAAACCATCGAAATTGTAAAAAAAGCAGCCTGATCAATACCATGTTTTTCTGCATATTTGGACCAACAGAGGACTATCTATGGGAATAAGGCTTTTTAGAACCATCGGTAATGTATCCAGTGTTCCAGAAGTGCATGTCTCTATATGTAGAACAGTACAAAATTAATTGGTGTGTGAGATGTTAACTGAAGAACTATCTGTTGTTGAACAACCACACCGTGTTGGTTTTCGTATGCATCGACATCTTATTCTTGTAATTTACTCGTTTTTCGTGTTAAATGAAACTATACATTACAGGCATCTTTGATGATCTAGCAATTATAACTCCCTAGTAATATTTGTATTTCTCCGGCTTCAAATGTTTTAATGGTCTTGGAGAATAAACACCATGTTCTCAATTAGAACAAATTATCAAATTGTCAATTCCGATATCTATTCATTACCTTTATGACATGATCGTCTTATTCCCCAATGTCTCTCCAATACTCTCTGTTTCAACCCAGTATATGCTAATCATAGAGCCAAAGCAAAAATGAGGGTAGAAAACACAGTCACGTCTGTATCCTTACATTAAACTATGCCATGATCAAGTTGGCAGAATGAAAAACAAACAACATAATATTCTGTTATTTTTGCTGTTCAGCTGATTGTATGATTTGTTTTCATTCTGCTGGAAGCATGTTTTTATGTCATTCTGCTATTCAAGGACATAGACAGTCATCATTCAAGACCCCGTCGTTCTTATTCACAGAATAAATCAAAATTCTTCCGTTTAGTGACATGAATACTAGTATTTTATTCTATCAGTCTTCGATTCTGTTGTTATGCTGCCGGAAGAAAACAATTTCAATCTGCTATTCTACTACATGCTTTTGAAGCACATCCAAAGTTGGCAACGTTACATTTACCAAGAACCATTTACAGCAATGTGAAGAGAGCTATTGAGAAGAAGAATTGTATTTCAAGATCTCCACAACCATAGAAAGTCTCTAGATCTGGTGCATCGATTAAAGCTCACTACAGTCTCGATCATTTATCTTGATTATAATACATAAGTATTCATACACTACATGACTGTTGTTTATTTCTTCACACCACTCAATTTAAGAGTTCTTTTTATACAATTTCAGAGAATCCTATACAATCAATAATCTAATCTCTATCTATAATCTGCATGTAAAGGGAAGGTCAAAATCACGATCAGTTACTGTCTTTTCCGTTACCATACCATGCATACTTGATTATTAAAATGTTGTGGAATGAATCAGGACCTTGACTTCAATTTAAACACAAAACTAGTTGCCTAGACCCTGAGAACATAATCGAGAATCAATGTCATATTTATAATACAAGGTATCTATATTAACTTCTTTCCCTGTAAAGTAAAACACTCGAGCAGCCCTTGTAACTGAACTGTTTCACCAAACAGTTTACTTAAATATTTGAAAAAAAAAACAAATGTTTTAATGAATTTTACTATCGATCCTCCAAAGGGAAGAAACTATGATATCAATGTCTATATTAGACTAATTCAATACGTTTAATATAGACATTGATAAAAGTTTAGAGTATTTAAGTATATGTTGGTGAAACGGGCGTCTGGTGTAAAATACGGCGCTTGTGTGTTCTGCGTGTAGCTTGGATACAACCAATACGGCGTATATTCAGATGAGAGTGCTGAGCTCATGAACACCACAAACGTTAGTGGATCCTGCTTCTGATGTTAATATACAAACTAAGGATGCTAGCAAATAGCCTAGTGCTATTTCGACTGCATATCTAACAAATTGAACATCTCGTACCTTTGTGTATTTAATTATCTATTTTATAATATTTTAAGACAATAACATATATTAATCTAAGGCTTCTTTTATCAAAATAAATACTTAGACTGTAAGGTATAAACCATCCTAAACCAGTAACAGTTAAAAACGATAAAACAAGTTTAAGTTCCGTGTTGTTTAACTTTTTTTATTGATATTGCACGTATACATAATTCTAAATAATTATACATTATAGAAAATATTTGTGTATCATTAATATGTATATCTGAGGAATGCTCATATTTTCGTTATCATTGATAATAAGATTGCTACAATGATTGCATGAAATAGCGATGACCATGGTCGCACTATATCAATGCATATAGAATCGTGTTGGTTGTTTGTTTTTTTTTTTGTTGTTTTTGGGGGGGTATATACAAGTATGGTTTACGTTCAATATTGTATTGTATTGGTAAAAAACTTAAACAATTATTGTTGAAGGTCAAGAACAATATGTTACTCACATGTAATAATACCCCCTCACCAATCAATCATATTAGCCTCAACCTCGTTTTAATCACTCACGTATCAATCAAAAGGAATGATTTGCAACAAACGAAAGATGTTCACAACATCACATTTGCATACATTGAAAAATTCACACGCGTATGAAAAATAAATCAAAAGAATAGTTCACACCTGCGTACACAGAGAAACCTACAATGTCACTTAATGTAAGATTAAAGATGAACGCCAATTTATGACGGCTTTTTCAGTGTATGTTTTGTCTATTTACTAAACCAAAATCTGAAGACCGAATACCAAAGTTGTTTGCATTACTTTAAGAAACGTGCAGCTAATATAACTGTGTTGCTTTTGTTTATGTCAGACGTAGATCAGTTTGGTTAATAAATGATACATATTATATCTGCAAGACTGTTAAATTCGCATACTCCCAGAAGGTTTTACGATGATTAGTTATTATATAACACACTGGCAAATATCCTGCTGAATTAATTCATATGAAATGATAGATATGATAATCAGAAACCAAATACGTAATAATGTGAAATAATAATGCAACTATTAGTGGGATGTCGAGTGTAGTCAAGTAATGTTCCATGATGGGTGGATATGTCTGTGTTATTAATATTGCAGATATATGGTAGCAGTAAGCTGTCTTATAAGAAAATATCGTAATTTAATGTTAAATACTATTTTGATTATATGTATGTGTCAAGGAGAGATATATCATAATTAGAGTATACTGGAACACAGCGATATACTTGAGAGTGTGTAATGCCATTTCCTTGAATTCGATGTGTTAGTCATACTTAATAAATCAGGTTGTGTGTATATTTGAACAGTGCAATGACAACAACGTGACGTACTCGTATGTGTTATACACAGTATGGCCAAGTGTACCGTAGATATCATATTTGTATGTGTTGTTGACATTCATTTTGGTCAGTTGTACCGTTGACATCATATATGTATGTGCCGTTGCCATTCTTGTGATCAAGAGTGTATGTGCCGTGTTCACATTTTAGTCAAGTGTGCCGTTAACATTCTGGACAATAGTACCGTTGATATTACGCTTATTCTATGATATTTCGTCTCTAAATCCAATATAAAACATGATAATTGTGCAGGTTAATTTTACGTTTGTGTTTTCTTTTTATATATTTCAGAAAATGTCAATGTATCCATAATGTTTCCACAGAATTTGATTCAATTTGATGATGGAGAATTAATGTGATATTTAATGAGAAAATTAAAAACTAAATATTTGATGTTATGTATTTAAGATTAAGACGATTTCCTACACGTCTTCAAGTTGGAAAAAAAATACTGACCGCTTGCATAAATGCAGAATTTCAACATTTTCACATAAATCTGAGAAACGTGTGGCAAATTCATACTTACAAAGTATCATATAATTTACGCAATATCTGTAAGTATATTACTTAATAACCATCTAGTTTTGTGCATTTTTCATTGTCCGCCATCTTGCCAATTGGTGACGGTTGCAAAATAAGACGAGCCGGAACTACCTCAATTCGGTGTACACAATCATGTTGGTTTCATCACTAGTTAACATTTGCAACACATATCTAATTTGTAATCAATCACATATTTAACCAAATTTATGCATTATATGTTCGTATTACAATCTCCAAGTAAAGTTCACACCTATCATTTTGGTGTCCGGTTTTATGAATTGTTCTTTTTAAATATCACGAAAATGCCAGTAAACGATCGCTAGTGGTGTTAAGGGGACAGAAAACGCAAATAAAGCATTATTGTTGTTATTTCCACACACTTTAACTAAATACCAAATTTCGCCCCATTGGTGACAAAAAGGTACCAAGTGCCTTCTTATTTCATATACACTTGGTACAGTATTGCTCTAATGGGACGCAATTGTAAACATCGTGACTAAAACCCAGTACAAAATTCATACCAAACAAAAGTACCCTACTCTGTGTGTAGTGACTCTACTCAGTGTAGTGACTCTACTCTGTGTGAAGTGACATGTAACTAGTTATTTTATTACATTTTATATTAGCAGAACAGAACAGAACAGGTATTTTATTTCAGACTTGTACATAAATACATCGTCATTATAACATATTTACAATACATAATATCACGTAAAATCTATTGTTAATTAATACATAAATTGTACCGCCATTTATCTTTTATATTTAAAGAAAGTTCCAACTATTTTTTTTTTATTATCAATATCGAAATAATGCATGAAAAAAATGTTAAGTCATAAATTCATAAAAATAAAAGGAAGAACAAACTAATTAAATATTTAAATGATTTTCTTTCATTGATTAAGTGAATGTTTCCAAAAATAGATAAAAGTTATTCAATATATTTACATAAACTATTAAACGTTTTAAAAGCTGTTTCTTAATTTCAGATATTTCTTAATATTAGCCTGGTCAGGCTTGCTCATTCGGTATCATGTGTGACTATTAATCGAAATATGACATTGTGTTTCAATATTACCACCCGACCACAACCTCTGTGATGATTGATATACGAAATTGCGTCTCATTATTACCACCCGACCACAACCTCTGTGATGATTGATATGCGACATTGCGTCTTATTGTAACCACCCGACCACAACCTCCGTGATAATTGATATACGACAATGCGTCTCATTGTTACCAACCGACCACAACCTCCGTGATGATTGATATACGATATTGCATCTCATTGTCATTCGTTTTTTACAGCTGATTCAATTGGGAAAGTTATCAGTTACTTGCGGAGATGGATGTGCTCCAGTACTGGTTTATTAAAACATCCAGGATTTCTGGAAAGAGTGATTAAGCTAACTGCTGGTATGTTAGACATCGATGGCATAAAATGACGCTAAATATATTCAAACAAACAAACATATGACTTAAAATTGACAGCCATTGCAATTTTCTGTTTTCCTAATGTAATTGTAATATAGGAAGTAAAATAGAGATTTTTAATACATTTATATTACCAACATTCAAAATATACTTAATGCTTCGGGATATCGTGGGATAAGGAAATATTCAAGTAAAACGTAAAATAAGTTTATAAATGCGGCCAATGAAGCAAGTACCAACGGTTTAAATTCATCCAATGTAAAACAATATCGGGTTTTTACATGCAAACGAAGCGAGCAACAGAATGAATTATTTTACTAGCTACAAAGGTAACAACTTGCAATGGGTGATTATTCTTTACAGAAGCGAACTGAATATATGTGTTTAGCCTTCTAATGAAATCTTTGAAAATGGAAACGACTAAAAAAATAAGCGGTTTGCTTAAACTTGATAAAATCAATTGATAAATAATTTGCAACAATCTTTTCAGTTTCGCTGCCAGCGTCCTTAAAATATAGTTCAACGTTTTTAACAAAATTTGAATAAAGATTACAAGATTACATAAAGGCCCGTTGCGTGAGTTGATAGATACGGTGCGTTTTTTTACAACATTCAATATCTTGTGTTAAAGGTTGTCTAAATGTGCTCCATGTATAATTGGATTGATTAAAGACACTTAAATACCAAGTTATTATCGGGAGGTATCAGTTTAAATTGATTTCTGGTTTCAATAAAACGATCGGTGCGTATTTAAATTGATTTTAATATTGGTGACAACTGAACATGTCGTGTTATATTGTAATTGAACAAATTATTTCATTTACATGAATTAAAGGATGAAGTGAAGCTATTTTTTTGTTGAAAGTTTGATGGTTATTTCAATTATTCCCGGTCCTCTAAGGTCATGGGACTCATCTAATGTAGCCCGAAAATAAAGTACAGCCGGTGCTAGTGGCTGTGAGAGATGTGTATATACAGATCATGAGTAGAAACGAGTGTTTAAATCCCCATTAAACTTCCTAAAAACATAGTTTTTTTATAATAACAAAAATTAATGAAATTAAATGTTTTGTAATTTTGCTAAAACCATTCCTATCAATTTATTATCTTGCACGCGCTATTACGTAATGAATCATTTGATCGCTGTCAATTTTGAGAGACTACCAATAAGTTTTTGCTTAGTACAGTCAACGGATTAGATAATAAGAAATTAAAAATAAATTTATTTTTATATTGACAATTTTATTTTTATTTTGATATGAACAATTCATCATTTCCGTGAAATAAATTAGCTCATGTGTTCCAAAAAGCCTGGCCCGGTTAGCTCAGTCGTTAGCGTGTATGACTATCAATCCAGGGGTCGTGAGTTCGAATCACCGCCCGGCCACGATCTCCGTGATGGTTGATATACGACATCGTGTCTCATTATCATTCGTCTCTCACTGCTGATTCAAGTGGGAAAGTTATCAATTACTTGAGGAGAAGAATATGCACGAGTACGGGTTAACTTTCCAGGATACCATGAAACAGTGGTTAAGTTAAGTGATCGTCTGTTAGCCCTCGATGGCATAAATATGACGCTAAATGTTAGATCAATCAATCAATATTGAGAGGTTTTTGTTTAGTTCAGTCAACGAATTAGATAATAAATTATTAAAATAATTTTATTTTTATTTTTACAATTTTGTTTTTATTTTTATATGAACAATTCATGGCATCCGTGCAATAAATTAACTCTTGTATGCCAGTATATCAACAAAAGGGATGTGTTCAATAACTATCTAGCCGCAAGCGTCTTGATAACTTCTTTGAACATCCCCAACAATCTTCCCTACTGTGCTCCCCTGAAATGAATTGTGCATACATTACCGACAGTTTTGGTATATGTGTTGTTCCATTCTTATTTATCAACAAAAAGTGGGTATTGATACCTTTCGTCAAGTTTACGGATTGTTATAAAGTTCGGAATCATTTGGTTGTCAAAACCGACTGGGTATAACATGAATGACAATAACCTTTTGTCCATACCATCTAACGTAAACTGACATTTGAGGTGTAATTGACCAAATACCACTTGTACTTTGTTTCGGTTACTAAATTTTTAAAAAAACATAACATAAGCCATAATATGTAGTGTTTCTGTTTGTGCTTCTACTTCTCACCATTTTTATGTGAATGTAGTTTATTTGTTCATCCAATCTAAACAGCCTTCCAAAATGGTAAACAAAACAATTTCGAAAATATATCTATTTAACATTTAAGGTAAAAAACATGTATGTTTGTAAACATAATTATAGTATAGAATCTAGTTTGGAATTTAATGAAATTTTGTCTGTTTCCTCCTGAGATCAAAATTAACACTCTGTAGTACACACAACTTGTGACACTAGCACTGTAATTATGTTAACTGTATACCCTTTAGACTGCTGTCTTTGCTTGTTTTATTGGCTGTAATCATTTTACCGTTTTCTTATTTGTTTCTCGGGAAAGTAAATGACAGGTACTGGTATAAGCAAATATAAAATGGCATGCTTCGATTAATATGTTTCTAAATTTGAAAATTCTTTTAAGCTAGCTAATTTGGTTTGTAATAATTGTGGTTTACGTTTTTCACACCAAAATGTAAAGAAAAGGTTTGTTTAGCTAATTTTAAATTCATTAAGATAGTGTTGGTGCAAGATTCATATGAAACCAAACGCTTACCATACTATACGAAGAAATACCGGTGTTTCTAGTAAAATATGCGTTGATTGTTTCACTTTTCTTCTTGTACAGCATTTCTAATAAATGTTATTGATGATTTGTTTCCAAGTACATTGCCCTATCCAATAAATGTATCGATAGTTTCACTTGTGTCCTAGTTCATTGCAACATCTAATATATGAATAAGTGTTTCATTCGTTTCTCAGAACAGATAATAGATGTGTTGATAATTTCAATCAATTCTCAGATCATGTCATCATTTTATAGATGTGTCGATAATTTCATTTCTTTACTAGTACATTGTACCATCTAATAGATGTGTCGATAATTTCGTTTGTTTACTAGTACATTGAACCATCTAATAGATGTGTCGATAATGCATTTGTTTCCTTGTGCAATATATCATCTAATAGATATGTCGATAATTTCATTTGTTTACTAGTACATCGTATCATCTAATAAATGTGTCGATAATTTTATTCCTTTACTAGTATATTGTACCATCTAATAAATGTGTCGATAAGTTCGTTAGTTTACTAGTACATTGTATCATCTAATAGATTTGTCGATAATTTCATTTGTTTACTAGTACATCGTATCATCTTATAGATGTGTCGATAATTTCACTTGTTTACTAGTATATTGTATCATCTAATAGATGTGTCGATAATTTCATTTGTTTACTAGTACATTGTAACATCTAATACATGTGTCGATAGTTCCGTTTGTTTACTAGTGCATTTTATCATCTAATACATGTGTCGATAATTCCGTTTGTTTACTAGTGCATTGTATCATCTAATAGATGTGTCGATAATTTCGTTTGTTTACTAGTACATTATATCATCTAATAAATGTGTCGATAATTTCAATTGTTGACTAGTACATTTTATCATCTAATAGATGTGTCGTTAACTGCATTTGTTACCTTGTACAATATATCATCTTATAAATGTGTAGATATTATTTTTACTAGTACATTGTATCATCTAATAGATGTGTCGATAATTTTATTTGTTTCCTTGTACAATATATCATCTAATAGATGTGTCGATAATTTCATCTGTTTCCTTTACAATATATCATCTAATAAATGTGTCGATAATTCCATTTGTTTTCTTGTACAATATATCATCTAATAGATGTGTCGATAATTTCACTTGTTTACTAGTATATTGTATCATCTAATAGATGTGTCGATAATTTCATTTGTTTACTAGTATATCGTATCATCTAATAGATGTGTCGATAATTTCGTTTGTTTACTAATACATTTTATCATCTAAAAAATGTGTCGATAATTTCATTTGTTTACTAGTACATTGTATCATCTAATAGATGTGTCAATAACTACATTTGTTACCTTGTACAATATATCATCTTATAAATGTGTCGATATTATTTTTTGTTAACTAGTATATTGTGTCATCTAATAGATGTGTCGATAATTTCATTTGTTTCCTTGTACAATATATCATCTAATAGATGTGTCGATAATTTCATTTGTTTCCTTGTACAATATATCATCTAATAGATGTGTCGATAATTTCGTTTGGTTACTAGTACATTTTACCATCTAATAAATGTGTCGATAATTTCATTTGTTTACTAGTACATTGTATCATCTAATAGATGTACCGATAATTGCATTTGTTACCTTGTACAATATATCATCTTATAAATGTGTCGATATTTTTTTTTGTTTACTAGTACATTGTGTCTTCAATAGAAGTGTCAATAATTTCATTTGTTTCCTTGTACAATATATCATATAATAGATGTGTCGATAATTTCATTTGTTTCCTTTACAATATATCATCTAATAGATGTGTCGATAATTCCATTTGTTTCCTTGTACAATATATCATCTTATAAATGTGTCGATATTTTGTTTTGTTTACTAGTACATTGTGTCATCTAATAGATGTTCGATAATTTCATTTGTTTCATTGTACAATATATCATCTAATAGATGTGTCGGTAATTTCATTTGTTTCCTTTACAATATATCATCTAATAGATGTGTCGATAATTCCATTGGTTTCTTGGTACAATATATCATCTAATAGATGTGTCGATAATTTTATTTGTTTCCTTGTACATAATATCATCTAATAGATGTGTTGGTAATTTCATTTGTTTCCTTGTACAATGTATCATCTAATAGATGTGTCGATAATTTTATTTGTTTCCTTGAAAATTATATCATCTAATAGATGTGTCGATAATTTCATTTGTTTCTTTGTACATTTTATCATCTGATAGATGTGTCGATAATTTCATTTGTTTCCAAGTACATTATATCATCTAATAAATGTGTCAATAATTTCAATCAATTCTCAGATCAGTTCATCATCTAATATATGTGTCGATAATTTCACTTGTTTCCTTGTACATTATATCATCTAATAAATGTGTCGATAATTTCAATCAATTCTGAGATCAGTTCATCATCTAATATATGTGTCGATAATTTCATTTGTTTCCTAGTACATTATATCATCTAATATATCTGTCAATAATTTCAATCAATTCTCAGATCAGTTCATCATCTAATATATGTGTCGATAATTTCACTTGTTTCCTTGTACATTATATCATCTAATAAATATGTCGATAATTTCAATCAATTCTTAGATCAGCTCATCATCTAATATATGTGTCGATAATTTCATTTGTTCCTTGTGTAATATATCATCTAATCGATGTGTCGATAATTTCATTTGTTTCCTTGTACATTAATTCATCTAATCGATGTGTCGATAATTTCATTTGTTTCCTCATACATTATATCATCTAATAGAAGTGTCGATAATTTCAATCTATTTTCAGATCAATTTATCATCTAATAGAGGTGTCGATAAGTTCAATCTATTTTCAGATCAATTCATCATCTAATATATGTGTCGATAATTTCAATCTATGTTCAGATCAGTTCATCATCTAATATATGTGTCGATAATTTCATTTGTTTATTAGTACATTGTATCATCTAATAGATGTGTCTATAATTTCAATATATTTTCAGATCAAAACATCATCTAATAGATGTGACAATAATTTCAATCTATTTTCAGATCAATTCATCATCTAATAGATGTGTCGATAATTTCAATCTATTCTCAGATCAGTTCATCATCTAATAAATGTGTCGATAATTTCATTTGTTTACTACTACATTGTATCATCTAATAAATATTTCGATAATTTCATTTATATCCTTGTTAGTTATATCATCTTATAGATGTGTCGATATTTTCAATCTATTCTCAGATCAATTTATCATCTAATAGATGTGTCGATATTTTCAATCTATTCTCAGATCAATTTATCATATAATAGATGTGTCGATAATTTCAATCTATTCTCAGTTCAATTTATCATCTAATAGATGTGTCGATAATTTCAATCTATTCTCAGATCAGTTCATTATCTAATAGATGTTTGATAATTCCATTTGTTCCCTAGTACATTATATCATTTAATAAATGTGTCGATAATTTCATTTCTTTCCTAATACATTATAACATCTAAAAGATGTGTCGATAATTCCATTTGTTTCCTAGTACATTATAGAACAGAACAGAACAGAACATATATTTTATTAAACTTAAGCATTACAGCTCATCGTCATACATAAATACAAAATCAATACATACGTTGAAATAAGGTGGTATATGAATATCGTTTCATTAAGTTGATATTTTGTTTTGTATATCATCGTATACTCTCCTTTGCATCGTTCGTATATAACTATGATTTAAACGAAGAGGAAATCGTCCGCTGACTTGGGAGAGTAATCATCGTATAGATGTGTCGATAATTTCCTCATACACTACATCATTTGATATATTTGTGTTGATATTTCATTTGTTTCTTCATGCAGTACATCATATTCTATTTTTGTCGATTGTTTCATTTGTTAACCAGTACCGTACATCATTGTATAGATGTGTCGATATTTTCATTCAGTCCTAGTACACTACAATATCTAATAAATGCAATACATGTACAGATTATAAATGTATAATCTGTTGAATTGTACGTTATTTTGTGTATGTTTAATAGATGTGTCGATTGTTTCAGTTTTGTCATCTTAAATGTAGCATATTGTCAGATTATTTTGTCTACTTCAATTTGGTTCAATACATGTGACGATGACGATGTAAAAGGTATGTGGAATATTTCAGTTTGCTTGTTACAAATGCCTTATATTATGTCTTCTTCGCTGTTCCATTTAACAGGTGTGCCCAAGTGTCACTTTTGTCGTGCTCGGTGCCGAATGTTTCAGTTTGATTGTGCATGTTCACATGTCAAATCCCCATGTATTCATGCTATGATGCATAAAGCAGACTAATGGATTATGTTCTGCCCGCACCAATATGGCGGGATATTAAATTCTAATTTACCGGGTCTATTCAGACAGAGAAGTATTGAAACTGATCGAGCTAACAAGCGCTACAGGAAAAAGAAACTTTTAGTCAGCATGAATATGAGCAATTATGTTTCAAATGTTGATGTACAATGTCGATTTATCAAATAGTCTTTGATTTGTTTCTTTCAACCGATCTTTCACAAGACACACTGAAAGCAACGCCATGGCTGTTAAAGGAATATTAAATTTAGTTGTCTTTACTTACGATGAACTTTATATTTTTAAAAATCAAAGGATCAATTAATAGAAAACCACTGCAAGACCCCTGAAAGCAACCCCGAGGCTGTTAAATGAATATTTGATTTAATTGTCTCTATTTACGATGAACTTTATATTTTTAAAAATCAAAGGAGCAATTGATAGAGAATATAATAATACTGTATCTGACTCGATTACACTTTTAACGAACCGCCATTAAACTAGTGGACATTTAACATCAATGTAGTCTAGGTTCTAATTACATATATTTGATAGTCTCATTGCGACGGGTGTCACACATAGAGATACATTAAACAAATGCATTGAAAAATCTTTAGTTTAGAAAACATAACATTTTCGAACTTAGTTGACAGAACATTTCAGAATTGTGAAAAATAAAATTGAATTAAATTAAAACAATATTGAGGCGTAAGATAAAAACATTACAAATTTATTGTTGGTGTTTTTATTCTTCGAGATAAATTCATACCCTGTATATGATTTCAATTCTTCTGAAACCAGAACCAGAACGTACCAAAACATCTTTAACATCAGAAACGCGAATACGAAGGTTAGCAAAGCAACAGAAGAATTAAATTTGGAAATATTTAAATCAAATATGAAACAAACGATAATTATTTAATATGTACCCGTAATGTTAATCTTAAACATATGTCATGTTGATGTCTTAGGAATATTTAGCATAATCAAAAGTAGCGTTATAACATTTCAATCTGTTTTCTGAACAATATTTTGTAAACACTACCTTTGTGCCTCGGTATTCATTCATTTGTTATTCAATCTGAGTTTGGCATCAGAAAGTAACACAGGCGCGTATTTAGTTCTACGCTTGTAAACCCACGAGGTCGTGGTCTTTGCTTTTAAGGTGTAAACCCACCATTGAATTGTGTTCATTATTTTATGGTTAATAAAATGTGTCTTATCTTTTCATTCATACTATGCACTACCATCATATGATGAGATAAGCACGTGATACATTTCACCATACAAATCCCAAAATGACCATAAAATGTGAAATTGCACCTTTAGAGACAAGAAACTATGATTATTTATGACAACCGTCATGTGACTACCAAAGGGAAAACATTTCTGTATTGAAAAAGGTGTGTTATAAAACTCAATTATTATCATTTAGCCCCATTATTACGTAATACTACAGAAAGCATTGTCATGTTCTATACATGGCAATGCTTTCTGTAGTAAATTTAAGTTTCTCTTCTTTGAGTTGGGTATTTCTATACATGGCAATGCTTTCTGTAGTAAATTTAAGTTTCTCTTCTTTGAGTTGGGTATTTCTACACATGGCAATGCTTTCTGTAGTAAATTTAAGTTTCTCTTTTTTGAGTTGGGTATTTCTATACATGGCAATGCTTTCTGTAGTAAATTTAAGTTTCTCTTCTTTGAGCTGGGTATTTCTATACATGGCAATGCTTTCTGTAGTAAATTTAAGTTTCTCTTCTTTGAGTTGGGTATTTCTATACATGGCAATGCTTTCTGTAGTAAATTTAAGTTTCTTTTCTTTGAGTTGGGTATTTCTATACATGGCAATGCTTTCTGTAGTAAATTTAAGTAACGGGTCATATTTCATCCAAGAGATAAATTTCTCTTCAGTGTGTACGATGTTGATAAAGTAAAATTAAACTTTAAAAATACTGAAATCATACCCCAATTTCTAAGCATCATTTTTTTAGTTCACAATTCAGACATGACAATGCTATTAAATGTTCCAAATACATCAATAAAGCCATTCAAATCATAAACAGAACATCGAAATTTGAAAAATGCTCTACAAAATATCAGAAGAATAAAACAGGTGATTGTCTTTTGTATAATAATAGATGTTTATTTCAAAAGTCGCAACACGAAATTAATTGTATCAATTTCCTCTTCAGGAACGTACGTTTCAATCCGATATGTGCCCTTTGCCAGGTATACACCTAATCAGTTTTTAATTTGTCGCTCGGATTTCTTAAGAATATATTTTCTGGAAATTGCGACAGATATAATTATAAATGTTGTTGTTTTGAATGCTGCATTTAATGAGGGAGGCATCATGAAAAGTTCATACATACAGCCATGAAGTTTTGTATGATTAAGGTAGTTCGCGGTATTCCTACCTGATTTTTTTAAGTCTAGCGTAAACTATCAATACTATTTACACGTATACTATGACGTCTCAACTTTCCATTGAGCTTTGTTGTTTTAATAAACTACTGCAGTTTCTCGTTAACAGCGCCCACTAACGGTGTGTATTTCTCGGACGATGTTTGGTTTCCCTCTCATAAAGTGGCCATTATTAATTTAAAACTTCTTTTAATTAAATTTTTAGAAATGAGAAAACCAAAGCAAAAACGAAGCTGAAACTTCAAAGTACAAGTATAAAGATATTTTGACAATTCACGCCAGGTGTAAAATAATCCGACAGGAACCCTGCGAACTACCTTAAAGTGTGTAACCCCAAAACCAAAAGTCACACTCAATTAGATCAACAATCGAATTCCACAGAAAATTTATTTTTGACGGAAACTCATTTTAAAGAAGACTTTTAGAAAATTAATGACGAAACATATTCAAATATTAGATACATTTTAAAATATAAATAAATCTAGAGCTTTCAACAAGTCGCATATATTTGCAGAAAAAAAACACTCTTTTAAGCGGTAATTTTGTCTCCTTTCACAAATCAACCAACTTGTATTATCTGTAAAACTATTCTTGCAACAAACAACACAATATATCTTAATTTTAATATTTGCTTGGTCATTGAGTAATCATAATCATGATTTTTAATATCTGGCGGCCATCAAAATGATTTGAACTCAGTGGAGGATAGGTAAATTATATCCACAAGTTTAAAATGATTTTGCAAAAGGGTGTAAAAACTTGGTTTCTAATGTTAAGAATTTATTAAATGACTATTGGGTTTCGTACTTATTTATAGATAATGTTTCGCTTGATAAAGAAACATTTACATATATATAAAAAAAAAACGTGTTCCTTATTGTTTTATTTAAGAATGTTAAGAATGGTATGGTACAGTTAAAAATAGTCATGTTATTGGGGAGATAAGAATTCTAAAGATAGTTTTGCATATGAGCAATATTGAGATATTCTTCAAATGTTTGACTATAAATTACATTTTCATAGTTTCTTATCCAATCATCGGTAGTAGTGTAGGGATAGTTGACAGCGCTCCTTGAGAAGTTTTCAAACAAGATTCACACGTTTAACACCATAGAGGAAGATGGTTCTATTTGATTACGTACTGAAACATGATCCAGCAAAGTAACGTCGTTTGTATATATACCATTCCATATGACACCACTCAGTCTAGCACGAGTTGATATCAGTTACATTGATCACAGTATTGTGTGTATATATTCAGAATCTTTTAACATATCTGTTGGAATATATTTTGATATAAAGTCATACAGGGGTTGTCGATTTCGTTTTTAAAGATATTTTAATTGATAAAGGAATGTTAACATTACACATAACTCATTTTAATGTCTGCCTTAACATCACTTGCCGAGACGTGCCCCGTGTTCACCACTTTGTCCGTGTTAAAACTATCGAAAGTACTTAACAAACAACTTGTTCTTGTTATTTTGAAATTCACCAGCACAAAAAATTATGTTTTGATATAAGTGATTCCACGCATACAACCATAGTCCTGTAAACTCAGAAAATTATCATTTCAGTTAGTTAGAAGGGGTTAACTAAGTTTATCTGTTATGATTACGTTAGGAGCAAACCCAGGTTACTACACTCAATTAGTAAGAAGGGGTTGAGTAAGTTTATCTGTTATAATAAAGTTAGGAGCAAACTCAGGTAAGTATACTTAATTAGTTAGAGGAAGTTGACTAACTTTATCTGTTATTATAAAGTTAGGAGCAAACTCAGGTAATTATACTCAATTAGTTAGAGGAAGTTGACTAACTTTATCTGTTATTATAAAGTTAGGAGCAAACTCTGGTAATTATACTCAATTAGTTAGAGGGAATTGGCTAAATTTATCTGTTATTATAAAGTTAGGAGCAAACTCAGGTAATTATACTCAATTAGTTAGAGGGAATTGGCTAACTTTATCTTCTTATAATTATGTTAGGAGTTAATACGCAAGTCAAAAGCAGACAGAGAGGCTTAGTTTATACTATTTGTAATTTATTTTAGCTCGATTACGATGAAAGCAGCTTATATGACTCCCCTCGAGTCCACTTTCTGGGTAGAGTCAGTGTGGAGCATTGTTCCCTTTCAAGGCATTTGATCGAGCTGGGAATCGAACCCGTAATCTCTATCACGGTAAAATGTCACGAGTTAACCAAGCGTATTAGATTCAGTTAGAGAGGATAAATTAACACAATGGAGTTGCACATTTCAATACACAATCAATGAAATAAAACGCTGCAATGCATCGCTGAGTAGTTCGTTTATTATTTTATGTAATGAAATTAACTCCAAAACTATTAGTGGAAATTACAATTGATGATCCAATATAAATGAATATGGTTATAATAATAGTAGTTATTATTATTATTTTTATTATTATTATTATTATTATTATATAAAATAAACAATCATTCAAATACCAGTTCTGAACAGAATCGTTTTCCCATCGCTCAAAGGAAATGATTATATTCAATTAACAGTAACAGTTTGCTCAACTATTTGAGAGGAATGACATATTGCCGGAGGTTAAACGAAATTTGAAATATCGGTATGGTTTTGTTTAAAGTGTGTTATATCATCACTTCATTTATATTTAGAAGGCATGTGTGCTCTAATGATGCACGCTCACAAAATATAGTTAACTGCTCCGATTTGAGTTTTAAAAAAACTCACTTATCATTTCATAAAAGGTCACAACTACAAATACTCAATCTCCACCCCATTGCAGTAGTAAAATGGAATAGTAATAAAAGAATAATAATAATGGAATAATAGGAACAAAGGAATCTAAAATACAAAAAAAAAGAAGTTATTATTTCAAGTTGTAATTTGTATCTGTTTTTGTTATAAAAGCATGTAAAATGATTTTTAGGGTGAAGACAAATTCATAATCAAACTCATTTTACGAGTGATCATTGCTACACGCAGTACTAAAATATACCGCAGTGCTTAATCAGTAAATTTGACGTTTCGATAATCTTGAAATTTGTAAAATGTGTACTCTAGTTAAAGTGCAGTTAACACTTTTAATGAAAATGCTTTTTAACAACTAATCGCCTCTTTACGTGTTTCGTTTTGCATGTCAGTACTTAAACAGGTCTTTCCTGTTCATATTTAACTTGAGACATTGTTGGATTAGATATAAAAAAGGGAAAATAATTACCATTCAAGTAAAGTTAACTTATACGACAGTACATGTCATTGTTGAAAGAGCGTCTTAAAGCGTTTTATTGTCATGGAAATGATTTTATTTAGAACACGACAAAAACAGTTTTTAATTTCAATACAAAACAAAGCGGTTTAACCACCGTTATTAAAAAGTATCTCATACTTTGCTTTAGTAGTATCGAATAAACATCAAGAAAATCTAGAAATTAGATACTTGAATATATAAGTTTATTCATCATCACGGAATTTAGCCATAAATCTTGGTATGTCTTTTATGAAGAAGTATGTTAGGATAACACAGTATTTAATTCACATTCTGTCTTTACTCTTTTTGTTAATTTCAAAATTTTATTTCTTTTTCCAATTTCATTTCGTTTTCCTCTCGTTTCATTCTTGTTTTGTGGAGTTGATATTAACGTTAGAATGTTATGTACCATGTTTATAACACTTATCTATCGAAGTATGTATTAGTATGATGATTAAATACTTACACCTCTCAATGTTTTCTCTTAGATGTTTTATATAAAGATACCATCTGATTAGACCACAAATTAATATGTATCTGGATGGATGATTTCAGTCACAAGTAAGTATCCAACTGGCTGAAATACAGCAATTACAACTTAATATCTAGCTGGCTGTGGAATAACTTCACCCATAAGTTAATATAAGTTTGGCTGCGGAAACACAAGTTTATATATGTAAGGTTACAAAACTTCACTACGGGTGCTCCGTGGTCGAGTGGTCTAAGGCGCCGTCTTACGATCACTTACCTCTCACCGCTAAGGTCGTAGTTTCGAGAACCGCTCGTTCAAAAAACGTTATGCGAGAAACTTTACAAGTAACTTACGGAATGACGGTGGTTCTACGCAGTCTGAAGAAGCTGAGCTCTTCCTCCGCCAATGAAACTGGATATGCTATATATAATTTGAAATGTGTTAAAAATGTGTTAAAAATGGCGTTAAACGCCATTAGAAAAAAAAAATTTAGCCATATGTTAATATATATCAGCATTATTAAGTTGCGCACCTTTTGTTGCTTATGTAAATAAACAAAATATATAAAAGCCACGTGTTCTCCGGCACTGTTAAGTTGCGCACCGCTTGTTGTTGAATAAAAATTAATAAAATATTCAAAAGCCACGTGTTCTCTTGCACTGTTTAGTTGCGCACCGTTTGATGTTTATGTAAATGAACAAAATATACAAAAGCCACGTGTACTCTTGCACTGTTTAGTTGCGCACCGCTTGTTGTTGAATAAAATATTAATAAAATATTCAAAAGCCACGTGTTCTCTTGCAATGTTTAGTTGCGCACCGTTTGTTGTTTATGTAAATGAACAAAATATACAAAAGCCCCGTGTTCTCTTGCACTATTTAGTTGCGCACTGCTTGTTATTAATGTCAATAACCAAAATATTCAAAAATCACAAAAGCGGTAAACAATATTACGCATACCATGCTGTGTTAATTTAAAACATATAATTGACATTGACAAATTTGTGTAGTTCGTTGAATATTTGATATATGTTGTACAGTATTTGAAATATGCATACTTTCATAAGAAATTCAATTTTCATTTATTCTTTACAAAGAAATGCATAAATGTTAGCTATCCATTTCATCTCACGAACTGTCGAGTTTTTAATTATTTACTTTGGTATAGATCCAGAATATGTCAACGTTAGTATTCAAAAACTCAAACATTCTATGACATAAATATTTTACATCACGCATGTAGCAAAGCAATTACTTTGTAACTGTTATTTCCTTACACAGCCGTATATTAGGTTATGTAACTATGTTCTACACACATATGTATATATAACCTGTTTGTTTAGGAAAATGGCAATTTAAAATTATAAACATAACACTAAGGAATTAAGGACAACCCAAACGATGCATTCTGGGTGAACGTTATGGTAACTACGTTTACCAAATATAGAATGTTTTCCATGGAATCTAAGATAACTACGACGTTCCGTTTGGACCATCGTTTTTTTATTTTTTTCCCCCAAACCACGATGATCGAAACCACGATGATGAAAGTCGAAACTACGATGATGAAAACGCAAAACTACGATGGTGAAAGTCGACAGTCGAAACCACGATGGTGAAAGTCGAAATCACGATGGTGAAAATACTAAACTACGATGATAAAAACACGAAATCACGAAACTACGATGGTGAAATCGCGATGTAATTTGATGAAATGATGAAAGTCGAAACCACGATGGTGAATGTCGAAATTATAATGATGAAAGTCGAAAGTACGATGGTAAAAGTCGAAACCACGATGGTGAAAGTCGAAACTACGATGATGAAAGTCGAAAATCGAAACCACGATGGTTAAAACGCGAAATTACATCACGTTTTCACCATCGTAGTTTCGTGATTTCGTGTTTGCATCATCGTGGTTTCGTATTTTCACCATGTGATTTCGACTTTCACCATCGTAGTTTCGACTTTCGACTTTTGTGGTATGGGGTTCAGAAATAAAAAACGCGATGGTCCAAACGGAACACCGTAAATAGCAGTGTTTTCGTCAAACACCAACCTGTCAGATATGTACACAAAAACGACTCTCTAATTGATCAATGTGTTGATTACAGACAAACACACGGTGCCATTTTGAAGTTTTTTCCGTACAAATTATTGCACATGACCTTATCTAGTCTTAATAATTGAGTTACTGTTTTCTATTTACAGATACTATATAGCAGGTATATTGTGACAAAAAAAAGAAATTATGCTGTTACAAAAAAAATCAGTACATCTTGACTTGAGCAGCGTAGTGTGTTCGTCGACGATTTTATCAGCGTAATATACTATTGTATTTGTTGATGCTTTGAGTTGTAGTTTGTTTGTTTGTCGACGACTTGAGTATGGTAGCTTGTTTGTTGGCGACTTGAGTAGCGTAGTGTTTTTGTTGACGATTTGAGCAGCGTACTTGTTGACGACTTGAGCAGTGTAATGTGTTTGTTGACAACTTGAGCAGGGTAGTATGTGTGTTGACGATTTAAGCAGCATATTGTGTTTGTTGACGATTTCAGTTGCAGTGTGTTTGTTAACGATTTGAGCAGCGTAGTGAGTTAACGATTTGAGCAGCGAAGTGTGTTTGTCGACGACTTGAGCAGGGTATTGTGTTTGTTGACGATTTGAGCAGCATAGTTTGTTTGTTCACGACTTGAGCAGCGTAGTTTGTTTGTTGACGATTTGAGCAACGTATTGTTTTTGTTGACGACTTGAGCTGGGTAGTATGTGTTTGCTGAATAATTTAGCAGCGTAGTGTGTTTGTTGACGGTTTGAACTGCGAAGTGTGTTTGTTGACGACTTGAGCAGGTATTGTGTTTTTTGACGATTTGAGCTGCGTAGTGTGTTAGCGATTTGAACAGCGTAGTGTGTTTGTCGACGACTTGAGCAGGGTTCTGTGATTGTTGACGATTTGAGCAGGGTAGTTTGTTTGTTGACGACTTGAGCAGTGTAATTTGTTTGTTGCCGATTTGAGCAGCGTATTGTGTTTGTTGACGACTTGAGCAATGTAATGTGTTTGTTGTCGACTTGAGCAGGGTAGTATGTATATTGACGATTTAAGCAGCATATTGCATTTGTTAACGATTTCAGTTGTTGTGTATTTGTTGACGATTCTAGCAGTGTAGTATGTTTATTGACGGGTTGAGCAGGTAGTGTGTTTGTTGACGACTTGAGCAGGGTAGTGTGTGTTTGCTGAAGAATTTAGCAGCGTATTGTGTTTGTTGACGATTTGAAAAGCGAAGTGTTTTTGTTGACGATTTGAACAGCAAAGTGTGTTTGTTGACGACTTGAGGAGGGTAATATGTGTGTTGACGATTTAAGCAGCATTTTGTGTTTGTTGGCCATTTCAGTTGTAGTATGTTTGTTGACGACTTGAGCAGCGAATTGTGTTTGTTGACGCATTGAGCAAGGTAGTGTGTTTGTTGACGATTTGAGCAGCGTATTGTATTTATTGACGATTTGAGCAGAGAAGCGTGTTTGTTAACGACTTCAGCAGTGTAATGTGTATTTTGACGACTTAAGCAGCGTAGTATGTTTATTAGAATAGTATGGGATGATGCATCTCTGATGTTATGTGTCTAGCAATGTCCTATATCGATAGCTATACTTACTCATAGTTTGTGATCAAGCGCCTTAGGCGAGACTTTTGATCCAGCGGTATTGTCTCGTTAATTCAAATTCGACTTTTTATCAAGCGAGTGAGTGAGTGAGTGAGAATGTGAGTGAGTGAGTGAGTGAGTGAGTGAGTGGGTGGGTGGGTGGGTGGGTGAGTGAGTGAGTGAGTGGGTGAGGTTTTGATTTGTTTATGCAAGTTATCTTATTCCATGCTTATTGTTCATTGTTAGAAGCTTTAAGACAAGCGATGAACACGTACCACTACGTCAAGACTTTGATCTCCGTATTGTAACATCCAAGGTGGTTACAATGAACAGAGTCACGGTACTTTATCATCATTACCGACAAACACTTATAGGAGTTTACCGCAGCGCATTAAAGCGTTTAATTAATTAATGAGTTTGCTGTCAATTTGTCATTTGATTGAAAGTGATGTTCATAGCTGAAGGAGGGAAATTGAAAAAGTCAATATGACTGTTTTTTTTTTTGTTTTTTTTTTGGTACGTGCATTTTAAAAGGCACAGTCGGAACCAACAATTGATTGATAGCGTTAATTCTCCGTTCGTCATCACCGGATATAATCAATAGTAACTTAATTTAATCGTGAGTTCCGACAGTGTTTAGAGGTAGAAAGTTCGTATTTGTTACAATCACCATGACAATGCTATTTTAAGTTTGCCAGTCGTTAATCAAAATTTTGCGAAGAAAAAATGATAGCATTTCGTGTTTTGGTTGAAAAAAATATATATCTGAAAACTACATGACATTGTGTATATATTGTTTTTAAAAAAGTTGAATCTCCCAATTTAATTAAGTATAAATATTAAATAATATTAAAGGTAAAAAAGAACGGTTGCTAGATATATACAAATATATCAATGCATATATGGACAAGTCATTTTGTTTTGTTTTAAAGGGATATATATCAGGATTTTTCAAAAAAAATAAATTTGCTAAAAACATTTTGTTTAGTATAAAATGTCAATATATACTCACTGACCCCCGTATTGCCAAAAATATATCTATTTAACATGTCAAAATAATATACTGAAATGGACTTTCCTAACATGGGTTACGTGCCTAGCTTAGACTAAATAAACTTCGAACTTAAAATGGCAGCATATTTTGTGATGTGATAAATGAGCAGCTGATTTCATTTTGATTTCAATTTGATCCGTAATACCAGTTTACACTAGTAAAATTGTTTCATCTAAGAAAGAGTCCGAATGACGATGCGACGGTCGTCAAGCAACTTAAGTGCTGTTTATTTTAAGAATGGGAATTTCGTTTCAAGTTTACCACCCTAATTTAAATATCAAATTTGACACGTTTTGGTGGATTTGACATACTAAATAATTCGGTATATATTTATTAATGATAATGATGTGCTTTTATCTAATTTGATAACTTTTTTTGAATTTCAAAACATTTATAGCGTTTTATCCTGATACACTTTCCTTAAAGTTGTCTTGAGATTCGAACCCACACCGCTAGAACAACAATCAACTATTCTCTCCACTGCGCTACGTAGGCTGTCACAGGATTGAAGATATTATTATGTGAATAAAATACACTTAACAGCTAGACATATATGACAAATGAATATGAAAACAATAAGCAATTAATCAAAGATACAATAAACAAACTAGAAAGTACCGAAATAACCCAAAGATAATTAGTATTTATCTCCGAGATGAATTAGGATAATCGACTATTCGGAACTAACTGTTGAACTATTTTTCAGCGGTAGAATTTCATGGTCGTCCTTTGATTATTGAAAGTTGTTACTATTTATAGAACAATTATGCTACCAAGCTTTAAAACGCGACTCCTAGACCTAAGCAAATTTGACCAGGTAAAAAATATGTTTGAAAAAGTTTTATAACAACTCACACGTTGAATTTAATCACGATATCCATTGTTGAATTATACACACTCATGTACAGTGGCTATATTTCAATTTCATAATGAAACTTGAAGAAAAATTGAAAATAAGGGCTTACATTAAAGCCCGAGTTTCTTTGCAGTTTTCGGCAGAAGAGATTTATTCTGAATTGTGTCGTATACATGATAGTTCTATTGTAACATTAACAACAGTTTTTTGTTAGGTTAAGAAATTTAAAGCGGTCTGCATAGCCTGTAAAAAGGTAACCACCGAAGTAGGCCCGTTGTTGCAGCAACAAAGGAAAACATTGGTGCTGTTACAGTTAGAAGATGGACGGTATACTGTTTCCCATATAGCTTATAGGCATTTCAGAAGGTACCGTACATCATATGCTGACTTACTGTTTAAAATTAAAGAAGCTTTGTGCTAGATGGATCCGCCACTTGCTGACACCTGACCAAAAGGCCAAACGTTTAAATTGTGCTAAAACACTTATGATAAATATAAAAAAAATATAAAAATTGTAATCCTAGGAAAATTTCTGACTTGCTCACTGGGGATGAAACTTTTGTTTATTATTTTGAGACCCAACGGCGCATCAATTACAAACAATGGCTTGGTAAAAAACAGACTAGGCCGGTCATAGCAAAAGGACAAGGAGCGCTAAGATTTAATATGGTTTCTATGCCATTTACTTCAATTCTAGTGGCCCTGTTGTATTAATTCCATGAAAGAGGGTAGAACAATTACAGGCAAATTTTACAAAACGTACTTAAATTTGTCTAAATGTTTTATCAAATTAAATGCCCAAAATAAAGGTTTGGAAGGCATTCAGCTTATTCATGATAAAGCTTCTGCCCACAAAATTAAAATTGTACGATCTTTCTTAAAACAAGAAAAGGTGATTCAGGTTGAACACCCCCACCCCAGCACCCACCCCGACTTAAGCCCCTGTGATTTTTTTGATTTTTTCCATGCTAAAAATGCTCGCAGGTAAACGCTATGCTACTAAAATGCCTTTGAGTCTGCAATTATTCAGTGCCTGAACAGTATAACAAGGGGAGACTACTTTGTGGCATTTTGGTTGTGGACAGCAAGACTTCAGATGTCTGTATCTGTGCGGGGAGTACTTTGAAAAGTTGGCCTGAATCATTTTATGCATTTTTTAACTGAACGGAACAACGTCCCTGTCACCTGACATTTCAAGTATTTTCAAAAAAGTATCAAAGAAATCTCCTCGAAATTTAGACTTGAATAAGAGAGAACTTAAAGTCTGCACCATTAAATTTGACAGTTATTTGAGTAATTTCATATTTATTGAAATGGCTACGCCAGTCAATATTTTGACGAAATACAAAAGTGGCGGTTTAGCTGTTCCGTTCAGTATATACTCATTATTACGAAAATTTTTGTGAAAACCGAACAAATAATACCAATGTTTCATTTGTTTGAAATACGGTCATTTATATACTCTGGCCATGCATGTCTCCTTATTCTACCAGAGACAAACTACCCAATGATTTAACCTCCTCATTCTACCAGACACAAACTACCCCATGATTTAACCCTCTCATTCTACCAGAGACACAAACTACCCAATGATTTCGCCTCCTCATTTTACCAAAGACACTTACTACCCCATGATTTTACCTTCTCATTCTACCAGAGACACAAACTATCCCTTGATTTCACCTCCTCAATCTACCAGAGACACAAACTACCCCATGATTTCCCCTCCTCATTCTATCAGAGACACAAACTATCCAATGATTTCACCTCCTCATTCTTCAAGAGCCAAAACGACCCCATGATTTCACCTTCTCATTCTTCAAGAGACACTAACTACCCAATCTTTTCATTCTATAGAGACGCTAATTCTACAGATCAGATGCTAATTTGTTTCCCTGTTTTCACGCGACACAGAAAATCATATCATTTAGATGCAACAACAATTACTGATCCCCTCTGCTCTTTTGGGTGATAGCTTCCACCTGCGGCTGGTATAAAGTCTCCGAAAAGCATTAATGTAATGTAATATAATAATGCGTTCATAAACGCGTCTAGCAATCCTACTCAACAAAAATTTACATAAATCTACATGAAATTAGTTATTTTCTGCAATTTGCGTCTTTATTTAGTATAACCACACTCGCTTTCGTTGCACGTTTGAATAAAGAAAATGAGCAATAAATTAAGAAAAATAGATATGGATTTTAAGTGTTATATTGTTAAGTTATTTAAAGAGTTTAAGCGGATGCAAAAACACAAAACTGAAAGCCCCGTTATAGTACATGTTATATGTTCTAGTTGTTGGATGTTGTAACTAACTAACTGAATACAGTAAGATTTTCATTTAAAAAAATTCACAATTAAATGTTTTTAAAGAAATGTTTCCATAGCAGTAATGTGTCTATCTGGCCATAGATATCCACAATACCTGGTTCGTCGGCTAGTTTCTTTGTTGTTGTTTTCAAAGACAAAGCAATCATACCCGTAAGATTTTTTTAATGTAAAAATGTGTCCAAAGGACACGAATGCCACCGCTATATGATAGTAAATTTTACCAAAATAACGCCGAAAAGAGGCTATAACTCATGTAAAATTTGACCGAAGTTAGCAAATATTACATACACACACCTTTCAAAAGTAATTGGTCAGAAACCACTTTAACTTTATTTTACCGAAAAGTATGTCGAAAAGGATCTATGGCTGTATCCGAGATCCGACTTCATCCGACGTTGACAAATATCGAATATGACTGATATTTTATAATTATACAGCTACAGACAAAATATGCATGGACGCTTTCAGAAGTAATTGATCGGAAACCAGGGATAACACCGAACGTCTCACACGCCAATTAATTTTGTACTGTTCTACATATAGAAACATGTATTTCTGGAACACTGAATACATTACCATTACTTGTTTCTACAGAATGTCCTCAGTTAGTCCGAATATGCAGAAAAATGGGTTTGACCAGATTCCTTTTTCACAATTTCTATGGTTTTATAATCTTGCTACCGTCACTAAGGGGAGAATTAACAAAATAATTTGGTTGTTGTGGCCTAATTTTGTAGTGTCAGCTAGTACGTGTCTATTGGAATGATAAAGGCTATATTAAGAACAGGTAACGTGGACGTGAAAAAACGTATCGATAGCTCGATAGGAGTAACGTTTTTAATATATTTTTACATATTCATTCTTTGATTAAAGAATAAATCATTTTGACAGGTTTTTTCATCATATTCCATTAAGTATTAAGAAAGTTAATTAAACGGGTTTATTTGTCATAAAACTAATTAATTTTACATTCGACCAAATAGCGTAAAATCCGCATCGTTCCATATCGTACGATACACTAAAGTTTGTTCTTTCATAATTTGCACGAGTTCACAAAGGTATGTGGAGTGCTTTATTATATATGCTTGTATTATGGAAACATTGTCCAGTCTAGCAGAAACATCTTTTGGAGTTGTCATGACGAGAAGGATTAAGAATGTTACTGTTCCAATACATAACGGCAGATGTGAATTTTATATTGTGATGTATATTGTTGAGTTATTTAAACAGCTGACAGATATGTTTTGACGGAATTAGATTTAATTAAAGTTGTTTAAAGGTTCATATCCATTCCGACGAGCATGTCTGCAATTTAATTTCACATCCGCGGTATTGAGCGTCGTTTTGTTAGAATATAGGCCGAGGAATCTGAGATCGTATTTTGAGCTGTTGATATCGTGTTTACGACGTATTAATTTCATCATGTTACAATTGATTGATATGTGTTATTAAATTTTGTGGATGGTTATTCTGATATTCACAAAGTGAATAGATAAAGAATGGGTCAGTAATTATATCATAAACGATAAATTATGTAGAGATATAATTGCTACTTTGAGATTGACGGAAGTGCATATATGAGATGTTGTTTAAACTACCATGAAGCTGTTAGATGGTAAGAATTGAATGAACTGGTATATTATGTAGATTACTCTACAATGAAACTGTTAGATGGTAACAATTGAATTCACTGCTATCATATATTGATAAAAATACCATAAAATTGATAGATGGTTAGTAATAGATGCCATATCATTACGTATTGAATAACTAGTAAATCTGAGCTTATATATATATATATATATATATATATATTGTAGCAATTTTAGACGTAAGCGAGACATGTGCCCGCTACGTTAACGACGTGTAGACGTGACAGGAATCAGCTGGTGGTAGTACCGTCATAAGGACAGCAACCAACATACTCGTTTTATGGACGACTTCACGATCTTTGCGTCGGAGTACGATCGAAGATAGTTGGTACGAAGATAGTCGGTACGAGGCGACGTAAAGCCAGAGAAACTCAGTATAGAGTTCTAGGGAATATAACTCTGTTTATATAGCCATCGCCACGAGGGACGATTGACGCTATATCTACGATCATCCGGACGCGGTAGTAGTATCTTCAAAACAATATAAGTGTATTTTTATAACATTTTTAACATTCATATAATGTAAGCAGTTTAGATCGCGAGATAGATATACGGAACGTGTAGGAGAAAGAACTTGATTAAGAAAGTGTTATTTCCATCAAAGGACATTTTAAACCAGCTGTGTTTTTTTTTTGTTCAGTAATAAGCTTTTAATTGTATATATTGTATAATTGTATATTCGTAATTTTATTCATGTAAAATTAAAACTGTAAATTTTATTTTGAGTATACTTGTATTCTACCCTCGTGAGTTGTCGGCCCTTGGTCATTTTGCTACAGAGATAATTGGTAAGTGAGACCTTAATACCGCATCACCATTTTCCGAAAAGGCGGAGGCAAAAGAGAGTATTCAAATGCTCCAGAATCAACCTGTATGTTAAAATCTATTAAACGTTTAAACACCGCTGATGTCCGTATTATAGTATATATCATGACAGCCTTTGTTCTACTCATCTCCAGCTACCATTTTGAAAATATTTCAAACCAAATTACGTACCAAAGTATTATTATCGCACTAAAGGTAATACTTCCACTAAGACTGGCGACAATCTGTAGTGAGACAAACTTATCTGACCAGAAATGCATTTATATTTTCACTAATAAAGATTTTAAGATAATAAGAACTTATGACTAACTTTACATTTTTAGCAAAAGGACTTAATTCACGAAGTCCCGATATCGGCCCCGTAAAATTCAATTATTTTAAAAACCTATTATTTGCAAAGCTTTGTGTTTTTGTATCAAATAGACTTTATTCTTTTAAAATTTAAATATTTTATCTTTAAATTTATACGGTTTTTTTTTTGTTCATAGAATGGACTCAATGAAGAGTAAAATTAAGGAAAATGCTCATTTCTCCCATTTTTAAATATGTTTTTATTATGAAATCATTCTTGTTATTCAGATAACTGTCTGGTACACTCTGAGTAATATGTGTAAATATTGTCTGGTGGTAAGAGTGCCTTCACCGTTAAAAATGGGACATGTTTACCTAAATGGGTTAAAATATAGGATAATTACATATTTCAGCTGTACTTCTACACGTACGTTTGGTGGTATTGTATTAAACGAAAGGCTAAACACAAAAAAGCAAACTTCACATTCTAATAGACTCAAGTATAACTAAAATAATAAAATAGTTTTAAAATAAAATATACGCTTTGCTTTAAAAAAATTGCCTCTGTATTGAATTTTATGTTAATGTTGTTTATTTTATTTTTATTTTTTTCATATTTAATTCAGTGTTTTAGACAAACCCTTATTTGGAATTTGTTATTTAAAAGGAAGTATATCAGGATGTTCAATTTGCAGAAATAGCAAAATAAAATCCAACATATCAAGTATATATAAACTCACTGATCCTGTATTGCCATAGGGATCAATGATATATATAATAAAATATTTAAAAAAAAAATCCTTACTTTTGACCAACGCGCTTAGGTTAGACAAAAATAGATTTCCCACAAGCATGCTTTCCGACTTCATTTACATAAATTGCACTTATGCCTCATACGATGTTTTATTTTATTTACTTATAACAATCGTTAAATTGTAATGGTATGCACCGCGTTGTGTTCACAGTGACTGCAGGTATAGACCATTCTTAATCTTGTCTCATGAATATGCATACCTACACCAGAACGAGGTTAAGAACACATCATATCTTCCAGCAACACTAGTGTTCATAGACCATTCTTAATATCATCTCATGAATATGCATACCTACACCAGAACGAGGTTCGGAACACATCATATCTTCCAGCAACACTAGTGTTCAACACCTTCATTCACTCTAATTGCCACCACGTATATAAGACTAACCATGTTTTCTTTTAAACAACCAACTTGCTGTTGCCTTATAAAGAAGTGAAGGGTAATAACATGGTATAGAATTATTATATTTAAATTACAATACTTGCAATCTGTTTAAATTTGCAAGATCTCTTTTCTCATTGTTTAAACCGGTTAATTCACTTTTTTTTCTGGCAAGTAAATGGATCTGATAGACACGCACGCAACGAGATGCGTGACAACTTGTACTGCCTTGGCAATACTTAGGACAAACACGTGGTTTTACAAACAGTACTTTTAATTCTTAGCAACATATAGCAAGGTGCCAAGCTACAGACCAGAGTGCCCACTCCATAAGAGACTGCCTCTCCGAGTCTCTGTTCCTATCTCTCTCTCTGCAGTCTGACTAAAGTGTCCAGTTTATAAAGCCTCCACATCACGAACATTAATAAACAATCATATTTCATCGTGACTTTAATTGAGCTGCTAACTTGTAAACAAATCAATCAAGCTTGCAGATTGGGGTCATGGCTAAAGTGATGACGTACAGCCTGACCCACATGGAACAGTTTGACCTGGACCAAATTCGATACACATTAGTAACATGATGACAGATATTAACACAAACTTCTATTTAAGCTTTAATAAATGTGATTGTATTACACGTGCATACACAATATCAGGGCATCTGCCAATCCAATAGAATTGGTGTCAGCCATTACTTATATACTATGGTTTTACATGAAACACATCTGGATCCTACTCATATAAAGCTATCATTCATATATGTAAATTGTCCGGTCAGTCCATATGTGTTGCATGTAAAACCATAGTATATAAGTCATGGTTGACACCAATTCTATTGGGTTCGCAGAGGCCTTGATATTGTGTCTATGGTTTGCATTGTAGTTAGGCGCGCTCGTCGTGGTCTGGTCTGTACAGTTGTGTTTTGGTTAATAACAGAAAGATCCCATTAATCAGACATTCCGGAGTTGTGATTTCAATTATCTCCCTTTATGAAATAAAATACATGTGATTTAACTGTATCTTCAAGATCCAATGTGTTTATGAATTTGTCCGTTATATAGCACGTGAGTAGTCATGAATCATTAACTGGATCCTACTCATATAAAGCTATCAGGTCATGAATGTAAAATGTCTGTCCAGCCCAGATGTGTTGCATGTAAATTTATGTATTGGTTATTCACAAATAATTATCTCCATATATATATAAATGTATTAAAATAGTTACTAACAATTACATGATAATTACATTACAATATTCAAGGACAACGATGGAAATAAAAGGAAACCCCTTTTCTCTTTTTATGTTATCCATGGCATAGCCTATATCGTATTTGTGTATCGTTATGATAATTTCTATATTATTGATGTTGTATCGTTTATGCATCATGTAAATGCTTTATATGTACTTTTATTACCCAAAAAATCTATACATCTATTTGTGTGGGTATATAATCCAATGAAGGTTAATTCATCATACAACCCATATAAATATAAGAATCCATATTTTGTACTAGCCTTCTTTCCATAACAGCCAATTTCTTTTTATTGACCTAGTTAGCATTGCCTTGTTCGTTCATACGAGATTATCAATTGCTCGGTTTCAAGGCTACAATGTTGTTTGGTGTTTAGCGTCGCTTTTAAGAATTTCCCGACATCATCACGGCGATGTCTATTTGAGACAGTATTCTGAGCGTTACTAAATAGGAATATCATGCTTCAGACAATGTCTGATACCCCACCCAGTCACATTATACTAACACCGGGCTGTCTAGACCTAGAACTTTCCTCTAAATGCTGAACGCAAAGCGAGGAAGCTTCTGGTACCTCTTTCACCAGTATTTTGTATAACCCGACCTGGGATCGAATCCGCGAGCATTCGAACGCTCTACACCTGGACCACCGCTGCGGTATGTTACCAGGCTACATAAAAATTGTTATAACTTTGAACTTTTCTAACTACATCTCTATTGTATCTTTATTGCATCCCATGACCTTGCCAACGGGAAAACTATTAATCCCATCAAAGGTAAATTGAGTTAAATTGGGCCAAAATGAAGTCGCTAAAAAACCCCAGAACATTGCCAATATCAACTAACTGGAAATTCAATAACTGTTGCCTTGTATTAACATAAAAATCCGACCACGACGAGACTCGAACTCGCAATCTTCTGATTCGAAGTCAGACGCCTTATCCATTAGGCCACGCGGCCATTTTCAATTGTTTAAGTATAACCGATAATTTATACTATTAACTTACAAACCAAACGGCAATATATTTAAAAGTAGACTTGCTAAGTTTTATTGAAAGCTATAAACCGAATAGTATTACACTATTGTTAAACTACGTCATTCGATCTCATGATTTCATGTTTTATGGACTGAGTGAATAAAGTATATTGTATTGTATAGTATCTATCATCGGGCTCGTCCAATACAGGTAACACATTAATATTGAAGCTATTGTATTGCATAGTGTATAAAACAGATAAATGTGCTGTCGTCCCTCCTACGATGTGTACCATCTAAAAATAGAATGACGTAGTTTCAAAATAACCTATTCGGCTATTGGGTTTATATATATATAAACCCAATAGGTTATTTTGAAATTACGTCACATTTATCTGTTACATACACTATGCAATACAATAGCTATATATATATGACGTAGTTTTACAATAGCGTATTCGGTTTATAAATACCAAACAGTAACCTTGTACAAGATATGACATTATCTGTTGTCCACGATAATTGATAATACATGTCTTTTAAACGTTAAACGTAAAACATCGGACATTAAACTCATAAAATATATACCGGGTGTTTTAAATACAATCATTACTTTTATTTAAATGCAATATTATTATCTCATTGTTATTTACTTAATCTGTTTTCGAGTCTAATCAGCGAGATAATTGATGAATACTAGGATCTGCTTTGTCTCTATCACATGTCTCTGTGGCGAAAGGTTGGTGGTTCAATCTCACCCAGGGACGGTTTCTTTTATTATTGATAATTTATGCAAGAAATAAGATGAGTAATTTAGAAATGTTGTTTTAAACAATTTTATATCAATATTGCTCATTTTATAAGAAAGGAAATGTCCCTTAGTGAGGAAGCAAGATTGTTGCGCCCAAGAAATTAGAGGTGTGCGAATCGGTTGGGCATTTTTTTTTGTTAAAATGCTTAAAATGGTCATATTTCTTGGTATGTATAAAAGCATTGGAATATTTTCATGAGTTATGCCAAGTTTAGTGACCTTGGGTACTGCTTGACGAATATATAACAGTTTAAACATGCGTAGTGATGAATCGCAACACATTCGTAGAATTAACAAAAATAAAGGGGTGTAATTAAACCATGGATGTAGTGAAAATGTCATCTTGTCAATCCCATATTTTTCTAGTAAATTTGGACCAACAATAACTATTTATGGAAAGAAGATACGCTGAGGACCATTGTTGCAGTGTTCCAGAAGAAAATGTTTATATATGTAGAACAGTACAAAATTAATTGATGTGTGAGACGTTAACGTTGCCAAACGCGTGTTTTACCATGTTTCTGGTGGCGGTCTAAATTTAGTTCGCTACTTGCGTTTCGTCTTCCTTTTAAAGCTCGGTGTGCTCCTGACCTTCAAGTGAGTTAACTCTTACACTAAATAGCTACAATACTTGAATACTGGAATGAAAAAATCAAATAAAAACATATATTTACTTTTTCTGATGTGTAATCATAATATATAATACTATTACTACTACTACTACTACTACTACCAAACATATTAATAATAAAGTCTTTACTTAACGAGAGAACTCATATGAACAAGTCAATCTTCATTAAGGCCCTCAAACATATATACATTATTTACATCAATATGGTTAATACACTGTCTCATGAAAAACAAAAACAATAACAGCATAAGAAATTATTCATCGCTTTTAGCTATAGGTACAATATCGTGTATTTTTGACAATGCCTGTAACAAACTGTGATATATTAAAGTAAATTACGGACTTACTGATATTAGTATGAATACAAAGTTTGGAAATGACTCACTGAATTGTTTTTTTTTTTAACATTTTTGGAAAACTATTCAAAACGTTTCATCTCGCTGGAATATATAAAAAGTCTTTTAAATAATCCATGTTATGGTCTGGGAGTTTATACATTTATACGATTACTTATTGAATATCAGCATTTAAAATAAATGAATCTCTAAGATTCGGCAGCAGCACTGTATAGTGCTGCGATTTTGTCTAATGTATTATTTTAACCCAAAAAAAGATATTTTTCTGTTGAAATGAAAGAGGATGATTCAGTTACTATAACTAATGTTAGGTTTATTCCTGTTTATACTTGGTGGTAACTATGTGCTTACTTTATACACAGTTAGGTTTAATATGTAAAACCACTGTGTGGTTACCTCTGCTCTGTTAACACCATTGTTATGTGTCAACACAATTGTGTATGGGTTGAACACTATTGTGTACGTGTTAACACCAGCGTGTATGTGTTTTCACCAGTGTGTATGTGTTAACACTGGTGTGTAGGTGTAAAAGCCTTAAGATTTTACTAACAGACCAGAAAAAAATACGGTTTCATGTCCCAAATTGTACGGTACCTATAAATGTATAATGCTCTTTCTATTAATAATTTGAATAATTAAGATACTTAACAAGCGGTACATACAATACTGGTACATATATATTAAACTACTTCTATGTAATTAAAGCAAAAAGCAAAGTCCCCTAACGGAGCAAAGTAGTCTATTAGTTTATACTACCGGTAATTTTTTTGAGCTTGAAAAAAATGTCAGAGCTTATATGAAACACCTTGGAGTCTGCTTCCTGGGTAGAACCAGTTCTGAGTGTTGTGATATGAATGCATCGAGTTGAACCCGAAACCTCTGGCGGGAGCAGCCAGCTCTCTATCCACTACACAACTGCCCCGCTATGAAATAAAACCCACAAAGTCTTTTAGCAAAAACAATTTAGGTCAAATATGACAAAATTTGGCGATTCAATAGCAATTTATAATAAAAACTCGCTATTTGAGCCATATGACTACCCCTTTTGCCAATTAATGTTTCCACTTGGAACAGAGATAAAGGGTAAAGTGTGAAAGTGCAAAGCAAAAGAATCATAACTCTATCTTGAATAATAACAGAATTATCTCCCTTTTTTGTACTTTATTTTGCTCGGAGCATGCCTTCAAAACATATTTGTATTTTTGCAACACTGATACTAGTAGTTAATATTACAAATAGTATTCATGACCGATTGATTTTGCTACACTATAAAGGAACATATAATAAAAGAATACCATGTGTTTCATGTAAGTGACCCTTTTAGTTTGTTGCTCTTTTTAATCTTTGATTCAGGGAGCGTCTATTTGTTTTACCAATTTCTTCCTTTTATCATTTTAAAGTCTTTTACATCGCTTTCATATGTAAATATAGAGATAAATGAGTATTTTTTTGTATAAAAAACGCTCATGTAACCAATAAAAAATAATTAAAAGCCCAAACGCAGATCGGTTACTTTAACAAGTGTTTAACTTATAACATTTCTGGATTTTTACATTTTTTACTATCATCATAAGACTTTTGGGCCCTTTTCAAAGCACCTACTAAACTGGTCATGACAGCCAATCTCTCCCTGTGCATTGTTTCTCCTCTGTTCCACTCACCCTTTTGATCCTTAATATACATTTTGAATATTTCCACTATCTTATTTCTGTCTGAAGATGACTTCTTTTTGGGTTTCGTTACAGAGGTAGAAGTATGACTAGAACTAGTATATCACTGGTGGTACCATCATCATCACCGCTGTCGGCGATGATTGACTTTGGATATATTTTACTTGCCCGATAAAGTCTGACTTTTAATCTAGGGGTAGTCAGTTTGACCACTCGTCCGCCGACAGTCTCTGTGACAATTGATACATGACACCGTGTTTCATTTTTGTCTCTCACTGCTAATTCAACTGGGAAACTTGTGAAATACTTGTACTTGCAGAGACTGGTGTGCTCGAGTACTGGTTAACCTTCTAGGATTCCAGGAATGTGTGGTTATGTTAGTTGACTGTCTAGTTTATATCAAATTATTTAAGCAAAAACGCAAATAGAGCATAAATATGAACCATCTTAGAACTAGTACTGAGTTCTGTTTTTTACGAGGCACGAGATTGAGCTGAAGATATCCAGCTAGCGCAATGTAAATCATTCGCTTTTCACCAATGCAACCTGTGTTCGATTCTCTGAACTGGCGTAGTATGTGAGAGGGTATGGTGATCGCCCTGTCCGACATGTGGGGTTTCTCCAGGTACTCCGGTTTCCTGTCACAAATACGGTCACCACCAGTGCAACGCAATGAAAGCCATCGAAAGTAACTTATTGAATAAATAAAGCTTTAAATTTGAACTGGGATAGAACCTGCAACCTCTAGCGTGAGCAGCCAACACCCTGACCACTGGACTAACGACCTGTCAACTGTCTGTCTGTTAGCTCTCGGTAGCATAAAATTGAAAATCAAGCAAAACAAAGCGACATTTTTTTCTTCTGGTCAATGACTAGGGGGTATTTATTTACTTTCATTTTAGATATAATGCAGGGGTCCCTTAAAGATACAGGATCTCTTACAAGGACGACTACTTTTTAATATTTTAAATTTATATTTCACTACTGAGGCTGGATTAGATTCACTGGTTCACCTTCCAGGTCCCAGGAAAGAGTGCTAAGGTTTTCTGATCGTCTGTAAACTCTCAATGGTATAAACATACTCAAACAAAGCATAGCTTTTTGACTTATAAAATTATGCATTTAACTATTGTATTTAAATTTAAAAATAACATAAATTTATGCTGCTGTTTTTTTTAAACTCTTCTGTCTTCATGATTCTTAGTATATATTACAGAATATAATATTCAATACCATATATATGTCGAAATATGTGTGTGTGTGTGTGTGTGTGTGTGTGTGTGTGTGTGTGTGTGTGTATATATATATATAAACGATTCTCTCTCTTTCTGCGGTCGTTCACTTTTACGAGGTCAGTGTAAAGGACGATTCTCTCAAATGTTATTATCTGTTACGCGTCACAGACAACATACAACATAATCGTGTTTATTACCTTTACACAATTAGTGGTCTGTTTCCTGTCAGGCAATTGTCAGATATAAAATGTTCATTAGGCATAGCTTACTAACCAGTTGATTATTAAATAAATACATGCCTTGACCGAGTGAAAATCCACATTGATGCCCTTAAACTCTATTGATATGGTGGGAGTGATTTCAAAATTACGATTACTAGTAGCCTTAAGTGGTATGAGTAGATCTGAATGTCTGAAACGATGTAAAATTAATCAGTAAATGACAAAAATATAAGAAGAAGATATGCGGTATATCTGCTGGTGTACGTATGTTCCAGATGTATACGTCAGTATAAACGCTGCTGTTTTATTTATATTCTTCGTGCGTAGAGTATTATGCTATACTCAGCTGCATAATACAAGGTCTAATTTATGTTCTTAATAAAAGTTTTAATTTGTATTGTTAATACTACTAATAATTTGCATTGTTAATCCAAGTAATAACTTGTATTGTTAATATATGTACAAATAGTGTGAATGGTTAATACAAGTAATGCTTTGTATTGTTAATACCAGTAATAATTTGTATTCTTAATACAAGTAATAATTTGTATTGTCTGTGTTGTCAATACAAGTAATATTTTTTTTATCTGTATTGTCAATACAAGTAATAATTGTATTATCTGTGTTGTCAATACAAGAAATAATTTGTATTGTTGATACAAATGATATTGTATTGTTTTGTATTGTTTTGTTAATATCAAGAATAAATTGTATTGTTAATATAGGTAATATTGTTAATACAAGTAATGCTTTGTATTGTAAATGCAAGTTACTAGTAATTATTTTCTTAATACAAAGACTAATTTGTATTGTTAATATAAAAAAATTATTTGTACGATTAATAAATGTAATAACTTGTATTGTTTATACAAGGAATGCTTTGTATTGTTATTACAAAGAATAATTTATATTCTTAATACAAGGACTAATTTGTATTCTTAATACAAGTAATACTTTGTATTCCTAATACAAGTAATACTTTGTATCCTTAATAAAAGTTCTAATTTGTATTTGTAAAATGTAGAAGTATTACATATTAAGTGTATGTAATTTTTATTTGGTGTCTTGTAATAAGTATTGCAAAAGATAGCATTGGTACAAAATGCAGTGTATGTTCATGCTGCAGTATGTACTTGGTGTATTGCAGTGCATTTAGCATAACATAACGGACGAATGGACGGCTAAACGGATGGACTGAGCACGGCAACCCTTTGTTACATGCCATATCTTGTTATTTTTTAAATTGGATTTAACGCCGTTTTTAATAAATTTCAGGTAATATATCGCATATCCAGTTTATTGAATCTGAGTAGAACAACCTTCCTTCCGCAATAAACTGGCAACTTCTCTCACATAAAGTTTTTAGAGTGAGTGGGACTCGAACCAACGAACCTTACCGGTGAGAGGCAAGTGATCTTGATACGGCGCCTTAAACCACTCGGCATCAGAGGGCCATTTTCTTGATATATACATATACCGCAATAACGTTTGATACGTGTATATACTGTTATACACTATGTACATTTGTAGCAGGGTGGCAGTGCAGTGGAAAGTATTGACTGCTCATGACAGAGGTCATGGATTCGAATGAACGGATAAACGGATGGACATGGCAACCCTTTGGCGCATAAAATACAGTTATAAATGGTGTATAAATATTCTGATGTTAAGACTTGATTGCACTTAGTATAGGTTATGTTTATCTTGCTTAGATGTGATTTGGGTTTATGAGGCCTATATCACCGATATTTTTTTCAATCTTAGTAATAAAACTGCACATTTATATCAAAAATCATATATTATGGATATTTTATTCAATAAATTATATTGCATTTTGTTTTTGTAGTGTAAAAGACCTCAATTTTGTTGACCAAATTCTAAATCGCGGTCCGTTGTAAATTCACCCATTGGCCATTATCGTGTTATGCTAAAACATTGACGAATAAAACGTAAAATGCCGACCTGGGGATTAACGAATTTCTCATAAATAAGATAAACTACAAGGACAGAATCAACAATTATCTTCGAATGGAACCTTCCGCTTTGTGATTCAGTAAACTTGCCATCATTTACTGAACAGAAAATTATAGGTGACTACTTATCTGGTTCTTGCTGAATTCCTTTTTACATATACAGGTATGGTATGATGTTGAACAATACTTGCTCGAACAACCATTAACTCGAATTATTTTGCCAATTCCCTTAGAGCTATCGAAGTTCTACTGTACATGCCAATGAGCACAGCTCCACAGCTCCACACATTATGCATTCAGAAATATTTGATTTTTCATTTTTATTTATTACAAAATACATTTATTTTAGATTTGTGTGGGAGTGAGGGGTCATGCAATTTTACCAGAGGTGTTCGATGTTGTGCAAACATTTTAGGCATTATTAGTAACACATCAATCTACATAAATACAAAGAAATATCTCTTGCAAGTGGGTTTAACTTGGGATCTCTTGCATCGTTTGATCAAACAAATGTATTCCAAATCCATTATGTGGCAAAATACTATAAAACACGAAATTTTGGACCACTGCTAACACAAAACAAAGAGTTAACAAGTTCATAAGCCACTTTGAGTATACCATGATTATACTGTACTCATTTTACCATATTTCACATGTCATATTAAACGTATGTCAAAATGTTTAATGTTGGTACTCCCTGGACGGTCCTACTTTCTCTTATCTTGTCTTTAGCCGCTTGTACTTTATGTGAAGTTTGTGAACTGTTTAATCAATTTGACATTTACGTCAGCCTGACAGTCATGGGGACACTGTTTATTTATTTGACATTATTGTCGTCAATATTTCTCCTTCAGAAAACATATGGACAGGTGGATGATGCCACCTTTCAGCTCATTTCGAGAATCCTGGAGAAACAAGGTAATATAGTATAAACACTTCAATACTTTTGAATATGTACAAAGCATTTCAAATACGGGATATTTAATGAGTCGCCTTAAGGGTAAATATCTGGTGACCTCTTTTCAATTAATTTCAATTATATGTAACAACAATTAAGAGGTAATTAGTACATTCATACTTTGTTCGTTTTTAAATAGGATTTAGAAACATTTCTCAATGCATTATATGTTATATCGTTCCATAAGTGCAATAAAGTACCAAGTTTACATGAAATGGAACACATTTGGCAAAAATGGGACGATATATGGCATCACGAAATGAATTTTAAGTAGAACACTGTAGCTGGGCTCAAATCCATCACCTGAGAAGTGAAGGTAAGTGATACTGACATTGTGCCTTTTACCACTTCGCCGCTGATGAAACTTTAACTAATTGGACTTAAAATATGGGTAGAAATCTGAACTATTTAATTGAATATTCAAGTTTAAAATGTGAATTACCAAATGATATTGTAATTAATCAGACATTTTTCATGCAGAGGAACAGAAGATTCTCATTGGCCAACAACAAGAACAGCTGAATCAATTAACCAATCAACTGACAGAACAACAAACTACATTGGACCAACAAGAACATCTAATCGAGCAACTTAAGGATACCGTCAGCAGACATGAAACAACAATCACGGAACTAAAGGAAGAGCTTACAAAACAAAAGGTACATGTTTGTAATAGTAACATTTATTCTCTCGAGCATAAATGTAAAGATCACAAAGCAAAAAACAAGCGTTTGCAATTATAATATAATGACAATTGGCAAGTAGAAGTTTGTTACGCTAGTAAAGTTGTTAATGAGCAATAGCTTATGAAAGTCTTATATATATATTATGTTTCCTATATAAACTGGAAATTTTGCTCCTTTAAAGACAGTGTGTCAGGAAAAATGAATTATTCATATTTTATTTGTTAATAATTACAGCCTGTTTCTGTGGTTCATGATGATGTCGGAGAAACCAACAACATGTTTTCCAATGAAGTGAAGAAACGACAACCCAAAGGTAATCAGTATACATGTATTTTAGTTTTTTATGAAAAGTTTGGTGGTTTTCTTAAAATATCTTCACAAAATCACGGCATGTATCAACACAATTGCAATGGAGGTTTTCCACAGATTACTGCAGAATTTGAATACACAATATTTTACACAACATTTGTATAATAAGTATACAAAAAGCATATTTTGATAACTGGATAACTGAGTTAGGATAACTAAACCATCTTGCAAGAAAGTATATGTCAAACATTAAGCTTTGACTACACTCGGTGTTTTTTGTCTGTTTGAGGAAACATTGTGATGCCTATCCAAAGAAGCAAAAAATATGGCAGAATTTGGCTTGTTGCTGAAACTGTTGTTCTGCCAGAAGCACGATTCCAGGTTCATTGTTATGCCGATATAAAAATTCCTTGATACATGTATAATTATATATAATTGTTTTGTGAATCAATAATTTATTTTAAAACCGTGACATTGACATTTCACAAAACACAAATAGAGGCTTTCAAAAAAAAATATAACCACATATACATGAGACACAACGCGTTATAAAATATTGCAAAAGCTCTAACAATTTCTATTAACGTTGAAAGTGATCTTAACGTCGGGCATTCACTATTGAACATTAGTGTTTAACCTCATTTGACAACTAATGCAATCGCTTCAATTTTTAAATTTATGTCGCTATTATTTGTCAAAATAGCCAACAAAATAATTTAATTATAATTCTTTCTTAATAATTAATATTCAGTCATCACTGCGCATGTGTGATTGACATTGCACAGACTCCGCCCTTTTTGACTCTGAACGAGTCGTGTACAAACTACACTACAAAGCCCGAGCGTGCTATGCTTAGAAACAGCCTTAGCATCGATGGGCTTCAAACATCTATCATTGCAGCTTTAACCGTAGCTCCGCAAAGAGTTACATAAATTGCCAGTCAAATGAAGTCAAACACTTAGCCACTAAAATTTAACAATCAAGAAGATATCGTCCGTCATAACTTAATCGACTCTAACTATAACATGTAATCTGGTGAGTTCCTAAAATGTATGTTATTGAGCCACTAAAATTTAACAATCAAGAAGATATCGTCCGTCATAACTTAATCGACTCTAACTATAACATGTAATCTGGTGAGTTCCTAAAATGTATGTTATTGTTCGTTGTGCTGAGATTTACAGAACAGCAGACGTATGTGTTCTAACAAACTATTAACACCCAAATAGTGTGCTGTAGTTACTAGATGCATAATATGGACTAGACTACCAGAGATGGTAAATATGCAGGAGAAGGGAAATAACTCTTGGTGTTTAAGATGCTGAGGTAGCATGTAAAAGTCGCCACATTATCAAGTGACTTTTTTTTTTAAAAAACAAAAAATAACCCTGCATGCATAACACACAGACAATCAATGTCATGCTGTGTTCATAAAACGTGTTTATTTTCATTTTAGCAAAACTACGACAAGATCGCCTCGCGCTTGATTATGAAGGGCCGGTAGCTTTCCATGCCACTATCAACAAGAATGAAGTTGCACATATCGGTATCAATCAAAAGCTTGTATTTGAAACCGTTCTCATCAACCTCGGTGCCGGGTACCATGACCAACATGGCCTCTTTATCGCCCCTCAGCCCGGACTCTACTTGTTCTCAACGTCAATAATGAGCTACGTTAATGACCATTCCGAAATAACTGCCACTATCGTGAAAAATGGAAATCATCTTGCAAATGCTTATGGACATGGGGATTCTGGACGTCATGACCAAGGTTCTGTCACCTTGGTTACACAGCTGAATGTTGGAGATGAGGTCTGGGTGACGATGGCGGGACCAGCAGACGATTCTCTCTGGGGTGGAAGATTCACAAGTTTTACAGGATGTCTTATCACACAAATGTAACTATGAGGGGGACAAATGACAATACCGATATTTAAAACCGACTTTGCTCGTGAAGACACATCAAACTGAATGTTACACGTGCGAAGGTTCAATCATATTGAAACACTAATATCAAAAATATTAATATCTAAAACGCCGGCACGCTAGTTTTGCAATAAGACGTAAAAATCTTTAATAAAAATGACAATTGATATATTTCCTTTTCCTTATTCAGTCTTACTGACTGATAAAAACTGATGAAATAAAGATATGGGGGGAATGGTAAAAAATGACAATATTATATACCGAAATTATGATTTAAAAGGGTAGCTAACAAACTGCTTTGAGGCGACTACTCCTGTCAATATTCTGTTTACTAATTGTATGTCACATGCCCCCTGACATTGCTGTAAACTATATGAATGACAGGCAGACTGGCATAAAAAAGTGCAGCTTTCAAATCAGGTCATATTCTGTTAAAGAAAAGCCTATCGTCAATGTTTATTTAAAAACTTGTCAAACACAAATCTATATTCAATGTATCTTCCAGAACAAGTCATATTATGTCATTGACAAACCTATCTTCAATGTATCTTTCAAATCAGGACATATTTTGTAAAAGACAAACCTATCTTCAAAAAGCTGTCTTCAACATATCTTTCAAATCAGGACATATTTTGTAAAAGACAAACCTATCTTCACAAAGCTATCTTCAGTGTATCTTTCAAAATGTGTTCTATTTTGTACAAGACACATATTTCAAATGCATCTTTTAAAACTTGTCACGTTATGTAAATGACTCACTTATCTGAAATGTATCTTTCAAAACATGTCACATTATTTTAAACGTCAAACACAAACATATCTCCCATGTATATTTCAAAAATTGTCATGTTATGTCAAAGGCACACCTATCTTCAATGTATATTTCAAATCAGGTGATATTTTGTAAAAGACAAACCTATCTTCAATTTTTTTTAAACAGGCTATATATTTAAAAAAAAAAGTGCCAGATTGGCCAAAGAGCACTCAAATGCGGCAGAGGAAACAATGCCAAAGAAGGCACTTTTTGATAATGCAAGGTCATACCTAGGACATTTAAATTTGGTCAGTCGATATATTATAGATATATAACTAATGTGTAAGTTTGGTAAAATATTAAATGAAAACTGCAGGTACTAGAGTGAACACAAAATAAAATATATAAATTTTTTTTGAGAATCAAGGACCGTAACTCCGACACTAAGTAGCCCAGTTTGCCAGTTCATAAACAAATCTCAGATATTATAATTATATAACTACTCAGTAAGTCTGGAGAAGATCAAATGAGAACTGCGAGTACCAGAGTGCACAAACGTCAAATAACGCACTATTTGACGATTCAAAGGGACATTAATTATTCAATTTAGTAAGTTCAATTATTTGTCCAAAATATAACGGTTACGTAATAACTGTTTAAGTTTAAGGAGGATCAAATTAAAAATGCGGGTCCTAGAGTGTTCACACTGTCAAATATTGCAATTTTTTTTATATATATATCAATGGTCATTCCTCCAGTTTTGACATTCTGATTTGGCCAGTTCATAAACTTGTCCGAGATATAGTTATATAACAACTGTGTAAGATGGCGAGGATCATTAAACAACACAGGTGCTAGAGTGCATACAAGGTCAAATGGTGATTTGTTTATGTTTCAATGGCAATAACTCCGATTTGAATTATCAGATTTGGCCAGCTCAAGAACTTGAATGAAAACTGAGGGTACTAAAGTGCACATAACGTCAAATAGTGCATTTTTATGTTTCAAGAGTCATCACTCTGACATTTACTACATGAATCCGCCATTTCAAAAACGTGTCTGATAGATTATGATTATATAACTACTGTGTAAGTTTGGTGAGGACCATCTTCAATATGCAGGTGCTAGAGTGAACACAAGGTAAATTAGTTCACTGTTTTACATTTGAAAGGCCATAACTTCAAATGTAATTATCCATTGATCAGTTCAAGAACTTGTCCGAGAAATTATGGTGATATAACTACTGCTAATAATGTACATACACCTAGTTATGCAAGTAATATTAAATATAACAAATGACGGTTGCTGGACATGTGCAAAGACATATGCGTACATGGACGAATCATGTTTGATTTGTTGGAACCTGTTATTTCGATAGGATAGTCTTTGTGGACTACTGTAATTGCTAGTAAAATGAACAAAAATAAAAAAGAACTGCCACGGGATAAGAACACTTTTATATTATCAACAGGGCGACAATCTGTGGACAATTGTATGTTTGATGGATGAGTTAATTTTTAAGACTTATCCGAGAGGTAAATAAATACGAAAAGAATAAGTAGCCAATCAAAGACAAAAGCAATGGGCTCAATGGTCCTAAGGAGTCGACAATTTGTATGGCAACAAGGGCTAACAGACATTCACTTAACTAACCACTCTTTTCTGGGATCCTGGGAACCAGAACACGAGCATTTGTTATCTTTTATATTATTTGCAAATGGGTTCACAAGACGTTTTATCACAATACATTGATTGTTATTGTGTTTCAATTCCGCATGTAACATTTTATCGTGAGTTATGCCCCATTTTGTAACTAAATTGCATTTTAGCCAATTTCTATCCAAAAATAAAGCAAACAAAGACTGATTATTTTCAAATTTGACCACAATGTACCTCTTGACTGCACCTTACATGAGACTTAATTTCACAGTCTCCATGATAATCTATATATGATATTACGTCTAATTGCCATTCGTCTCTCACTGCCGAATCAAGTGACAAAGTTCATTTAATTGCGGAGATTAAAAAAAGGGGGCATAACTCATGTTAAAATTTATATGCAGAATTGAAACACGATAATTAACACGGTTTTGTGGTAAGGAGCCTTGTACACCATTTGAAATAAATAACACGGATGTTAACACGTAGAATACAGATGTTGACTATTCGGGATGGAATGTGACACATTTTGGACTGGAACCCTTGCGTTTGGCATATCCATACAAAATCATACAACAACTTAACAAACTGCATAGCTTGACAATAACTTTAATACACTAACTATGTAATGGATTTTAATTAAAGCATATTCAGTTAGCAACATGATTTCCTCAATGATACGCATGTGTAGTTTTATATACATGGTTTTATTTACTGGTATATAGGTTGCATATCCATAGTGAATTATATGTCGACGATCGTTCATTTGTTATACATCTGAATTTCCCACATGTCACTGAAGTTTCCACAAAATTGTGTTAATTATTCTGCCTCTGCTAGATTATGCAGGTCCAACGTGTGTACCTTCAAGTTTAGTTCATTAGTCTGTCTTTGACGGTTTATGCAGGTCCCACGTGTGAAGCTTCAAGATTAGTCCATTATTCTGTCTCTGACGTTTTACACAGGCCCCACGTGTGTACCTTTAAATATAGTTCAATATTCTATCCCTGGCGGTTTTTATGCAGGTCCCTAGTGTGTAGCTTTAAGTATAGTTCACTATTCTGTCCCTGACGGTTTATGCACGTAGCTTCAAGTTTAGTTCACTATTCTGTCTCTGACGGTTAATGCAGGTCCCACGTGTGTAGCTTCAAGTTTAGCACATTATTCTGTCCCTGACGGTTTATGCAGGTCTCACATGTGTAGCTTCAAGTTAAGTTTATTATTCTGTCTCTGACGGTTTATGCAGGTCCCACGTGTGTAGCTTCAAATTTAGTTCATTATTCTGTATTTGACGTTTTATGCAGGTCCCACGTGTGTAGCTTCAAGATTAGTCCATTATTCTGTCTCTGACGGTTTATGACAGTTCCACATACGTAGCTTCAAGTTTAGTCCATTATTCTGTCTCTGACAATTTATGCCAGTTCCACATATTCAGCTTCCAGTTTAGTTCATTATTCTGGCTCTGACGGTTTATGCAGGTCCAATGTGTGTAGCTTCAAATTTAGTCCATTATTCTGTCTCTGACGGTTTATGCAGGTCCCACTTGTGTATCTTCAAGTTTTGTCCATTATTCTGTCTCTTACGGTTTATGCAGGTCCCACGTGTGTATCTTCAAGTTTAGTTTATTATTCTGTCTCTGACGGTTTATGCAGGTCCCACGTGTGTAGCTTCAAATTGAGTATATTTTTCTGTCTCTGACGGTTTATGCAGGTCCCATGTGTGTAATTTCAAGTTTAGTTTATTATTCTGTCTCAAACGGTTTATGCAGGTCCCACGTGTGTAGCTTCAAGTTTAGATTATTATTCTGGCTCTGACAGTTTATGCAGGTCCCACATGTGTACCTTCAAGTTGACTATTCTGTCTCTGACGGTTTATGCCAGTTCCACATGTGCAGCTTCAAGTGGTCTTTCCTATTAAATGTTTTGTTACAGTACGGGCAAACAAAGTTACGCTCCCCTGTGTGAAGTTTCATGTGGCGACGCAGGTTGGCCGCCATTGTGAAATGTTTGCTACAAACCTGACACGTGTGTTTACCCTCGGCGTCTCCTAGCAATGTGTGTCCACTAGGTCCCGACTGGAGCATTTGTGAAGGAAGCAGATGGATTGGTATGGGATTGCGGCCTCCATGTTTTACTACTGGCACTTCTGTCAAACAATATGGCTCACCTAAAAATATACGATAAACATCATCAACACTAAATGTTACATTAATTAAATGTTCAATTTCTAATGTTTCTCTACCTCACCCCAAATGGCTCGATGGTGACGTGTTCTATTCTGAACAATACTGTGGGCCGATCAACTGCCAGGCAATAAAAATACTTACTTGAATAAAATTTAGAGCATTTAGAGCAAAACTCTAGGGCATACTGGCCCAGCTGTGTCAGAGTATAACCATGTCTCTGACACGATACTTGCATTAAGCAGCATAAAACTGGTCATTCGCATTTGAAATTTAGTTGAGATTGAAGTAAGAAACCTAAGTATACGCAGTAACAGTTACATGTATTATGTCAGTTTCTTCTCAAATAACAAGCGTACATAAAAGTAATAAATAATGTTTCTCGTTACACTGAGCGTATTGCTAATTCATTTATAACAATAGATAACAGACAAAACTAACATTAGAATATTATATATGGAGTAATAATGTACGTGTACGGAATCCAGTATCGTCGGTGGATGTCCACCCTGAATTAGTCTGCCTCAGTCCCTGATATCCACGAAGCAGGAAAGTCTATGTCTGTTCCACAACGCTTAATAAACCGTGAAGCCATTCAACATTTCTCTGAAGCAACTGACCAACCAACGTACTCAAATGTCATTGCTAAGCAACGGACCCAATTGGGAGAGCTGGGTCCGTTCTTAGTCTGTAGAATGTTTGTCAGAGAATGTTTGAATGACATAGTTTATCAAACGTTCAATTGCTATAAATTGTAAGACAATCATAGAATTCCCATTTTTTTTTTCAAGGGTGGGGGCGGGTAATAGACATGTTTCAGGAGATATCGTGTCCTGGTTATTGGCTAGTCTGTTCTGCAGACTAACTCTTACTAAAATTAAAAGTTCTCTGTAAGTGCACATACCATAGTAACCAAATTCAAAGATAATATGTAGTGACCGTTAATATAGCGAATATAAAAGGTGTTGGCAGTTTGATGTGACAAATGTGGGTCACGTGTACAAGTTTTGTAGTTGAAAAGTAGGCCAAGATATTGGAAATTCCGGTAATTGTCTCATTTCATTAACCTACCTAAATATTCTAAGTTACTCATTTTATATCTATATTGTATAAGAGTATTTTAGTCTTCCGAAATATTCCATGATAGATTTTATTTTACGTGCAAAATAGTTGTTTATCACAAGGAGTCCGTGCTATAGTGTTATTATCATTCAGCGAGAGGATATATATTGAATATTTTTAAACAATTATATTACTTGAACATCTTGACATCAAAACATTTTGGACAACATGGCAACTGGAATGATGGTATTGGAGTTGACATCGCAATGATAGAGCGAACATTGCAAGTTACCTATAGCCATTACTTTTATTTAAGTGTGTAATTAAGTAAACATTGTAGTGCTATGTAATTTAGTGAATACCTATTGTAGTGCTATGTAATTAAGTGAATACCTATTGTAGTGCTATGTAATTAAGTGAATACCTATTGCAGTGCTATGTAATTTAGTAAATTTTGTAGTGCTATATTATAGAATTGTTAAACATGTGTTGGTTTCATTTTTTCTCTTGCGTCATGTTTTATTACGCTGGCGAACCCACGTGACCTACTATGGGTCGGCGGAAGAGTACTCGCTTCAGGTACAATTTTGCAGGTAATTTTCATAATATTTCATGAAATTTCACGAAACAAAGATGTAACACATATGCGTTGGAGCCAGGTTGCCCCCCTTTCTAATATACACCCATGTAATAGGGATGAACAATCAGTGATTTCAAGCGACAATGCAATACTTGTTGCTGTTGTGTTGTTTTCTTTTGTAAAAATGTGCAACGGCGTTTTCTGCTTAGTTAACATAATTATCGTAGTCGCAATTGCATTACTCTAACAATGATGGGATTAGGAAAACCAGTTTCAAAGAAAACAAAAGATAAATACAAAATACATAAGAAACAGTTTTTTAATAATGTATTCATAGAAATCAATGTCAACTAAGATAATGGTGCATGGTATTGAGTAGTAGTCACCATTCAGTACATACCAAGGAGAATGGTTGATTAAAGAAATGACTGAACAAAACACAAAAATATATATAACATCTTGAAGGTAATGTTGATTATTTGTAGAGGTCACGGTCATTCAGGACAACGCTGCATTATTTTGAGTAGTAACTAATAACACACAAACATATACAAAGTTGGTTTGCTCTCGACAAAGCAGTTTTAATAAACAACAGGCCCAAGAGGGCCTGAGGACGCTCTACTGACTCACACCTTCAGGGGCGGGGTCATTTTTAACCCTACACATAGGGATAATTTATGCTAAATATGAACAAATCTGACATACCGGTTCTCAAGAAAATGATTTTAGTAATTCCCAATTTTTACCCTTTTGGGGCCCCTCCTGACCCCTTATGACAGTGGAACCCATTCATTTTTACAAATCTGAAGCTCCTTTACCAAACAATGCTTCTGTGAAGAAGGCAAAATCATTTCCATTTCTAAAAAAAAAAAAAAAATATTATAGTGACATGTGTCATTGAACCGTCGGGGCAGGGTCATATTTAACCCTAGGAACACCATTTGAACCAATCTAACAATACTATAGTTGGTCATCATAACTACATAAACATTTTGAAAATCTGTTCGGCCATTCATTAGAAGAAGATTTTTTAAGTTTTGGACTATTTTTAGTAATGACGGCCATCTTGAATTTCAGATCGAAAAAAAAAATCTTCTGTATAGTCTTCTATGCAACAGAAACATGCATGTGAAGTTTCAGTTTAATTGGCCTAGTGGTTTCAGAATAAATGAAAGAAAAAGAGAATTTTCTGTTTTCCCATAGTATCCCTATGTAAAATTCTAAGTCCCCTTACAGGGCCCCTATAAATTTTAGCATCTTAATTTCTTATCTGCAATCAAACCCCTACACATAGGGATAATTTATGCCAAATATGAACAAATCTGACATACCGGTTCTCAAGAAAACAATTTTAGTAATTCTGAATTTGTTACCCTTTTGGGGCCCCTCCTGACCCCTTATGACAGTGGAACCCATTCATTTCGACAAATCTGAACCTCCTTCACCAAACAATGCTTCTATGAAGATATAGGCTAAATCATTTCAATTTTTCAACAAAAAAAAAATATATATATTATAATGACATGTGTCTCCTAATTGAACCGTCGGGGCGGGGTCATATTTAACCCTAGGTATACCATTTGAACAAATCTAACAATACTATAGTTGGTCATCATTACTACATAAACATTTTGAAAATCTGTTGGGCCGTTCATGAGAAGAAGATTTTTTAAGTTTTGGACTATTTTTAGTAACGGCGACCATCTTGAATTTCAGATCGAAAAAAAAATCTTCTGTATAGTCTCCTATGCAACAGAAACATGCATGTGAAGTTTCAGATTAATTGGCCTAGTGGTTTCAGAATAAATGAAAGAAAAAGAGAATTTTCTGTTTTCCCATAGTATCCCTATGTAAAATTCTAAGTCCCCTTACAGGGCCCCTATAAATTATAACCCCTAAATTCTTATCTGCAATCAAACCCTTACACATAGAGATAATTTATGCCAAATATGAACAAATCTGACATACCGGTTGTCAAGAAAACGATTTTAGTAATTTTGATTTTTTACCCTTTTGGGGCCCCTCCTGACCCCTTTAGACAGTGGAACCCATTCATTTTTACAAATCTGAACCTCTTTCACCAAACAATGCTTCTGTGAAGATATTGGCAAAATCATTTCACTTTTTAAAAAAAAAATAAAAAAAATATTATAGTGACATGTGTCCCCTAATTGAACCGTCGGGGCGTGGTCATATTTAACCCTAGGGACACCATTTGAACCAATCTAACAATACTATAGTTGGTCATCATTACTACATAAACATTTTGAAAATCTGTTGGGCCGTTCATGAGAAGAAGATTTTTTAAGTTTTGGACTATTTTTAATAACGCGACCATCTTGAATTTCAGATCGAAAAAATCTTCTGTATAGTCTCCTATGTAACAGAAACATGCATGTGAAGTTTCAGTTTAATTGGCCTAGTGGTTTCAGAGAAATGCTGCTAACAGACAACAGACGACAGACGACGGACGACAGACAACGCGCCATCGCATAAGCACTTCTGGTCTTTGGCCAGTAGAGCTAAAAATGCAAAAAATCAGGTGTTACCTTTATGTTTTTTTTACCAAATTTTCTACGACTCACTCCATGTATTACACTATATGTCAGAGGAATGTCCTTTGTTACTTGCACAGCATGAGTTATATATCTAACAGGTGTCCTTTGTTAGTTACAGGGTGTGACTTGTATACTTAGCAAGTGTCATTTGCTAGTTTCATTGTATGATTTGTATACTTAATTAATAAATGCTATTTGCAAGTTACATGGTGTGATGTGTATACTTAACAAATGTCCTTTGCTAGTTAAAGGGTGTGATTTGTATACTTAACAAATGTCCTTTGCTAGTTAAAGGGTGTGATTTGTATACTTAACAAATGTCCTTTGTTAGAAACAGGGTGTGACATGTATATTTAATAATTGTACTTTGTTAGTTACAGGCCTTGACTTGTATATTTAACAATTGTCCTTTGTTTATTACAAGGTATAATTTGTATACTTAACAAAATGCCATGTGTTAGTTACAAGGTGTGACTTGTATATTTAACAACTGTCATTTGTTAGTCACAGGGTATGACTTGTATATTTAACAATTGTCCTTTGTTAGTTACAAGATGTGATTTGTATACTTAATAAATGTCATTTGTTAGTTACAGGGTATGACTTGTATATTTAACAATTGTCCTTTGTTAGCTAAAGGGTGTGATTTGTATACTAAATAAATGTCATTTGTTAGTTACAGGGTGTGACTTGTATACTTAACAATTGTCCTTTGTTAGCTACAGGGTGTGATTTTTATACATAACAAATGTCCTTTGTTATTTATGGGGTGTGATTTTGTATTCTTAACAAATGTCCTTTGTTAGCTACAGGATGTGATTTGTTACTAAACAAATGCCCTTTGCCAGTTACAGTGTGATTTGTATAATTAACAAATGTCTTTTGCTATTTACAGATGTCCTTTGCTAGTTTCATGGTGTGATTTGTATACTTAACAACTTTTTTAATTAAATTACATGTCCTAAATGTTATATTGTATACAGTACGATTTTTAACAAGATGTTTATTTAAATAAAAAGGTGTATATAGAAACATGTATATCAATACCAATAGGAAATTCAATAACACGAACAAGGGAAGGGAAAACGACCATCTTTGATTTCAATTAAATACTCTTCAAATGTCAAACACAAATAGGACAGCAATCACGGGTATGGTTTACTCAGTGATTTCTCATGACGACTAAACCTGTGCTGACTCAATCCACTAAGAGAAGGGAATGCCACATTACACAACAGGCATTTGTAAGGTTTCTCTCCGGTATGGAGGCGTCGATGATTCTGAAGTGTGGCCTTGTGGGTAAATCGTTTGTGGCAGAAATCACACTCAAAGTTTTTCTCTCCACGGTGGGACAACACGTGACTCTTTAAAGCTCCTCTGGGCAATAACCTTCGACATATAATACACATCACCATGTCTCCAGACTGGTTCTCATGTGGCAATTGAGGTATTGGTACTCCCAAGACTGGTACTCGAAACAAATGTTTTGGGACTACAATAAAGAAAAGATGGAAAAAAGGTAGAAACCATGTAAACTGCAACAGACACTTAATTATAATAAATGAAATTACCACTACCCTTAATAATTACTGATAAGAAAGGAGCATGCTAAACTGGTGTTTTATATTGTGGGTGATAGCATTGCCAGATAAATTGGCAACTCTGGCCCATTTGTTCAAATAATTGTTTAGCTTTTGAGTTAACAATTTGTTAATCTGTAATGATTCTCTGAGGATGTCAATCAAATAATCGATGCCCTTCCTGCCAAATCTGTAGCATTACCTTAGTTCCTGTTTGTTCATATCATGGAATTTAAGTTTTCAGGATACTTTCATGGATTTTTAGCTATCCGTACAGGTAAAAGTGCAGGATTGAACACCATCATGGATTTTGTTAATTCTGTGTTAATTTTTAACTCAAATTTAACAAAGGTTTGGAACATATGTTAAATTTTTATCAAGATTTTAACAAAATGTTAAACTTAGTTGTATTTGAACAACAGCAAACATGCTAAAAATGCTTAACAAGTATTTAACCAGGAATTAACATTTTTTGCTAAATTAACATGAAATTTCTGTTACATATTTAACACTTTTTAACAACTGAGTCTCTATTATTGACAGTATTATTTAAAGATAGTATCTGACATTTTAGCACTTTCTCACTGAAAAGAAATTCCATGATACCGTTTGATATAATAAATATTACATTAGATGAAATATCAAACAATAAATTGCCCACCTGTGCATGCACAGGATATTGTACTAAATAGAGTGACTTTTGATAATTCAATGGACACAAAAAATTTGACTGTTAAAGATGTTATCTGAGATTTTATGTATTCGGTAAATCATTTGTAAGTTACCCTGTATCCTGTCATTATACTGGTGTTAGAGAGAACACAATGTCAAACAAGGAAATTTCTGATGATTCACAAGTCATAATGTTGACATTAATAATACAAGTTGACCAGCTCAAGAAGTTGTCAGATACAATTAACAGGGTAAGTTTGGTGAGCTCCAGTCAAAACTGCAGGTACTTAGTACAAACATGGTGTCAAAGAACACAAGGTCAAATTATGCATTTTTCATGATTCAAGTGCCAAAACTCTGACATCAATTTTCCTATTTGGCCAGTTCAAGACTTGTCCAAGATATCAGTGTTTTATAACTTCTATAAAATTTGCTGAGGGTGAAATGATGAATATAGGTGCCAAAGTATACACAAGGTTCATAAACTACAGAATTACAGACAGGACATGAAATCTCAAACAGATTCAAAGTGTATTCAAACAAACTCAAAGTGTGACCATTGTGGTATGGGTCTGGATCTTACATGCGACATGTCATGTCAATCCAATGTTGATCAATTGAGCCAAGTTTTTTTTATAAGTCCACCCTCTGAATAGTTGTTGAAAACGATGTTAAACACCATACAAGTACTCATCAATGAACAATTTGATTACAGTGTGTGTGTGTATATATATATATATATATATATATATATATATAATGTTGTTTACTGTTGATTCCATCAGCATTTAGACAGAATGTCTGGACAGAGATAAGGCCATATAAATTAATGGCTAGATTAGCATTCAAATTTATTTTAAAAACGGCGACAGACATAGTTTTCTAGAAAAATGAAAACGGCAACATTTTCATTTTTAAAATATTTGATGTTTTTTTAATAAAAAAAATGATTATATATATATACATGTATATTTATTATTTTTTCTATGAAAATAAAAAAGGATCGGGGTGACATGAAAATTAGGGGACGAATATAATCTAGCAATTAAATAATAATGGTCTTAACTGTATGGAATTATCCAAGTGCAATAATTGTTCAACATCCCTCCTGGTTCCCGTTGTTGGATAGTTAGCGTATTGCAAAAGATAAGTAAAGCAGGGGTAAAAATGATAATCGTTTATTTTTACAATGACTGCTCACACAAAATGATTGTGATAATTATACTTCATTCATGCCTCAGGTGTTCAAACATATCCAAATCCATTATTTGTCCTTTACATTATAAATCAACTCCAAGAACTAACACTGTTAGACATCTCTCTTAATAATAGTCTTATCCAAATGTTTTAATCATAGTTTTCTAGAAATTAGCAAAACAACAACAATCAAAAAACAAACTTGAGAGTTCAGTTTTGTCAAGATCGAATAAGTGGTTTAACAGAGATGTCTCTTGGAATCTTCACAATTTATTGGTAAATGTATTTTGAGTAATATCTGCAATTACAGCATTATATATTTTGATAAACATAAATCTGAAAAGAACAACTCAAGGAATTTTTGTGGAGTTTTTACCAAGTGCACAAGTTTTTAACTTCTAAAAAAAGTTAACAAAAGAATGAATAACACAAACTTTGGATCTGAAAGCGTAAGTAACCATGGCTGACATGTTGGATTTCTGATTGGCATGAAAAGCATGAATTTGGTTCAGTGATTTTTCAGAAGAATATGTTTGAAATATCAGTTCATAGAGCAATATTAAGTCATGATGTTTGTCAGATCTGCAGGGAAAGCTCACATGTTTTATAGAATAACAAAAAAAACACTGCTGTCAAATTCAGTTCCATTTGGTTCGGTGATTTTGAAAAAAATAAAATAAATAAATTTAAGCAAATCAGAATGAATAATTTACCCAAGCATCCAAGATGAATTTCGTACAGGAGAAAACATTTCTGAAGAGAAACTATCCAGGAAACATTTTTGATAAGTTTGCTTAACGTTTAAGTATTGTGTAATCAAAGTGTTTTGGCATAGCATTTAAAAAAATTGTTTCAATTTGGTTCTACCGGTATGTTTTTGAAAAAAAAAGTTTTTTTTTAATATTTCAATCAGTCAGAAAGCATGATACCCAGGAAAAAACAAATTGAATTTCTGAATGGAACACAACAACATACTTTAAAGACGACCCTCCTGGGAGTATTTTTTTTCCAGCTTGATCAAATTTGATTTAATGCTTTTGGAGATCAATAAGAAATCATTTATTTCAGTCAACCGCCAAGTATTGGATGCCATGATGATCTTGAATATCCAAAATCAACAAAAAACACAATTTTTATAAAGGACAATATTTGAAATTCACATTCTATACCCTGGTAGTCATGTTGCATTTCAGTGTGCACAAAAAACACAAACTTTGTAGCGGATCATCTAAGAAGCAATCCTACCATTCAATAATAAATTCAGTGATATATTTGGTGTCAGAGGAAAAAACAGTTTCAAGATTTCACAGACAATGATGACAACATGGACGACACAGATGATCAAACTAGATCACATGCAAAGTGCTAGCAATAACATACACAGTCTTTTGGGCCAGGTGAGCTAACCACTTCTCTTTTTTTTAACACATTTCAGGTTATATATCACATCCAGTTTTCTTGGTGGAGGAAGATCCAGAATGAATCTAAGCAGAACCATTGTCCTTCTCACATCAAGTTTTTGAAGCAAGCAGGACTTGACCCTACAACCTTAGTGATGAGAAGTGAGAATTCTCGAGACGGTGCCTTAAACCACTCGGCCATGGAGGACCTTGACAACAATAGTTTACAGACAGGTGACAGATAGTGGGTGATGGACAGACAGCTACCATAATAACTGGTCGTACCCCAGGCTCTGCTAGTGTACAAATCATAATTTTTAAAAATATAATCCAGACCGAGAAAGGAAAGAAAAACTTTTAAAAGTAAAATACTAAATTCACATCGGCAAATAATTCACTTATTTTTACAGCCATTTTATATTGTAACTAAATTGAAATTCCTATAGCAAACGCATTGACGCAGAGCTTCATATAATTTAGAGAGTAATATAACCGTTAACCTAAAAAATTGACAAGTGTATTTTACTCACAAATTTTAAAAAAAATAGCTTTTTTTTAGAATTGGATTTAACACCATTTTCAACACATTTCAGGTTATATATGGCATATCCGGTTTTACTGTTGGAGGAAGACGTCGGACTGAGTCAGACTGAGTAGAACCACCGTTCTCCGCAAGTAACTGTAAACTTTCTCACATAGTTTTTGAAGCAAGCAGGACTCAAACCTTAATGTTGAGAGATAAGTGAATTTGCCTTAGACCACCTTCCCACAGAAGATCCAAATAGCTATTAAATTCAAGATCCATTGCAATCAACAATATGAACTGTTCAGAGTAACAAATTCTTTTAGTTAAAAACCTTGCACATTATTTAAATTAGGTAATTAACTTTGATTTCACTTGCCTTGTGCAAAATTATGAAGGCATATTTCAAAATATTAATAATTCAGAACATAAACTTTGCAAAAGATATTATGAAAAAGTAATTTTGCGCCTTATTTTTCAAAACAACAAATAAATTTACCCCCATTTTTTTTTAAAATCTAAGAAATATTTAACTTTATAAAGGCATGAACATGTAACTAATTAAAACAGAACAGTTACTTATGGTTGTCAGTCATTTGCCCTAAAATTTTAATCAAGTTTAACTTGAATGTTAAACATTTTGAAAAAGAGGCCTACTGAATTGAGTACATTTTTTTTAAATATTGATAAACTAATTATTCAAAAAAAATTGAAGCTGTCTGATCACTGATGAATGTATTTTAACACAAAAAGGCAGGTAAATATTACAGAAAACATGACCATTAAGTATGTCACGCTCAGTATACAGAGTCTATACTATTACTAAAAAAAAAATACATTTTTTTTGTGCTAAAAATTCAAACCTGAGCTGAACAAAAAGCTTTAACATAAAGTTTTGCATCTATACAGATTCAAGTATAGAAATTTAGGTACCATAATCCTATTCTGGTTTTTAAAACATATAAATGTGTTTATGAAATTAAGTCATTATTGCATATTTAGTAATTTGTTGAGAAACAGAAAAAAAAGCTGAGCTAAACATAAAAACTTTAACCGGACGACCTGCACTATGACAATGATGGACAATGATGACGACACCTACGCCAGTGCCATGACAATATTGTCGCTTTTTTTTTTTTTAAATAGACAAGAACAATGCCAAACAGATGGAGATCACATGCAATTCTATGTGGGACAGCAGAGGTCATTGTATCTAAATGAAGCCTAAACTAAATGATACATTTCAATTATTCAGGGCAACACTGTTCTATCAACATATTCGTAAATAATGAAATAGAGCAGTGTTGTGCTAAACCATATACATAGAAAATGCAGAACACAGAATCATGTCAATTGACCTGTCAATCAAACAAGACGATAATCCAATGAGTGACTGATATTGGTTGCTATTTCCCCATTTTCCCGAGACAAGAATATCTAAGTAAACAGTGAATTGTATTTACTTGGACAAACAATGCCATGTGACATGCAGGCAGAGGGATAGTCATTCTTACACCAGGTCAATTGCATGAGTGTTTGTACTATATACATATTGCAGATTGCACTTTTTTATTTTCTTACTATACTAAATATTGACAAGCATCAATCAACATGTTTATTTCCTTCAGAAATAGTGTCATCATTGCAATTTGCTTCCAATATTGCATTTTTGTCCTTTTCTACAGTAGAAGTTTTTTGCATGTCTGCAACACTGTCTTTGGTGTCCACATCTGTATTCTCTACATCCGTGACATCATTACTACCCAAAGTTTCAGATTTAGTGCTGGCACTTGTTTCAGCAATATATCCAGTGAACACACTCTCATCATTATCCGTGTCCATGTAGGAACCTTCTACAGATTCACCAGTGATCACTGATTTCTCACTACCTTCAACAGGATCTTCATAAACTCCTGCTGCAAAATCATCACTACTTTTCTGTGGGTACATGTAATTGTACATATTTTCACTAGAATCTCCAAACTCAGAATATCCCCCATATTGGCTGGCACCATCTGGTAAAAGAGGGTTCATCTTAAAAGAATCTATACCGTAGCGGTTTCTCCAACTCTGTAACCAACCATTGGAAGCCTTGAAACCAGGGATAGACATTTCCCGGGCAAACTGAAGAGCCTTTTCCTGAACTATTGGCCCAGATATAGGCTCGCGTTTACCGCGTGCCTCGAGAAACCATTGTAGCACTACTTCATTCACATCTGCGTATTTAGATGCATAGGCAACTCGTTTTCTAGTTAGATTTGCTGTCATGCAATGTTTAAGGTAAAACTCTTTCTTCCGGATAATCTCACCAATTGTAGTTTTGCTAACATTGTATTTCTCAGCCAGTTTCCTTTGGGACATTGTCCCAGTTGACTCGTGATCTTGTAGGATCTGTATTTTCTCAAAGAGCGACAACACTATACGGCTTTTTGCTGGTCGCTTCATCGCTGAAATGCAATGGATAAATTCACCTTAGTTAACAGTCTGACTTATCTCATTTATACTAGACATAATATTCAAAATGTGGATTTAGTACGCAGGGTAATAAGACAAGAAGACCCAGATGGTCCTTTCATTTGTTGTAATTTTATGGTAGTTGAAATTTAAAGAAACCATGTACACTTGATGGACTAGGAAATGCAAATGTTGTGCAACGGGGATTTTAACATAACATTCTTGACTTAAAATCACAAAGCTTTACACCATAAATAACGTATTCAGATATATAAAGCAAATGCAAAAGTACATATCAATAGTAAATACAAATGTTTTAATAATTGGGCCATAATATATAACTGCTAGATTATCATCCCCGCCCGCCTCCTAATTTCCATGCCACCCAGACCCTTTTTATTTTCATAAAAAAAAAAAAATTAAAAAAACATCAAAAATTTTAAAAATGAAAATAAAAAGTAAAATTCTCCCGCCCTCCCCGTTTTTAAGAAAAATTTTATGGTAATCAAGCAATTAATTTATAATGGCCTTATGGCAGTAGTAGTGAGAATGAATAACATGACTGGTTGTTATTCACATGATTAAATATCTAATTGAAAAGTGTTTTGTTTTTGTTTTAATAATATTTATGCAGCCCGTGTGGTTCCGGCTAAGAATAGAATCACTGTCGATCTCTGCAGAGGGGTAGGAATCCTCCGAATGGGTGTCATGTTCATTTTATCATTTTTTGTCATGTTCACTATTGTGGTTAAATTATCAACCCCTGTGTGGTTCCAGGGAGCCATGAGTGATGGCAAAAATAGGATCACTGTGGCTCATGCATGTCATAAAAAGCGACAAATTGAGTAATATGATAGAATTTGCTGAAACTCTGCAGTTCTGCAGGTATCAAGGTTCAAGGTTCATTCTGCATATTCATTTGATGATGTATTTTTTTTTAATCTGTATGTTAATTTGTTGTTTTTGTACATGTAGAGTTAACCTGGAATCTTCCTTCCTGTTGGTGTCAAATAACCTTTAATGTGTTAGTACGCTGTAAAACCCTATTCATTCATTCATTAATAATATTTATGCACCTATAGTTTCATTGTTATAACTGTTTACTTTATACTAACATAAATGTTTAGAAAAAGACAATCAAAGTTTGATACTGATATTACTAATATAATCACAAATCTTATCTTATCAGTTGTTTGCACTAAGCATCTGTTCTCGCATTTTAAACATTGTTCAACACGATTCAAATTTATTAAAATTTCATACATTGATTGATTGATTGAATATTTAGCGTCATTTTTATGCCATCAAGGGCTAATCAGTTAACCTAACCACTGTTTCCTGCGATCTTGAAAGGTTAACCAGTACTCGAGCACACCACATCTCCGCAAGTAATTGATAACTTTCCCACTTGAATCAGCGGTGAGAGAAGTATGATAATGAGACACAATGTTGTATATCAATCATCATGGAAAGTTTCATACAAAACAATAACAATATAAAACACACAATCTGTGCAAATTTCATTGATGTTTAGCCATGAATAGGCACATAGCAACATCCTTAATACCACCAGTGCTTCATGTCCAATTCACAAATTGTTGCCACTTATATGATCCCCCCCACCCCCCCTCGCAATCAGTTGTATTTTGAAACTGCAAGTTGAAATTACTTAAGCTGGCATTTTTTTGCGAGTGGATTTCAAGTTGAGAAAATTACTTATTATATTCATTTTATTGATTTTTGAAAATAAACAAGTATTATCCTGATAAAAATAACAAGTTCTTGTCAATTTTACCCAATTTCTTTTGCTTCTCGCGCCAAATTACCCCCCAGCAGCACGATTGTCAATGACATGTATTAAATATTTATATGAGAAGACTGCATCCAATTGTTTTTGATCTCGAGTTCATTCTGCCAAAAGGAAGTAAAGTTAAAACCCGTCAACAACATAATGAGTAGATTGCGTCTAGTTTGATCGATCGCGCATTCACTCTATAAAATAAAAGTAAAGTTGAAACCCGTCAAATTTATTGTTTACATATTTTGTCAGCTGTTAAAATGGCTGCCAAAATAACATCTTTTTCTCCATTGAACCGATGAATGAAACGAGTCCCAACAAGAAAAAAGAGAAATAATCCTTCTGTTAATACTGTAATGAAATGGGAGCGACAGTTCAACAAAACAAATGGCCATTGGCTATATTAATTCTATAAATAGAAATGTGTGTATGTTTCAATCTCAGTCTCTGTACACTTGTTATTGTTGAATCCATGATTCATATTTTTGTTTAGTTAAAAGTGTTTATTTATGATATATCATTGTTGGCATTTATTTATTGTAGAATAATAAATAATAAAGACAATTTTATATTTTAAAATATTTTGTTTCGTAAAGTACTGCTTTGAATTGTACCTTAACATATATAATGACCTTGATACCATTGTCTATAAAATAATTACAAGCTAATAATGCATATTATATAACACGAAGGCTTTGAAACAATTAATTTTGGGTTTATTAAGACATTTAGGACTACAATTTTCTGCTAAAATTGATTTGGCTAGTTAGTTTCAAATTTGGCCAGTTGAAATTTTAGGCACTGGCCAAAATTGTCAGTGCACTAAAAAGTTAAATTCTAGCTCTGTGTGTATGAAATTTTAATAAATTTTAATTGTGTTAACACTATTAAAATCATCATTGTACAACCCTTTGCATGTCTAAACTGGTTAAAGGTACATGAATACCCTGAATCCTAAATTAAAGAAATAACATACATGTAGTAATATTTTTGTTGTGTATTGATATAGTCAAAGCTGTTTTGGAATCTTTTTAACCTATTTTATTTTAAAACTCAATGGAAAAGTAACAGCCCGATTAGCCTGATTAAATAAGGCGTGAATGGACAGCTTTTTTATTATTTGGATATCTGATCTGCTGTCCATAACGCCTTAGATGATAGGTTTCTTGAACAGTAAAAATGCAAACTGGAAATCCTGAATAGAAAACGTCTTTTAAAAATATTTTTTACTTTTTATTTACTTCAATGAACACAGCTGGCATTTATGCATAATGATTGGGACAAATAACCTCACCATCCAACAAACAATGTGATTTATTTTTAATGCAAAATATAGACATTGTCATACTAGTACCTACTGTTCGAATTTCATACCCGGGTGGCAATCTTTGATTGTTTTGTTCTCTTTTTCCATTAAATAAAGTTAGCACATTCTACAGCATCTCATTTATACCATTAACTTGTTAATATCATTATCTCATTTATACCATAAACTCATTAATATCATTATCTCATTTATACCATAAACTCATTTGTATCATTATCTCATTATACCATAAACTCATTAATTTTAGTATCTCATTATACTATAAACTCATTAATATGATATCATTATCTCATTTATACCATAAACTCATTAATATGATATCAGTATCTCATCTTTACCATAAACTCATTAATATCATTATCTCATTATACCATAAACTCATTTGTATCGTTATCTCATAATACCATAAACTCATTAATATTAGTATCTCATTATACCATAAACTCATTAATACGATATCATTATCTCATTATATCATAAACTCATTAATATTAAATCATTATACCATAAACTCATTTATATCATCTCATACCATAAACTCATTTGTATCATATATCATTATACCATAAACTCATTAATATCATTATTTTATTGATGCCAATTTAACCCATTCATTTCATTACCGGTATCTCCTTTATTAATACCAATCTCACTCACACAATTAACTCATCCATTCTATCTATACATTTTTTTAACCATTCTATAATCTCATTCATATCATCACCTTATTTAAACCCTTTTGCATATATATATATATATATATATATATATATATATATATATATATATATATATATATATATGTATATATATATATATATATATATGTATATATATATATATACTTTACAGGTATTCTTTACTAGGAGATCTTTTATTTCTAAAACATTAAAACTTATTTTTATTAGAATCTAAGTTACATACATGTGTATACAACATATTTGTCATAAAATTATTTTAAAAATTGTAAAATTAATACAGTAAAGCCTGTGTAAGCTGTCACCTCTATTAAGCAGCCACCTGTCTTAAGCAACCATGTTTTCTATTTCCAATGAGTATGCTTTCAGAGTAAATTACCCTGTATTAAGCAACAACCTGTCTTAAAAGGCCACCTTTGTTCTTTACCTTGACTGGCTGCTTCAGACAGGTTTGACAGTATATTATCCCAGTTGAGAGCTGCATACGTTTTCAATTTTAGAATGTTTTACCAGTAACGTGCTACCCTTACAGAATTCCGTCGAATTATGAATCATGGCTAAATAAAAGGCATTAAACTTGACCACAAGTTAGTGTACTGAAATGAATATCCAAACAGACTCACAAGTTCATAAACAAAAAACAATATTACTTCACAAAGTAAGATAGACTTACATATGGATACAGTGGGTTTTAAGAGATGTTCTTGTGCCAAAGTTCAGCCCCATTCTACTCACAAAAACATGTTTCTCACTAATTTATGAAAAAAAATCCCCTTTTGTGATTATTTAATTTCTTTATGTTTTAGTGGGATTTAATGCCAGTTTAACACTTTAAAACAATGAAGAACACAGATAAAGATGACTTGTAAATTGTTTTAAACCACATACTTTTGATTTTCGTTGTTTTGCCTTTTCTCCCAAACGGGATTTTCCCCTATGGAAGGACCTGCTCCCATTCCCCCAAAAACAAAAAAAAATGGAATAAAAGAAGGCCACAACCTAAATCACTCAGCAGGAGCACAGGAAACCATAAAGCAATCTTTGGTAATACAAGGGACACAACTTAGATATATATTGTCAAATTAGAACAATTTCAAAATTTGGTTGTGGATTATATGGTATTAAATTTGATGAAGAACTAGGGGGAACACAACATCGACTAGGGATATGAATTAAGGTCATAAATATGGCATTTTTTGTTTGATAAGACAATTTCAAAAGGTAGTTTATGATGTCATGTTTATATATATCAATTGTATAGATGCACACAAGGTCATACAATTTTTATAGAGATTTAAGGGCCACAATTCCAACACTGATTAGTTCAAAAACTTTTCAAAGATATTATTGTTAATAAATACTGTGTTAAGTTTTTACATATTTCAAATGAAAAACACAGGACTGGTGCACACATAAGTGCACATAAGATTAGTTTAAATATTTTTATTTTGGCAATTCAAGGGCCATTACTCCAACATTAGTATCCAATTTGGTCAGTTCAATAACTTGTCCTAAGTGATGTATAACTACTATGTTAGTGTGGTCAGGATCAACTGAAAACTCTGAAGTGCACACAATATCAAATACAATTTTTGACAATTCAAGAGCTTTGCCTGACATTAAGTTTTCATTTTTTCCAGTTCAAATAGTCTGGTTATAAATCTACTTTGCAAGTTTTGTGAGGATCAAATGAGAGCTGCAGGTGCTAGAATGCACATGTGGCAAATAATATAATTGGTTTAAACAATATTTTATTTAAGAATTGTACATAGTATATTACATAACATTTGCAATTCATAAATGACAAACAATTCCAAGAATTGGGATTTAGAAAAAACCTAATTAGCTTGTATGAATCTAATGCAATAGGTAAGAATACAAGGGCCATAACTCTGACATTAACTATCTGATTTCACCAGTTCAAGAACTTGTTTGACTTATTACTTTAAGTTTGATGAAGATCAAAATAAAAACTACAAGTGCTGGAGCGCACACAAGGTCAAATATTGCAATGTTTGGTGATTCAAGGACCAAAACTGTTACCTCAAGTATCCAATTTGGTCAGTTTAAGAACTGTCGGAGATATTATAGAAAGGCTATATAATTTCTGTATAAGTTTGGTGAATATAAACTAAAAACTGCTAGAGAGCAAATGAAGTCGCATAACAAATTTTTTGATGATTCAAGAACCATAACTCCGACCATAAATAACCAAATTTGTTGGCGGTGGGGGTTCATGAACATGTTCAAGATATCAAAGTTACATACTGTGTAAATTTTGTAAAGATCCAATCAAAAATGCAAGTGCTACCAGTAAAGCACACACAACATGAAAGTGTCAGAGGGAGGACAGAAACAGGACGATCATAATAGATCACCTTGAGAATTGCTCAGGTGAGCTAAAAATAGAAGTACATTAAGGTGTTGACATGACCATTTTTTTTTTTAATTGGTTTAACGCCATTTTCAACACATTTCAGGTTATATATGGCATATCCAGTTTTACTGGTGGAGGAAGACCTCAGATTGAGTCCGACTTAGTAAAATCAACGCCCTTCCGCAAGTTACTGGAATCTTTCTCACATAAGTTTTTGGAGTGAGCAGGACTCGAACCTACGACCTTAACGGTGAGAGGTAAGTGAGCTTGAGATCACTTACTTTGACACCTTAGACCACTTGGCCATGGAGGACCCTTTGACATGACCAAGGCTTATCTGGATCAGTTTCAATAAACATTTCAACATCAGTATGATGGTGTTACAGGTTTTCGATCACTTATGAATCGCCGTCAAATATTTCAATGCAAAACGGATGTTGATACTAAATGCTTGTATATAACGTTTAAATAACTATTATAAAAATAATATTTTTCTACCAAAAATTTAACAAATACAAGCCTGTTGCTTTCACCATTCATATCAATCACGATGACTCCAATATACTCCCAACAAAATGTCAGCACCTTATTTTGATCACATGACTTGATGAGCAATGTGTCAAACTTAAATGACATGAGGCTGCAAAAGTACAAATAAATGAAAGCAGATAAATCTGCACTTACCTTTCACATGAATAAATATTTTTCAATGGGTTCATTTCATAACAATATCAATTCACTGACCAGCACGAGTTTTGTTTGTTTTTGTTTTTTTATTTTATTTTTCAAAACTTAGTAACCAAACAAAATCACAGATTTTAAAAAAAGTATATATTTTTGTTTTATTTTATACTTATAAATGCATCTTTATATATCCACCACTTCTAATCCATTTCGTATAGCAATCATTTTGAACTATTGACTTATTAAGCATATCCATGGTCCTGCACTCATTTTTCAAAAAAAAAAAAATATAAGAAGGTTACTCATCCGGAAAGTCTATGATTTCTGACATGAACAAGTGAAATTTTTCTACCTTGACCTGTATTGCATCAGTTTTCAGTAGACATGTTTGAAATCGATATTCGTAAACAATCAAGGTTTGATGTAAACTGAAAAACGGACTTAGTGAAAAACACATTTTTTCAGATCTGTTCCATAAAATTACTTTCTTACTTGTATCGGAAGCATTATTTTTTTATATTTTTCATTGCATTCAACGACCACATGGATACTATTTGTAAATATTTCCAATTATTCAGAAAGTTGAAATACACTACGCTATATTCGTAATTCTGGGATGTGATCGATTTCAGGTGATGGTGGAAAACAGGTTACAGCACCATATAATTATACACATTATCAAATTTCCACTCCACTCAAATCAGACTAGAGAAAAGAAGAGAAGAATCTCAAATAATCTAAGGATTTTTAAATATCACATTTTTACATCTCAATTCATTTTCTGAAAATCTCAGATTTGAGATTGATTAAGAAAACAAAAATGGGGCCAGATCAGGTTTCAATAAAAAATAAAAATGAGTCAACTATATGATATTATATTTTCATTCAAAAATCTTCCTCAGGGAAGTAACCATATTACACAAGTTCAATTGAGTTAATTAAATTGAACTTGTGTATATGATATTAAATCAGATGTTGTATATATATGCCTGTGCAAAAATATAGACCACCAAAACATACATGCTCTGTAAACACTGATGCATATATTATATTGTCTATTACAACCACAGATAGTTTCAATTATCTATCATTTTAATAAGTTCTACAGCTGTCAAATGTCAACAAATATAATATACGGTATACATTCATTAAAAATTGTCTCATGTATTTTCTTCAAGTTTTTCTGTCTGTATGTTCCTATTTGTGAATGCATTACTGAAATTGTTTTCCGACAAGGTACAAGAGTAACTGCATGCAGTTGCCTCAGTCTTGTGTCCTGTTGTACCCATAATGTACACGGGTGTAAACCTAGTCCGGTTGAGAGCCGTGACTGAAGTTGCGCGAACACAATGATTAGTGTAGTTCATTGATAACTGCGCCGCCTTTGAGATGTCCGACATCATCCTTCCTAGAGTGTTTTTCCCCAGTGGAGACTTACTGTACCATACAGGACTAGCTGCCTCAAATCTATCCACTGGTCTCTGCCAGAGATCATCAGATTCCGGATGTAACTTTCCAATATACTTCTTGTATGAAGCCACGGGACACATGGAGTTTCCCTCACTGGCATATATCTTCCCTTCACCATCTGTGTCTGCTTGTGACTCCATTCTGCAAGACAAACATGTCTTTTCCATGTTAAAGATTTAAGTATTCATACTTGCTAATATATATTGTGTTTTTTGGGAAGTGGTTTTTATTTGGTTCTTGGAATGCTATTGTCAGAATTATTTATTTAACAATTGTATATTAATGGTATAATTTAAAATGATTTACAAAATATTTTGTTCTGATGCTCTAGATGGTTTGATACTATTTGACAATTACAATACTGTAACATTGACATTTTCAACTCTTATCTACAATTTAACCAAGGTTAGTGCTTTCCTCACTTTCAATATTTTGTTTTTTATCAGTAAAATCACATGGGAAGAATTTCGAATTAATACAAAATAAATACCTGTCATCATTATCTGTCTCTGGAGTGGCATGATACACATATTCTCTTCCATTTGGATCTGTCGCGACACCAAACGTACACTTGTTCATGCATCGCAGTTTTTCACGCCCTTTTCTACACAGAAAATACATAATGTCAAACCACACCTTCTTCTGTAAACCCCAAGGAGTATCTAAATCAAACGCAGGACAGTTGGGGTCACTAAGTTTTCTTAAGTCTTCATCAGTAATTGCAGGTTTATGATCTACTGTGCCAAGTCCAGTATTCTTCATGTCTTTCAACTTTGCTTTGAATATGTGCTGACTTGTAGCAAACTCCTTTTCAGATTTTATGTCAATTGAACATTTCTCTTTCAGATATTTTGATAATCCATATCTGACCGATGTCAAAGAATTCTTCTTCATATTACTCCCAGACTGTGTTCTCAAAGAAGCAAAGAATAATCTTAAATTTGTATTCAGTTCTGACTTGCTGCTTGTTTCAAATTCACTATTTTCAGGACCCAGGAATTCTCGAAAAAGTAAAACACTTCTTCGCATTGTTCTGAGAGTGCTTTCTGAATCTTTTGGTTTTGCCTGTTGTTGCAAATCCTCCTCCAAAACAGTTGCAAATTTGCTGCAATCCATGTTTGTTAGATGACGGCTGGTTAGCATGTCGTCCGATGAAACTGGGTAAATTAAATGAAATTTCGTAAGTGTTTTGACGATACATATCTTTACATGATTCATAATGGCTTGATGCTTGAGTTTTTGCATTGCAATGATGTTCCATGTTTGTTTTTAATAATGGCTTAATGATACAGTGTTAGGTTTGACAAAACAACTGCAGGATCAAATGTCTACCCAAGGTTTGTCTATCACAAAATTACAATAATTTACATAACTCTACCATTATGGATGGCGTAAAGCATATATGCAAATCTTGCCTATATAAGACATAATAAATAAGTATACACCTGCTTGACGCTCAGCATTTAGAGGAAAGTTCTTGGTCTGGTCGGCCCGGTGTCAGTATAATGTGACTGGGTGGGGTATCATACCATGTGTCTGCAGCATGATACTCCAGTGTGACAGCGTTCAGAATACTGTCTCAAGTAGACACCATCATGATATGACTGAAAAATTGTTGAAAGCGACGCTAAACACCATACAACAAGTATACACCTAAGACTTTATAAGCAGCGAATAAGGTTCAGATAAGTTTGTTTTAAATGAAAATCTATATACATGTATTTGGCGACCAAATGTTATTTTATCACTAGCTACTTCACAGATCTTAAAGGATACAACATGAAACAAAGAAATAAATGTTATCAATATTTTTTTTTTAATTGGATATTGCAGACACACATTTGTATGAGGAGTTGTCATTTTATTCATAGCAGATAGTATGGCTCTCATCTTTAAAATGCTAAGCAAATATTTACAAACATTGCACAACTGGGCTTCATAAGAGACATTCAGATTTGTTTTTAAAATTATGAGTACATGTAATGATTTTAACAACAAAGGCTACTGGTGTATAAAACATATAGCTAACAAAAAAAACAACAGAAATCTGAATTTGTACTGCCATAGTCAGCTAAACCAGCCAATACAAAAAACAAATGTGGCACTGTCACAGACAACGGAAGAACAGATGAATTTGAAGAGTAAAAACTGACAACATGCACAACTATTACAACTAAGAAAGGATTTAAACAAATTCTTAAAATAAGTCACTTTGTATGAATCTTTGACAAATTTCCACAAAGAAATACAACTCACATGAAAAGAAAACAATATAGGGACCTTAAGTACAAGAAAGCAATCCATACCATCAAAGCGGCCTTCCCATCAATCACATTTGAGACTAATGTTGTTTAAAATCCTCCAATGAGAAATAATTTCGTTTTACAGTAAATAATTTTTTGTTTGTTTACAGCTACAGTTAAGAAAACAATCAAACTAAAGTTTCTTTCAATGAATCCAAATTTTTGGACATAATTGAATGAAGAGTTGTATCACTATCTATCTCTGCAGATGGGTAAGAATTGTATCACTGTCTATCTCTGCAGATGGGTAAGAATTGTATCACTGTCTATCTCTGCAGATGGCTAAGAATTGTATCACTGTCTGTTTCTGCAGATGGGTCTATCTCTGCAGATGGGTAAGAATTGTATCACTGTCTATCTCTGCAGATGGGTAAGAATTGTATCACTGTCTATCTCTGCAGATGGGAAAGAATTGTATCACTGTCTATCTCTGCAGATGGGTAAGAATTGTATCACTGTCTATCTCTGCAGATGGGTCTATCTCTGCAGATGGGTAAGATTGTATCACTGTCTATCTCTGCAGATGGGTAAGAATTGTATCACTGTGTATCTCTGCAGATGGGTCTATCTCTGCAGATGGGTAAGAATTGTATCACTGTCTATCTCTGCAGATGGGTAAGAATTGTATCACTGTCTATCTCTGCAGATGGGTAAGAATTGTATCACTGTCTATCTCTGCAGATGGGTCTATCTCTGCAGATGGGTAAGAATTGTATTACTGTCTATCTCTGCAGATGGGTAAGAATTGTATCACTGTCTATCTCTGCAGATGGGTAAGAATTGTATCACTGTCTATCTCTGCAGATGGGTAAGATTGTATCACTGTCTATCTCTGCAGATGGGTAAGAATTGTATCACTGTGTATCTCTGCAGATGGGTAAGAATTGTATCACTGTCTATCTCTGCAGATGGGTAAGAATTGTATCACTGTGTATCTCTGCAGATGGGTAAGAATTGTATCACTGTCTATCTCTGCAGATGGGTCTATCCCTGCAGATGGGTAAGAATTGTATTACTGTCTATCTCTGCAGATGGGTAAGAATTGTATCACTGTCTATCTCTGCAGATGGGTAAGAATTGTATCACTGTCTGTCTCTGCAGATGGTTAAGAACATTCTGAAAGTGTGTCGTGTTCATCTTATCTTTTTTTTATCATGTCTGTACATTATTGTGGTTATATTACCAACCTCTGTGTGGCTCCATAAGTGGTGGTAAAAAAATGATCACTGTAGCAAATGCATGTCATGAGATGCAACAATTTGAGTAATATGACAGAATATCCACAGACTGCAGTTCTGCAGCTATTAAGGTTGTAGCTAGGTTCATTCTGCATACTCAAGTTTCAATCTGTATGTTTCATTTGTTGTATTTGCACATATGTGCAGAGTGAACACGGAATCTTCCTGCCTGTGGCATCATATAACCTATAATGTGGTTGGTACATCGTAAAACTTCATTTATTCATTCATTCTTCCATTCATTCATTCATTCATTCATTCATTCATTCATTCATTGGCTGTTTAAAAAAATGGTTCTCAAAGTGTCATTTTAAAACAAATTTAAACCAATTCTTATTACAACTTTGTTTCTTTCCTATTATTGTTCTAATATTATGGTTTATGATAAAGTAAAAAACACACGTTGGCACTTTTATTTGAATTTAATACAAACAAGTCAGCAAAAAATAACAAAAAACAAATCATCTTCAGAGAAATGTTAAACATGAAAATATATTATGTGTATAAGATTCTTGTCGGACCCGATTAGCTCAGTCGGTTATGCGTCTGATTATCAATCCAGGGGTTGCGTGTTGGAATCCCCTGCCCGGCAACAGTCTTTGCAATGATTGATATACGACATTGTGTCTCATTATCATTCGTCTTTCACCACTGATTCAAGTGGGAAAGTTATCAATTACTTGCGGAGATGGGGTGTGCTCAAGTACTGGTTAATCCCAGGAAACAGTGGTTAGGTTAACTGATCGTCTGTTAGCCATCAATGGCATAAAAATGACGATAAATATTCAATCAATCAATCAATCAATCTAAGATTCTTTGTTTCTAATATGAAGCTACAATGTCCGATTACAACTACAGACATACAGAAGTGCTATATTTTGAAAAATAATGCTACAACTCATTTTTTAAAATTTAAACTCGCACAATTTTCAAAACCTCTCTGCTTGTGAAAAAAAAAGTTCATACTTTGGTAAAAAATATATGTAATGCAAATACATGTAATATCATTGAAAAATAAACATGAAAACATATAAATGTACATAATTTTATATATAGAGTGCCATATTAAAAATAGTAACACCCGGTATATGTGTTTATTTAAAGAAAATAGGAATTTATACTGCTAAAAAAAAACACCTACTTTATGACTGCCCTTTTTAATGTTTCTCATATTCTTGACATGATTGTTTGTGTGCCATAACTCTTTTCTGGGAAAGAACATTTCACCAAATTTGGTAGACTTATTTAGGTCATGGAAATATATATTTAAAGATATTCATCAAAAACATGAGTATGTAGATCTATATAAGATAAATAGTGGAAAAAACACAAAGGAATTAGACAGCCATCATTCTATCATAAGTTAGAAATATGATAAAACCAGTTTAGGAATACAATCCTAACAAGAGGGCCACAATGGCCCTAAATCGCTCACCTGTTGCACAACAGACATTAATTATCTGATTTTGCCAGTTCAAGAACATGTCCGAGATATTATGGTTGTATAACTACTGTGCAAATTTGGTGAGGATCAAATGAAAAATGCTAGTGCTTGAGTGCACACAAGGTCAAATAGTGCATTATTAAATGTTTCAAGGGCCACAAATCTGACATTAAAAATCTGATTTGGCCTGTTCAAGAACTTGTTCAAGATATTAAATTTATATAACTACTGTGTAAGTTTGGTGAAAATCGAATGAAAAATGAGGTTTAAAAAAATAGAGTGCACACAAGGTCAAATAGTGCATTTTTTTTAATGTTTCAAGGGCCACAACTCTGACATCAAAAATCCGATTTGGCCAGTTCAAGAATTTGTTCAAGATATTACGTTTATATAACTACTGTGTAAATTTAGTGAGATTAAAACGAAAAATATGTGTGCTAGAGTGCACACAGTGTCAAAAAGTGCATTTTCTAATAATTCAAGGGCCATAACTCTAACATTAACAGTTCAATAACTTGTCTGAGATATTACGGTTATATAACTACTGTATTAGTTTGGTGAAGATCAAATGAAAATTGCGGGTGCTAGTGTGCACACAAGGTCAAGTTATGCAATTATTTTATGTTTCAAGGGCCATAACTCTGACAATTAAAATCCCAATTGGCCAGTTCAATAACTTATTCGAGATATTATGGTTATATAACTACTGTGTAAGTTTGGTGAGAATCAAATGTAAAATGCGGGTGCTAGAGTACACACAAGGTCAAATGGTGCATTTTTTAAAGTTTCAAGGGCTACAACTCCGACATTAATCATCTAATTTGACCAGTTCAATAACTAGTCCAAGATATTATGGTTATATAACTACTGTGCAAGTTTGATGAGGATCAAATAAAAATTGAGGGTGCTAGAGTGCACAAGGTCAAATAGTGCAATTTTTAATGTTTCAAGGGGCATAACTCTCACATTAATAATCCAATTTGGCCAGTTCAAGAACTTATGGTTATATAACTACTATACAAGTTAAGTGAAGATCCAATGAGAAATGCAAGTGCTAGAGTGCACACAACAAAAAAGACGGACAATTGGCAACCAGAACAGCTCACCTTGAGCTTTACTCAGGTGAGCTAAAAACATGTATTTCTTTCGAGTTCTTTCAACAATTTTTATGCAGAAATGTGTCTGTCGGCAGGAATGTCCCGCTGTGCCTGCGGCCTTATTGTTTAATGTCATTTGGCTTAGGTGAGCTAGTTACAGATACAACACTTTTTCACTGATATTTAAAGCTAATCAGTTTGATCAAAATCAGTGGTGAAGCTCAGGAATGGTGCCAACAATTATATGTACAAACAATTAAAGAGCCTAAACTTCACCATAAGTTGACGGAGCAAAATAGGAAGATGCAACTGGACATGTGATCTCTTGCATTTGGTTAAAATTAGTAGAGACGGTCTGGAGAAGTGCTGACAATTATTTACAAAGTAATTTATCCATAACTCCTACAAAAATTGAAAGACCACAATGTATCAATATGTACAATTGGACTTCAAACTGAACCTCCTAAGCATTTTTTGCCAAATCGGTTGCAAAGTTAAGGTGTTGTGCTGATACAATTTACCATCAATATAACTCCACAAAATGTCAATGAGCAGAACGTGGTGATGATACGGGCAACCTGACTTCATAATGATACTCCTCATACCAAGTTTGCCCCGAAATCTGTTGACAAAATTAGGAAGAGTAAAGTTAACAAGAAAGAGCTGGATTTACCACATTGGTCATCGATGAAGTGCTCACCTGTGACTAACTTGAAAAATGCTTAAGAAGGTAATTTTTGATAATACAAGGGCCATAACTCAGACATTATTGATGATCAACTGAGATATCATAAATACATTGTATAAAACTACTGTGTGAGTTTGTTGGCAAGCAAAATGAAGTTGCGGATATTAAGAGAGCACATAATGATATATAATGTATTTTTTATGATTCAAAGGTCAAAACTCCGACAATAATCATCTCATTTTGCCAGTTCCAGCCTAAGATAGTATATATATGAATGCAGTGTGCACGTCTGGTCAAATGAAAACCACTAGTGCTAGAGTTTCACTAAGGTATTTATAACAGTTATATAGTTACTGTGTAAGTTTAGTTGAGGATCAAATAAAAGTGGCATGTGTGCACACAATATCAAACAATGCAATGTTCAAGAACACCACCACATTAATTACCAATACTTCCCACATTAATTACCCAATTTAGACAGCTCAAGAACTTGTTCAATATCAATTGCTTGTATAACTACATGTACTGTGTAAGTCTGGGAAGGACCAAATGAAAGCTTAGTGTCCCTGAATCTGATCCAGTTAATATACAGATATATATGCTAAATGTAGCAAACACACAATACTAAAAAAGCAACAATAAATTAGGTATTCAAAGACATGATGATAAAATTTGACCAAATAATTAGCTTTATGCATACATGAAGGATACTAAGAAAACCCTTTTATCTTTAAATAATTTCATATATATTAGACTGGACTTCTTTTCTTAGCCTTAATTCATTTCATAATTGTTAGACTGGACCTCTTTTCTTATCTTTAATTCATTTCGCAATTGTTAGACCAGATAAATGGATGGTGGTCAATATACCAGTACCCAACACTTTCTTGGACACCATATCGTAATATTATTAAAACTGAAGTTTTACATGAACATCTTTTCTTATCTATAATTCATTTCATACATGTTAGACTGGAATCTTTTCTTACCTTTAATTCATTTCTTAACTGTTAGACTGGACCTATTTTCCTTTCTTTAATTCATTTTAAATATGTTTAACTGACTTCTTTTCTTACCTATAATTCATTTCATACATGTCAGACTGGAATCATTTCTTATCTTTAATTCATTTCACGATTGTTAGAATGGACCTTTTTTCTTATCTTTTATTATTTCATACATGTTATACTGGACCTCTTTTCAATATCTTTAATTCATTTCATAAATGTTAGACTGGACCTCTTTTCAATATCTTTAATTCATTTCATAAATGATAGACTGGACCTGCAACATTATACTGTTGTTGTTTTCAACTCTTGTGACACTGTCATTATAACAAAATAAGTAACTTATAAAATAGTTTAAAATATATCTCTATTATTATTCACATAGCACAAAAGTTCAGTTTAATCACTTGAATGTTTCATTCTTATTTACCACATGATTGAGGTTAATAACTTTTCACTTGAATTTCTGTACATACAGTTTCTTGAATCCTCGTATGGTGCTCTCATTTAACTTCTTATCACTTGTGCTGTATTTTAACTGTGCATTTTGAATGCCAAAGTCACTTGCATATTTACCTATTTCCAGTTTACTTGCAACAGAATATCTTGTGTAATTCCCGCGCCTTGATCTGCCAGAATTGTTGGGGTTATAAACAGTATCGTGACCCATTTTACATTTTGGTTCAGCACTTTTTCTTTTAGAAATATAACTGACCGGTCTTTTCAAATATAATTCCTTAAGACTGCGGGCAGTACTCTCATTAATCGCTCTGCGGTTAGTGCTAAACTTTTTCATTGCACTCTGAATGCCATGTTCAGATGCATATTTGGCTATTTCCAACCTCTCATTATATGGGATTTTAATATAATTAGGCCCACGTTTTGGTTTTAATCTTGAAAACTTTTTTATCCCCTCTCCAAGTATATGCAGATTTTGTCTCATTGCCTGTGACTCAGCCTTCCCCTCACACATGATGTCCACTGTTTGAGAAAAAATAACTGGAATTACTACTGACTCTCCATCTTATGGTAACAACAAGAAGAGATGATAAACAGAGGTTAACCGCATTATAAGCACATACCTGTTGTTTGAAAATTAATGTTTTCTGAAACTGAAGTCCAGATTTAAAATCAAACTATTGTTATGTAATAACTATATGCTTTTTCTGTCATCTTCGGCAGGATTTGAACCCACAGCCGCTATGGCATCAGCACCTTGCACATTAATGACAACGTCACATCTTGACCGACTGTGCCACCGCAACGACACCAAAAATGTTGCGCAAATAGCGCATATATTGGCGTCCCATTAATGTACATATGACATAGGTGGGTATTATTCTATTTATATTATTCTTACTTTATATAACTCAAAGGAGAGGCGTGACACATGTCTTTAAACCTGACCACAGACAATTGCGGAAATATTTTTCTGTCATCTTCGGGATTTGAACCCATAGCTTCTATGGCATCAGCGCCTAGCACATTAATGACAGCATCTCTGCCAACTGTGCCACTGCAGCAATGCACAAGTGGCGCATATATTGGTGTCGTCATTAATGTACACAGGACATAGGCAGGTATTGGTATTATTTCTACTTTATAAGACTCAATGGAGAGTTTTTGGCGTTGTTTCAGTGGCACAGTCGGTAGAGACGTCGTCATTAATGAGGGGATGTGGGTTCAAATTCGGAAGATGAATTTTTATGCCAATGAAGGTTAACAAACAATCAGTTAACCTGACCACTATTTCCTGTGATCCTTGAAGGTTCACCAATACTTGAGTCACTGCAAATAACTGACAACTTTCCCAATAAAATCAGCAGTGACAGATAAATGACAATGAGAAGTAATTTCCTGTATCAGTCATCATAGAGACTGGTCAGGTGGGGATTTGAACTCACAATCTTTGGATTGATAGTCAGACACGTCATCCCCCAAGCTAACTGGGCCTGGCCGTTAAGTTCTCAGTTGTGCTCAATGTTTGGCTTTCTGCTTTTGTCAAAGAACAGCAGGAAACAACAATATTCTATCAGTAAAAGAGACACATCTATTTTATCAATGAAGGCAACTAATAGCAGTACTCGGTTCCATGAAGGCTTCAAAAGCAAAGAATCATCCAAGTTGAATTTATTATTTTCCACATCATAAGACATTTTCTTCTAGTAATGGTCAGTAACAATATATCAGTTGAACTGATCTATGCTCCCTCAAACAAGTGTTAACCCTTTACTTCATATAGACGCCTTTGAATACCTCTAATATAGACGCTTTGGACACCTCTAATATAGACGCCTTTGGACACCTCTAATATAGACGCCTTTGGACACCTCTAATATAGATGCCTTTGGACACCTCTAATATAGACGCCTTTGGACACCTCTAATATAGATGCCTTTGGACACCTCTAATATAGACGCCTTTGGACGCTTAATATAAAAAACTTTTTAATTATTGGGTGAATTATGTTTATATTAACTGACAGAGTGGAAAACAGTGCAGGAAGTGTTCAGATTGCTTGTTACGAGCAATCTGAACTCTTCCTGCACTGTTTTCAAAGGCTTTCTGTGAGTAGTGCGGGAAAACGCGTATCTATGGAGAAAAGGGTTAACGGAGTAGCAGCTTCATTATTTGTAATGGGAAAGGGGGTGTAAAGGTGAGACGATTCTGACAACAGATTTTAAGTTCTTGCACTCTGCAATTCCACACATTGACCTCTATAGTCACAGTGTCTGCTTTGAGTACAAACAGTTATCAAATGATTATTCATTCTACACTAAGATAACAAGTGTACCCAAGACTGACAAACTATCATGGGAGCAGTTAAATGGAAACAATATATCTAAGATTTACACAGTTTTTCATACTAACAATATTATTATAACTGTGAAGAATAGAACTAATACCTGATTTCTAGACTATCCTGAGGAAGAAGAAATTGCCTGTTACATCAGGGTTAAATATTGTTTTAACTCATTGACTATCATAACGATAAAAACATGCAAGCTAATTCATTTGTTTTTGTTTTTATGTGTTTAATTCATTTCAACAAAGCCTTTGATTCTGTGAACAATGCTTGTACCATATGTGGTACAGAGCTGTAAATTGCAGTCATCGACAGTAAAATGATGTAACATTTATAATCAAGACATGGTATAAAAATGTTGAAGTAAGCGTCAGAATCAGCATGCACATGATGGACCGGTCCTCCATAAACTTGAGTGTCAATCATGGAAACTCATTATTTCCTTTACTGGTATATGTGCATGATGGACTTGTCCTCCATAAACTCAAATGTCAATCATGGAAACTCACTCCATAAACTTGTGTGTCAATCATGGAAACTCACTGTTTCCTTTACACGTATATGTGCATGATGGACTGGTCCTCCATAAACTCGAGTGTCAACCATGGAAACTCACTGTTTCATTTACAGGTATATGTGCATGATGGACTGGTCCTCCATAAACTCGAATGTCAATCATGGAAACTCACTGTTTCCTTTACTGATATATGTGCATGATGGACTGGTCCTCCATAAACTCGAATGTCAATCATTGAAACTCACTGTTTCCTTTACTAGTATGTGTGCATAATGGACTGGTCCTCAACAAACTCGAGTGTCAATCATGAAATCTCACTGTTTCCTTTACAAGTATAGGTGCATTATGGACTGGTTTTCCATAAACTTGAGTGTCAGTCATGGAAACTCACTGTTTTCCATACAGGTATATGTGCATTATGGACTGGTCCTCCATAAACTTGAGTGTCAATCATGGAAACTCACTGTTTTCCATACAGGTGTATGTGCGTTATAGGCTGGTTCTCCATAAACTTGAGTGTCAATCATGGAAACTCACTGTTTTTCATACAGGTATATGTGCACGATGGCCTGGTCCTCCATAAACTCAAGTGTCAATCATGGAAACTCACTGTTTCCCACACATGTATATGTGCACGATGGACTTGTCCTCCATAAACTCAGTTGTCAATCATGGAAACTCACTGTTTCCCATACAGTTATATGTGCACGATGGACTGGTCTTCCATAAACTCAGTTGTCAACCATGGAAACTCACTGTTTCCCATACAGGTATATGTGCACGATGGACTGGTCCTCCATAAACTCGAATGTCAATCATGGAAACTCACTGTTTCCCATACAGGTATATGTGCATGAGGGACTGGTCCTCCATAAACTTGAGTGTCAATCATGGAAACTCATTGTTTCTTTTACAGGTATATGTGCACGATGGACTGGTCCTCCATAAACTCGAGTGTCAATCATGGAAACTCACTGTTTCCTTTACAGGTATATGTGCATTATGGACTGGTTCTCCATAAATTTGAGTGTCAGTCATGGAAACTCACTGTTTTCCATACAGGTATATGTGCATTATGGACTGGTCCTCCATAAACTTGAGTGTCAATCATGGAAACTCACTGTTTTCCATACAGGTGTATGTGCGTTATAGGCTGGTTCTCCATAAACTTGAGTGTCAATCATGGAAACTCACTGTTTTTCATACAGGTATATGTGCACGATGGCCTGGTCCTCCATAAACTCAAGTGTCAATCATGGAAACTCACTGTTTCCCACACATGTATATGTGCACGATGGACTTGTCCTCCATAAACTCAGTTGTCAATCATGGAAACTCACTGTTTCCCATACAGTTATATGTGCACGATGGACTGGTCTTCCATAAACTCAGTTGTCAACCATGGAAACTCACTGTTTCCCATACAGGTATATGTGCACGATGGACTGGTCCTCCATAAACTCGAATGTCAATCATGGAAACTCACTGTTTCCCATACAGGTATATGTGCATGAGGGACTGGTCCTCCATAAACTTGAGTGTCAATCATGGAAACTCATTGTTTCTTTTACAGGTATATGTGCACGATGGACTGGTCCTCCATAAACTCGAGTGTCAATCATGGAAACTCACTGTTTCCTTTACAGGTATATGTGCATTATGGACTGGTTCTCCATAAATTTGAGTGTCAATCATGGAAACTCACTGTTTTCCATACAGGTATATGTGCATTATGTACTGGTCCTCCATAAACTTGAGTGTCAATCATGGAAACTCACTGTTTTTCCATACAGGTATATGTGCATTATAGACTAGTTCTCCATAAACTTGAGTGTCAATCATGGAAACTCACTGTTTTCCATACAGGTATATGTGCATTATGGACTGGTTCTCCATAAACTTGAGTGTCAATCATGGAAACTAACTGTTTTCCATACAGGTATATGTGCATTATGGACTGGTTCTCCATAAACTTTAATGTCAATCATGGAAACTTACTGTTTCCCACACATGTATATGTGCACGATGGACTGGTCCTCCATAAAGTCAGTTGTCAATCATGGAAACTCACTGTTTCCCACACATGTATATGTGCACGATGGACTGGTCCTCCATAAAGTCAGTTGTCAATCATGGAAACTCACTGTTTCCAATACAGGTATATGTGCACGATGGACTGGTCCTCCATAAACTTGAGTGTCAATCATGGAAACTCACCGATTCCAATATATGTATATGTGCATGATGGACTGGTCCTCCATAAAATCGGGTGTCAATCATGGAAACTCACTGATTCCCATACATGTATATGTGCACGATGGACTGGTCCTCTATAAACTCACTTGTCAATCATTGAAACTCACTGTTTCCCATACAGGTATATGTGCACGATGGACTGGTCCTCCATAAACTTGAGTGTCAATCATGGAAACTCAATGATTCCCATACATGTATATGTGCACGATGGACTTCAATTTAGATCCTAACAGTAATGCAAGCCTTGCATTACATTGGTCAGATGTCAATTCCAATTACACACATGGAGTTGAAGGACCACATGGCACTAGGTGCAATAAACCCCTAACTGCCATATAAAAGCTACAAGATGGCTCATGGGCACGTTTTATATAATTCAGTACATGATTCAAATCAGAGAACCCTGTTTCAAAATTTCATAGTAACCAATGCATTGTTTTTGTTATCATTTTGCATTCTACTAGATTATTATTAATACGTTTATCTGGCAAAAAATTTTTTTTCCAAAAAGTGTTTGAACAAGAAATTTGAAATTTGAGGCAGATGCACTCTATACACATGGATCTGTGTAAATTCACCATAAGCATATAGCCTAGTGTAGCGCTGTCATTTGATAGTCTCCTCTTATAAATATTTACTACCCTGGCAGTAACAGTTTAACTGCCAAACATTGGTTTAACATTTGGAGTGTGTCAGTCATTGCAGGAACAAACAATTGACCTGATAGGAAAATGACTATAGCTCTGCCAACTGGTCATGAGGCATTGTTTGTCCAAGTAAATACAATTGTTTGTCCAATTGTTTGTCCAAGTTAATACAACTGTTTGTCCAAGTAAATACAATGTAGTGTTTACTAGACATCATTTGTTTGACTATTGGAGAATGACTATAGCCCTGCCCACTGGCCATGAGTCATTGTTTGTCCAAGTAAATACAATGTAGTGTTTACTATACATCATTTGTTTGACTATTGGAGAATGACTATAGCCCTGCGCATTGGCCATGAGTCATTGTTTGTCCAAGTAAATACAATGTAGTGTTTACTAGACATCATTTGTTTGACTATGGGAGAATGACTATAGCCCTGCCCACTGGCCATGAGTCATTGTTTGTCCAAGTAAATACAATGTAATGTTTACTATACATCATTTGTTTGACTATTGGAGAATGACTATAGCCCTGCCCACTGGCCATGAGGCATTGTTTGTCCAAGTAAATACAATGTAGTGTTTACTAGACATCATTTGTTTGACTATGGAAGAATTACTATAGCCCTGCCCACTGGCCATGAGACATTGTTTGTCCAAGTAAATACAATGTAGTGTTTACTAGACATCATTTGTGTGACTGGGAAATGACGGTGTGGCAACCAATATCAGTTGCTGATTAGAATATCGACTCAGGACAATATCTGCTTCCAGTGTGAACTCGTCACTGAAGGTTATTTTGACATACAAATATTTCAGCAAACTGCAAAACACAGCCTTTAGAATACGTCTGTTATTTAGAGGTCCATAGACTTGCACCAATCTTTGTAATGATTGGAGAGAATCCATTACAAGAAGACATTGTGATACAGTGAAATTAGAGCATCATCTACAGAATTTAGTCAGTCAAGTTCTGCTATGGGATATCATAACTAAACAACGATGTAGAAACATTTGGTACACAGATCTTACACACACCTTAATGTAACTTCACAAATCACAGCTGAGGCACAAACAATGTCAAGTGACTTTCTCATATCAAATCCAGGAAAAAGTGAATACTTCTCACTGAGCCAAACAACTTGGATGGCAGGCAAGCCAGCAAAATTAGGGAAATAAATCTGTGTCAAATACAATGTACAGAACTGAGATGAACTGTGAAAGTTACTTGACATAAATTTACCATTTATGCCAAACTAAACACTGACATGATATGCAAGAGAGGCAACTTCTTTATCTGTAAAATGAAATAAGATATCGCAGGCCAGTAATTCCCCTTGATGAATGAACATGACAAGTTTGTGAGGATGGTGTAGTGAAAGACAAGATTCATTTCCTATAGCAGTTACAATGACTGAAGACTGAAGACTGAAATAACTCAACAATGAACTTCTAAATTCCAATGTGGAAGCTGTTCATGAAGTTTTCATTTAATGAGATAATTATGTAAATTCAAAACTTTTAATGAACTTCTTCATTGCTGCTTACGTAAATCTGCAATACAGCATTAAACAACCAGTGATCATCATCTGTATCCTGCTTCTGTATAGACGTTAGGCCATTATAAATTAATTGCTAGATTCTCATCCAAATTTTTCTTAAAATGGCTGAAAACTTTTTTTTTTTTTAAAGAAAACAAAAAGGGTAGGGCTGGTATAAATTAGGGTCAGACTGGGATGATAATCAAGAAATTACCGGTAATTATTAGGGCCTTATTAATTAAGTGTGTTATATAATGATTACAGTTGATACTACATGTACTCCATTATTTATCTCGCATTTTGTATCAATGGAATGTTATTTAGCAAGTTACTTACATGTACAGTCTAACTCGTTATTGTCAAGTCACACTGAACATAAATGTTTTTTATTTACTAATCCGATTGTCTCACTCAATGTTGCTGAGATGTGGATATTGGATGCATGCGTATGAAGGACATAATGAAGAAATAATATGTTGTGTTTTTTTTCTTGCACTTTATTTCTTTTCATCCTTTCTGAACTCTTTCTCTAGTTTTATAACATTTGTTAAAAAAAATGTTAAAATATGCCATTTTGATATTTAATGTAAACATTGTAAAAAATTGTAAAGGAAAGGCTGAACCTAATGTTGAAAGAACTAACAGCCCAACCCCATTTCATGCTGAAATAAAATATGTTTAAAACTAAACATTATTGTCCATGCACTCACTTCTTATGATCGGTCACCTGAAATGACCAGCCACCTCAGAACACTTCCATATTAAGTATATATGTATTAAACTGTCACCTCAGAACACTCCCATATAAAGTATATGTATTAATGTGACCTCATAACACTCCCATATAAAGTATATGTATTAACATGACCTCAGAACACTCCCATATAAAGTATATGTATTAAACAGTCACCTTTTTAACACACTGAGGCACCAGTCCATTTCAAACAGTGCAGTTAGCGGTCAAATGTGGCCATTGACTGTTAATCACTAAGCTTTTAGATTGCCTGTTGCACAGTAAATGGGCCAATTTTTTAAAAAAACAGGTAAATGAATAAAAAAAAAATATATATGTGTTAAATTCTAAATCAAACCATTACTTCTATAACATAACATAATTACCTAAGTGTACTTTTTTTTTTTTCATGCAAAAATCCATGATTTTTTTTTAAGAGCGCTTTTAATGGCTCAAAACAACTGTTTTAGGGCGTAATGTGTTAGCATCTAAAATTTACCCATTATTTAAATACACATAAAATTCATTTAGTTGCTCATTTACCCATTTTATTAGAATTTATCAATAGATATTTTAATTACTTTTATTTTGATGTATGGCTTTTCATAATCAACTAAGTCGTTTTTCTTATGTAGACTTTTGAACGATACCACTACTTCGTAATGGAAAAAATTAAATTAAAACCTTTGTTCTCTTATTTATTCATAAATATATGAATATGTACTAAATGAATGTTTATTTTCCTTCCTATGCTTTGCTATTGTATGCGATTCAAAAGGAGAGTTTACTTTTTACTGTTAAAATAGTGTATTTGTGAAAAAAATACCTAACATCAGAAAATTTCAATTTGTGACAAAAAAACTGTAACGTCCGTCCCCCCACCATATATTCTTCCAAAAAGATAAACAGAATAATACATTCACCTGCTGACATACATATCCATGTACTATCCAAAAAAAAGTTAAATAAAACTTGGTCTGAGCATATTTAAGGAAAATATACACTAAAATGTAAAATTGACATGTAACGTCCGTCCCCGTAACGTCCGTCCCCCTATATATACAAATAATAAATCTATGTTTTTATCATCTTTTCACATTTTTTTTCACTTTATAAAAGTATTTTATGTTAGCAGTGTGCTGTTTAGACTTGAATAAAAAAAAAATATCAATAAATATATATATTGACCATATTATAGACTTTTTTAATAAATTCATAATGCAAGATCAATGAATTGTGGTATTTAATAAAATTTTATAGCTACAATCTCATGGAAGAATACTTTCTTAAATTTCTTATACACATGTTTGTTTAGAAAACAAAAATTAAGAGAATTTGCATTTAAATTGAATGTTTAAATTCACTTTAAAAAATAGGGGACGGACGTTACAAAAAGGGGACAGACGTTACATGATTTTTAGTAGCAATGTACAATTGATACAAACCCTCTAATTTAACTGAAAATGTTGAAATTAGCAATAGGCCATAAAATGATGTAATATTACATACATCCTGTCATTAACCCAGGGGTTATTAAACATGGGGTGATCTATGGAGGCACTGTGTGCAGTATGCAGACAGAGGGGGGCATTATGTCTCCAGTGTATATTACCACATGGTGTGAATGTAGTCCTTGGGGGAAATTAGGAGAGCACAGTAGGATGTCAGGTAGATTGACAGTAGCATATACCTTGTACAATATAGATGTAGACATTATATTCCATTTGGCACTTCTTAAAAAATGAGAAATTCATATTTGTCCTGGGAACTAGAATGGGTAATGATGTTAAATGGGGGTAAAATGGCAGGTAGAATACACAGTATAAATAACAAAGTGGCATGTCAAAAAATACTGCTCAACTTGGCTTCATCTAAATTTACTTTAAAAGGGTATGGAATAAAAATCTTATCATTCGTTTCTTATCGTGCAATAATGGATGCAGAAGCTTAACGCGAGAAAGAAAGAGACGAAAAGTGCCGCCAAAGAAAAATTGAGGTTAATAAGGTAATTATATGATTATTTTATTTTAATATTATCCCTTTATTCATCACATGGTTTATAAATGGACCATTCTTTATTCCTGATTTATAGGGTGTTTTTTTTATAATTTATTGACTGAGTAGCAAACAGTGTAGACCCTGCTCAGATTGCATGGATGGCTGATCTGGGTCAACATCTACACAGATCGCAAAAAACATTTAAGTTGTTTTTACCTAGTTAGGGGTTATTTTGATATGTTATAATCATGTTTGCTAGTTAAATGTTATTTTAATATTTTATAATCATTCTTGCTTGGTAATTACTGCACTTTATCTGCATACGCTTAGTACTGGTTCCACCCAAGAAGACTTCGAACATGATTTGTCTAAGATGTAATAACTCTTTTTTCACAATTGATGTAAAATAAGTTAAAAACATTATTTAAATAAGTAAACTAAACTGTCTGTAAATACATACCATATTTTGTGTGTATAGTTGAGATAGACAAACAGACAGACATAAGTATTGAATTTAATAAAATATTGAAAAACAGTATCGGATCTATGCTGTTCAAATTATAGGTATTGTAAACACTAGTTCATTTTGTAATATTTTACTTTAACATAATTGCAGGAAAAGCATGCAGAAACTAAGAAAAAAAGATGTAGCTAGGAAGAAAGAAGAGAAAAAAATTGAAGGACACTACTGAAAATCAACCTAGAAAGTTCAAAGCTGTCTTTAATAGAGAAAATTAAATCAGCAACAGCAGACCGTTAGTAAATTCAGGGAAAGACAACACCAAAAAAATGAGACCATCCTGTCTACAACCCCGAACCCCCAAAACCAAAGACAAAGGAATGAACAACATAGGGAAGACATGAAACTACTACGCAGCCAGAAAAAGATTGATAAAGAGGCTAACAATTTTCGACTCCGTGTTCACCCAAAGGACAGTAAGAAATCGGTTTCAAATTCCCCGATAGTTGACAGTGATAAAACATACAAGTATAAAAGTAGTGAGAAAGAAACATTGCTTGGAACTCCAGCTAAGAAGGCGCGAATCATTGAAAAAACTTGTTGAAAATACGACACCACGGTCTCGTCAGAGTCTCTCTGTACAGACTGTGTTAAATCAAAAAGTGACTCGAAAAAAACTAAACACACAATTCTCTATCATTGAATCCCTGAAGCAGAAATTAGGAAACTGAAAAGAGAAACAAAAATCCACAACAAGCATTGTTGCATCTAAATTACTTGGATTAATTATATATTAGTTTAAAAGTTTTAGAATTTAGTAGTGGTTTCCTTAAAATGTAGTTTTAATATCATCTCTTTTAAATGTAACGTCCGTCCCCTTGTGCTATAGACAATTTTAAGTTCCTATAAAATTACTAAAACTTGGACAAAAAGGGTATTGGATGCTGAAAACAAGTCCCATTATTATCAAATATTGTGTAATAGTATGACCAAGTATAACCAATAATTCAAACGGAATAATTTCAATGAATACATGACAAAATCATGAATTAGCATATTTTAATTGAAATATATTATAAAAATACTATTTTGAAATTGCATTTTTTTTTTAATTATAAGTAGCTACATTTCTTTTACACATTACTTTTACTAAATAAGAATTGTATGAACTCAAACAATTGTATCTCTCTTAGAGTGATGTTCAAATTTAATGTAATGTCCGTCCCCTTATATTGTAACGTCCGTCCCCTGAGCCCTTATGTTGTACATATGCTATTTATTAAAATTGACATAAAAGAGACTGTAATAAATGTTCATAGTATGTTATATTTGTGTTACTTCTTTATTTTAATGTTAATTTTATACAAATTAAACAAGTAAAACCATCTTTTAAAGAAAAGATAAAAGTATGGTTATATTTGTTTTACCCGTATAGAATCTACAAAATGTAAAAAAAAATACTTAAAAGCATATTTTTTTCAAATGTTGCTTATGTGTTACTACATATACACAAGATGAATACATGTACCCATTTTAAAGACTTAGACATTAAAAACAAGCACACACATCAACATAACTCATGAAGCTGTAACGTCCGTCCCCTTGCCTACCTGCCTAGAGAAATATAAGATTTTTTTTAAAATTTAAGTTGAAACTTATCTCTTCTTCGGTTGTCTTACATACTTAAAACATAAATGTATTAGAAAAAAACAAAAACAAATGAATATCTTAAACTTTTTTTTTTACTTAGATGCTAACATAATTGGCCCATTTACTGTGCAACAGGCAAGATGTATTTACTTCAAGTGTGAAACAAGTTATTACAACTTAGAAGAATCACGCTCTAAGTCTTCCTGGGCAGAATCAGTACTAAGCATATGTGGAAAAAGTGTCTTGCTCAAGGACATGACACACAGCCGTAGCGGAGGATCGAACCCACGACTCTCTGATCACGGGATTGACGCTCTACCAATGGACCACACTGTCATATCTATTGTCTTGCAGGTATTCCAATCATATTTTATTTCCCAGTAATCAATAAACATTTCTGCCACAGTTGTGAAAACATGACTCGCCCAGCAAGAGTATGTGTGTATGGCCTAATCAGCCGAGAAAATAGCGAGGTTTTGTATTAAATTGGTATCAGACATTGCTGCCTTAGTCCGGATATATAAATGTTTCAGCACACATATATAGAGTTTCATCTGGCTGGTAAACATTGGCACCTGTTAACACAATTGTTTTCATAGATGGAGGTGTTAACTATGCACATTCATTTAATATGTTACTGTCAAACAATCAAATTTCATCAGCAATGAAATAAGGTATGTACAAGGGGTTATAAATCCAGAAGTTTGTGTACAAATCTCATAATATGAAAATGACACAACGGATTTATTTGGAGTTTTACATGTATTGAAACCGTACACAAAATATGAAGAAAATATATTGTTATTTTTCACATATTTATCTGTCAAATTGTTCAAGAATTTGAGCTGCTGCACTTTCCATTTATGCATGTTGCTATGGAGACCATAACGTTATTATTAACTGAAGAAATGCACTAAAATACTGTACATCGATGACAAATACACCAATACTTAAGTTGTGCAAAATATAGCGATGTACTTGCATGAATATGGATTTTATTAAATTTGTCCACGAACTTCTGGATAACTCGGATATACGAGATACATTTAAATGTAACAATACTTTTCCTATCATACTGCAATTAACTTTCAACATGTATACAACATCTGTATCTTAAACTCTAATGACTTTAAAAGTTAAAGAATATTTATTATTTATTTACCAGGAATTTTAGTTTAAGACTTATTGAAGAACTTATAGATAGTGCTCTCATTTGTCATATTTTGGGGCCGTTATTTGGCCCCTTCCAGTCCCTAGACTACGTGGCAAATAGTATTTTTTCCCAAATCAGAAATAAAAAAATCCCAATTTCTAAATGCAAAGAAACCAACAAATATTTAAGAATATACCAGTACAATGTATCCCATTTTATTGTCACACGTTCACATATATCTAAATCACAATGTGTTTCCACCCAAACATTTTGTCTGAGTTTGGACCAGATGTAGCAGTTCATATGCACAAGCTGACTGTTTATCTATACACTTGTGACAAGAAGTCAAAGAATCTGAAGTTGTGATTGAAATTTATCAAATACAATAATATGTTTTAAAATGCAGATTGTTTTTGTCTTTTTCATTCTAGTTTGGTCTGTATGGTAATTTATTGTTACATTGACCAATCATTTCAATTATTAACATCAGTGAATTTATACTGTAAATGAACAGTTTATTGCCTTATGTTATGTCATTGATATCTGAATATAGAATCTTTACAAATGGCTCTGGAAAAACAGACAAGGGTAGTTTCACTAAATTAAAAAAAAAAGTAATGAGACAAGGTTTATGGGTCAGGGTAAACTACCTCCAATATAAACATCTCCAATTCAGGTCTTTCAGAATAATCTAGGAAAATGTAAATTAAATAGATGAGGAATGTCAGGAAAAAGTTTGAGTTTGGGTGGTGATAAAAAACACAGCTTTGGTAAAGCACTATCCCGTTAGACCTTTGTACTTTTCTAATTTTTTTTTGTCCATCTATAATGATGGTGACAATTAATTGACAATGTTACAATTACATGTATTAATCCGAACATATACAATGAAAACATACGACTTGCTTGTGTTAGAACTGATAAAGAATTGTTTTTTTTAAATAAATGTGGAAGATTGAGGATGGTTATAGAATACTGTAGAAGATGAAGGATGAATATAGAAGAAAATGGAAGGTGAAGGATGATTATAGAATACTGTGGAAGATAAAGGATGATAAGAGAAGACTGGAAGATGAAAGGTCATTAAAGAAGGTTGTGGAAAATGAAGTATGATTATAGAAGACTGTGGAAGATGAAAAATGATTGAAGAAGACTGTGAAAGATGAAGGATGATTAAAGAAGACTGTGGAAAGTGAAGGATGATTAGAGAAGACTGGAAGATGAAAGGTCACTATAGAATACTGTGGAAGATGAATGATGATTATAGTAGACTGTGGAAGATGAAGGATAATTTTAGATGACTGTGGAAGATAAGATAAAGGATGGTTATAGAAAACTGTGGAAGATGAAGGATGATTATTGTAGACTGTGGAAGATGAAGGATAATTTTAGATGACTGTGGAAGATAAGATAAAAGGATGGTTATAGAATACTGTGGAAGATGAAGGATGGTTATAGAAAACTCGGAAAGATGAAGGATGGTTATAGATTACTACATGTAAGTTATGGGTGATTATAGATGACTGCGGAAGATGAAGGATGATTATAGAAAACTGGGGAAGATGAAAGATGGTTATAGATAACTACATGTAAGATGATGGGTGATTATAGAAGACTGTGGAAGATGAAGGATGATTAAAGAGGTTTGTGGAAGATAAAAGGTGGTTATAGAAGACTGGAAGATGGAGAATGATTATAGAAGACTGGAAGTTGAAGGACAATTAAAGAAAACAGTGGAAGATAAATGATGGTTATACAAAGCTATGGAAGATGAAAGATGATTAAAGAATACTTGGAAGATGAAGGATGATTATGAAAGACTGTGAAAGATGAAAGATGATTATAGAAGACTGGAAAGTGAATGATGATTATAGAAAAAGGATGATTATAGAATACTGTGTAAGATAAAGTATGATTATAGAATATTGTGGAAGATGAATGATGATTATAGAAGACTGGAAAGTGAATGATGATTATAGAATACTGTGTAAGATAAAGTATGATTATAGAAGATTGTTGAAGATAAAGTATGATTATGGAAAACTTTGGAGGATGGAGGATGATTATAGAAAACTGCGGAAGATGATGGATGATTATAGAAGACTGGAAGATGAAGGACAATTATAGAAGACTGGAAGATGAAGGAGAAGTATAGAAGACTGGAAGATGAAGGACAATTATAGAAGACTGGATGATATAGGATGATTATAGAAGACTGTAAAAGATGCAAGATGATTATTGAAGACTGAAAGATAAAGGAGGAGTATAGAAGACTGGAAGATGAAGGACAATTATAGAAGACTGGAAGATATAGGATGATTATAGAAGACTGTATAAGATGTAGGATGATTATTGAAGACTGAAAGATAAAAGAGGATTATAGAGACTGGAAGATGAAGGACAATTATAGAAGACTGTAAAAGATGTAAGATGATTATTGAAGACTGAAAGATAAAGGTGGATTATAGAGATTGGAAGATGAAGGACAATTATAGAAGACTGGAAGATATAGGATGATTATAGAAGACTGTAAAAGATGTAAGATGATTATTGAAAACTGAAAGATAAAGGAGGATTATAGAGACTGGAAGATGAAGGACAATTATAGAAGACTGGAAGATATAGGATGATTATAGAAGACTGTAAAAGATGTAAGATGATTATTGAAGACTGAAAGATAAATGAGGATTATAGAGACTGGAAGATGAAGGACAATTATAGAAGACTGGAAGATGAAGGATGATAACAGAAGACTGTAAAAGATGTAGGATGATTATAGAAGACTGAAAGATAAAGGAGAAGTATAGAAGACTGGAAGATGAAGGACAAGTATAGAAGACTGGAAGATATAGGATGATTATAGAAGACTGTAAAAGATGTAAGATGATTATTGAAGACTGAAAGATAAAGGTGGATTATAGAGACTGGAAGATGAAGGACAATTATAGAAGACTGGAAGATATAGGATGATTATAGAAGACTGTAAAAGATGCAAGATGATTATTGAAGACTGAAAGATAAAGGAGGATTATAGAGACTGGAAGATGAAGGACAATTATAGAAAATGGAAGATATAGGATGATTATAGAAGACTGTAAAAGATGTAAGATGATTATTGAAGACTGAAAGATAAAGGTGGATTATAGAGACTGGAAGATGAAGGACAAGTATAGAAGACTGGAAGATATAGGATGATTATAGAAGACTGTAAAAGATGTAAGATGATTATTGAAGACTGAAAGATAAAGGTGGATTATAGAGACTGGAAGATGAAGGACAATTATAGAAGACTGGAAGATATAGGATGATTATAGAAGACTGTAAAAGATGCAAGATGATTATTGAAGACTGAAAGATAAAGGAGGATTATAGAGACTGGAAGATGAAGGACAATTATAGAAAATGGAAGATATAGGATGATTATAGAAGACTGTAAAAGATGTAAGATGATTATTGAAGACTGAAAGATAAAGGTGGATTATAGAGACTGGAAGATGAAGGACAATTATAGAAGACTGGAAGATATAGGATGATTATAGAAGACTGTAAAAGATGTAGGATGATTATTGAAGACTGAAAGATAAAGGAGGATTATAGAAGACTGGAAGATGAAGGACAATTATAGAAGACTGGAAGATGAAGGATGATAACAGAAGACTGTAAAAGATGTAAGATGATTATAAAAGACTGGAAGATATAGGATGATTATAGAAGACTGGAAGATGAAGGACAATTATAGAAGACTGGAAGATGAAGGACAATTATAGAAGACTGAAAGATAAAGGAGGATTACAGAAGACTGGAAGATGAAGGACAATTATAGAAGACTGGAAGATGAAGGACAATTAGGGAAGACACTTCTATGGCAATATATCAGATGAACCTAGCGTTTTGGGTACATGTTTCAGCAAATGTTTTTTATGGCTTTTATAAAAACATTTTCAGTTGCATAACTATATACAAACATAAACTATAGGTAACTGGAGATTAATCTTTTCAGAGGTAAATAAAACAAGAGCAGTCCACAAGACACATACTTGACTATTCTCAAAAACTTGTGATAGTGGTGTTGACATGGATACATTAGTTTATTATTATAAATATTAAAAGTCAAAACAAGAGAACATACAAAATTGAGTAGGTCTTTTAACTGGAAAACATTGTATGAATTTCCAATCCAGTACATGCAGTGCTGAGATATAAATTTTAACAAGAATTTCTATGTCAAACAAGGATCATAATTTGTATTAAATTCATGTAATGGTTATCTAACTTAGTTGTTGTAGTAGGTTTGATGACTGGGAAGTCTTGTGTGAAAGTTTCAATCAAAATGCATTGAGTGGTTAGTGAGATATCGACTTGACGGTACATGCACACAAAACTTTAACCAGAATTAATGGACTTTATGGTACTTGTAATATCAAAGTCAATCAAGGGCCATAATTTGCATTATAAATATTCATTCAATTATTTTACTTGTTTTTATGACTGGGAAGTCTTGTAAGAGGCTCTAACCAAAAACACTGAGTGGTTGGAGAGATATTGACTTGATGGCACTTGTAAAAAAGCTTTAACAAGATTTTCTAAGTAAAACAAGGGCAATAATTTGCATTATCTTTTTATGCAAGAGTTATCTAACTTGATGTGGTAGGTTTGATGAGTGGGAAGTCTTGCCTGAATTTCAATCCAATACATGTTATGGTTATTGAGATATTAACTTGCATACAAAACTTTATACAAGGTGTAACGCTGACACCAGGGTGAGAGAATAGCTCAGCCCATCCTTTGAATTGTCGAATTAAAAATTTACTTCATTTTGGAATTCAAGCGCTGGGGTAAGAGTGCGCACACTCATGGGTCTGCTCCAAAACATTTTCAAACATGTGTAGAGCATTCATTAAAGTAGATTTATATTCAAATAATAGTAGAATTGGTATAAATCAGTGATTAGATTTAGTATGTTTCATTTTATGCATTAAATTAAGAAAATATATGTTAAGAATAATGAAGATAAGCTTTTGAGAGATTTTGTTTAAGATTTCAAGCCCTGGGGGCATACCATTTCTGCCATTCAAGTGCTGGGATGCCCCTGTACTTAAATGGCTTGTATAGAAACCTTAAGTTCTTTTACCTTTGGTTGAAACATGCACCCGAAACACTAAGTTTATCCAAAATTCTTGATTTAAACAATTTATGAAGCATACACTTACTGTTGTTTGCAGAGCCTTCATTCAAGTCGGTTGTAGAAGTCCCTAAACCATATTGGCCTTGACCCCAATTTTCAAAGGACATAGAACTATCGCCTGCAGCATCTACACCAGTAATTTCCATGTCATCAATATCATCTGGTTCTCTCTTAATTTCTCTACAACCATAGTCTACTTCTGATGTCTCCCCCTTATGTTCAAAATGTGTATCTGTGCCTTGAGTAGTCTCGCCATAAACATCTGCTGATGACTGTGTATGACTACCAAGATCAGATGCCTTGTACTGGTAATCAACTGATGTTGAAGATGATGTTGTTGATGACATTTTAGCAAATAATGGTAAAGATAGCTCAGAGCTGTGATTTTTTCCTTCAGTTTCAGTTTTCTCAATTTTAACATTATTGGTATCTTCGTTAGATTGTTCCGCAGAATTAGTTCCGGTTGTGTACAGGGAACCAACTTCAGAATAAGGGGATGTTGCAGTACTGGGTGTATGATGGACTGGCACTTTATTGTGTTCATGAAGTATAACAGGAGATGACGAAGCCGCTTGATGACGTGGTCGTTTAGCAGCTGGAGAGCTGCCAATCCGAGGGCTTTGATGTGTCCGCTGGTATGGTGACTGCGACTCATGCGTCTTTTGTCCATGATAGGCTGTAAAAACATACATTTATAAACATTAAATATCCGGCTATATATTTATCAAATAGTATTATTAATAGTTAAAATCTCTCTCAGCTTCCCTTTGTTGGGAGGAAACATAATTGTTAGGGAATCTGCTATATATGCATTTTTTGTTTTGTGAGTGACGCAAACACCACAGTTATTAAGCTTTTTTATAATTGCCAATTAGGCATGTCATTTAAAATCTTCAAACCAAATGCAGTTGAAATGTCCTAACTGATCGCTGTTTTAGATTTGGTGGGTGAGGAAGGTGCCAGTTCCATAGTCAACGCAAATCAGTAGAAGTCAGTTGAACAATGGTTTAGTTATATTAATTTACAATGTTTGTTATATTATTATAATGTTGCTTAGCCAACAAATATAAAGCTTAAAATAAACCTTGTTTCCGTTTTGGGTTGATCACATTTTTTGTACTTAAAGGGAATTATCAGGAATTTTTAAAATTGGCTAAAAACATTTTTTCCAATTTATTATGCCCATACATACTGTTCCATAATTGCTGAAATGTTACTATATGTCACCCCAAAAATTTTGTGGTGAGTGTGTTTGCGGAGGAGGGGAGGGGAATTTGACAGACATTAACATTTGCATAAGGTTGGGAAGAATATCCATCGAAAATTTTTGTAAACCTCAGTGTATGTGGACATTCCATGCTTTTATCTGCAGAAATTTTTATAATCATTGGAAAATATTATACAAAATTTGGGAAAGGTATACCGGGAATCTTGCAATGTCATTGCAGAACACTATACAGAAATAAAACAAGAAATGTAACTGTTAAGTGGGTGTGGGTCTTACTGGTGACACATCGTCATGTTATGTTGATCATTTGTAGCAAGTATCAACAAAATCCATCTCTGCATGACAAAGTTACAGGCCGGACACGAAATCTCACACTAACTCAAAGTGTTGTCAAACAAACTCAAATTGTGACCTTGACCTTTGAGGTAAGGGTGTGGGTCTTACTCGAGACACATCGTTATGTTATGTTGATCATTTGTAGCAAGTATCAACAAAATCCATCTATGCATGACAAAGTTACAGGCCGGACACGAAATCTCACACTAACTCAAAGTATTGTCAAACAAACTCAAATTGTGACCTTGACCTTTGAGGTATGGGTGTGGGTCTTACTCAAGACACATCGTTATGTTATGTTGATCATTTATAGCAAGTATCAACAAAATTCACCTATGCATGACAAAGTTACAGGACAGACACAAAATACCGGACGGAAGGACGGACAGATGGATGCTGCGATTACTATATGCCACCCAAAAATTTTTTTTGGGGGCATAAAAAATAATTTTGGTTCAGATGAGCGTTACTATATGCACCATGATTTTTTTTTGGAAAATATCAATATTATTGACTTACTTTTTAGACAGTATGACAGAAACTGTTTCTTAATGTCTTCCCTGCCTTCAAGGAATCCTTTACCAGTACATGAGCCCAGGTGTGATAATGTACCATTATTTATGTTGGCTGTCAAAATGATCGACTCCTCGCCAGTCTCTGAGGACAATTCCTCCAACTGAAATGATGGACAATGAAAACAATTTATTTGTGTTGAGAAAATGTTTGCTTATGCTAGCTAACAATTTGTTATTAATAACGAAAATCAAACATTACAGAAAAATCGAAGTTAAACAACTCACAATGGATTTCTCATTCTTATTTGGCTGAATTTATATTTGCACTCAATTGCAAGTAAGTATTTTCTAAGCACAATATTATTGTTCAATCAAAAGGGAAATATTTTATATCATTTTAATTCATTCTAGGAAATATAGAGTAGGAAAGGCAACTGATAGAGATTTTGTAAACGCTCACATATTCTAGCAAAATTTAACAATATCTCATTTTCAATTATCTTACCTTCCATTCATCTCAGGAACACAAATCAATTTTTTTTTACTTTGGAGAGTGAAATTCTTATCAAAACAATACCATTTCCAGCAAATTGTGTTTAAAATTGTTGAAGTGCTTCTGATTACAATTGTGTATACTGCAGCTTAAATAACAACAACATCATCAAGAGAAATTTTACTTTAAACCTCAATACCGTTAATGCATTATCATTTTGTGTGATCATATAATTTTAAAACATCTCTGATTACCAGTTACATGCAACTTACATTTTATGTACAAGAAAGCAATTGCCTGTGAATTCTGAATAATTAATTTGGCAAATAATTAATCATTAGTGTGCTATTTCATCAACATTTAGTCAGGAGATGCAAGTTTCCTATCTTTCTATACAAGTCCTTGATTCATCTTAGTCACATTTTTACTGGCACTAGTAAAAGTTGAAATGGGCTAGTTGGGTTCACCGTCTACTAGTCCTGTGGTCTAGGAGGAAAACCCTGGTGATGTCTTGCAGCCCTGTAGCCTCTACTGGACAAGGATTGGTGGAAGGGAAACCAATGAAAACTTACCAGATGCTGAATCTGCTTCCTGAGGAAAGATTTGAAGATTGCCTTGTAGTATGGAAGGTCCTTAAATGCTGCATCCCCATCATCTAACTCAGACATGTTTCAGGATTCTTAACTTACAATGACGAATTAATTCACAACCTTTGTACCTGAAATAAAGCACAAAATCATCAGAATTCCAATTGACCAAATGTTCACTCCTCATGGGCGAGCAGAGGAGTGGAATTTTCCAGCCCTGAAGGCATTTTTTTACTGTGTATAATTGCAGATCCAGGACTCATGAATAAATGGAGCCCAAAATGCTATCGATTTTGATGTTTCATTGTCATTTATACATTAACATCACAATAGTACCCAGAAATACTAAGACTACCTTGGACTCCCTTCTTCTGTCAGGGTAGTAAATCAATACAAAGCCTTGTAATGGGAAAGTGTGCAAGGTTTTTAGTTATTTTGGTAAATTTATTGGCTATCAAAAGTTATAGATGCAACAAAATATTATATACTCCAACATGCAGATGTTAAAAATGTTCACATCATTCTTGTAGTCACAAATATACGACAATGCCCAAGAATGGGTCCTGTACATTATTGGAAGAAAAAAATGAGTTCTAGAAAAGATGGTTTTAAGATGGTTTTAATTTCCTTACATAGTAAATTTATTCATGTACATACAGGCCATTATACAAACATACTGTAAACACATACACAAGAATGACAAACACATGTAAGTAACCAAAGCCAAAAATGGAAATCAGAAGTGCAAAATTATTCTTGCGAAATTTCGTTTTGTTCAAAAGTGCTGTCAACAGTCATGACTGACAAAATAAAAAGTTAAATGGGTCGGATTTTTTTAATTTTGATAACTTCAATGGCTTTTTAAGCTGTATAAAAAGTTGTGTGCAGTAAAGTTTTTTAAATGGCTTGTCAAACTTTTTTTGTCCTACACTTAAATATATGAACATTGAATTGAAAAATTAAATGTAAATGAAATCATTTGAATGGGAACGTGTACTTCTGTATAACTTGAAACTAAATGGAACCCTATGTTAATTACTGAGTAATTTTAAATGTACCTACAGGAATCACTGAGAAAAAATTACCAAGAGACCACTACTGCCTTGATGGTATTGAACCACAGGGTTACATTATATATATATATTCTATATCCCTATATATAGTCTTCTTCTTCCAGTAAAGTGCATCACCATGTAAATGGTATCCTCGCACTGTGTAGTGCAGTGGTTACACGTATTACCGCAAGTCTAAAACTTCATCAACTATGTAAATGATAACATCAACAATAAACAGCAATAAGTTACTTTATTGTCCTGAATAATCCTTATTAAACTATTTCTTGTAAATATACCTTTGAAAATGATTAACTTATGAAAAAACAGTGGTTATTTATGATATGCAGTCAGCCATTTTGTTTTTTTCCTAGTATACATATTACCGCAAATTGACCATTCAGACGACTAGAAATGGTATCATCAACTTTCGAATAATGTTAAGTTCCTGTTTGAAAAGTATAATTAAAGGCTCAAATCATAAACATCAAGTTTTTACACTTAAGAATTCTTGCACTGATTCTATTTTTGCTAAAAAGAGGGAGCACAGATATTGATCCTCACCCAAGAAATCTTACAGTTATATAGTATTTTAAATGGACCAAATCGGGTTACACTAAATAGCGAAAAGGACTTCTTTTAAAGAAAAGGACAGAAAAGGAGATTTCTTTAAGAAAAGGAGCAATTAAATCAACATTTCTTTATTAAAGTGCATAAATTTGTTATTTTATTGAAAACAACATTAAATAAATCGTACATGCATATTTTTAGAAGATTTTGTTGACAAATTAATGTTTTATTACCAAAATGAAATCGTCCATGTATAGAAATGGGGAATTGGTTTTAAGAAAAGGAATTTTTTTTAAGAAAAGGAGTGATTAAATCAACATTTCTTTATTATTTTGCATAAATTTGTTATTAAATTGAAACGAACATTAAATAAATAGCACATGTGCGTTTTTAGAAAATTTCATTGACAAATTAATGTTTTGTTACCAAAATGAAATCATCCATGTATAGAAATGGGGAATTGGTTTTAAGAAAAAGGACTTTTTTTTTAAAAATATGCAGGTGCTATTTATTTAATGTTCTTTTCAATAAAATAACAAATTTATGCACTTCAATAAAGAAATGTTGATTTAATCGCTCCTTTTCTTAAAGAAATCTCCTTTTCTTAAAAAAAGTCCTTTTCGCTATTTAGTGTAACCGGACCAAATCCTTTCGATTGTCACACTGTCCCCATGTAAGGAATTTTTAGTCTGCATGTGTGAGATAATGTTATTATTTGGGCATGCACGGTAATACTTATATCGCAGTATACAAGTAATATAATAAATACTTCATTATACTAACACCCAATGGCATAAAAATTATGCTAAATATTCAATTAATCAACCATTATAATATCTATATACAGAATATATATTTAGCCCTTGTGCATTAAATTGAACTAGATGTAGTATTGGGAGATGAATAACTCTTCAGATTGTTTGGTGATGAAAGTTCAAGAAGAAGAGCTGAAAATAAACTTATCCTAGTTTTGATGGATAGAACTCTCAATCACATGGAAAAAGTGACATTAAATAACTTGTTACAAAATGAAATCTCCCCCATAAATTTCACCTCGTGTGATAGACTTTCAGTAATTACCCTGCTAAAACTTGCATCTTAAATCGACAGTTTAAACCAACATTGCATTGTCATTGCACTTATAACATGGAAACACCCACCTAAAGCATCGAGTTGGTTATAAAGTTAAGGTTATACTTTTTTTAAAATATTCACAACAAAGAAGTAGCGCCTTCATTTAATGACTGAAGAGTTGACGAGGCAAATGGGTCAGAAAGATATACTAACACCAAAAATTATCAAAATAACCGGAAAGGATAAAGAAGAATATTAACGATTTCGCCACTTCTAACTTATATAAGTGCCGCTGTTGTTTTTGTTTGTTTAGTTTTTTTGTGTGTGTGTTTTTTTTTACCAAACTCACAATCATCACAATATGTGACGTCATCGATTAAACAAGAGCTGAATAAAGGACAGCACGCTCGAGTATTCAAGCTAAATTACTGAAAAAATCAGGAGTGCAAAACATTTCACCTAATGTAAATATGATTTGGTTAAAAAGAAGCATTACTCATGCAATGTCAGGTGATAAGTAAACTTGTTTATACATTTAAAAACAATCAACGTTTGTTAAACTTATTGACAATGGCAATATTTTATTTCTAGTTATTTAGGCCATTGGTCCATAATACAAATATACACTAACATAGTTTATAGTTATACCACTATAACCAATAGGACAAAGACAGTATAAGAAAAATAAAACATACAACAACAAAATAAGTGAGCAAATGTTTATAAAAATGCATGTTTATGGTAAATATAGGGGCATAACGCATGTAAAATTAGATGTGCGAGCCTGAATTACAATCCGATTCAAGGTCTTGGAACAAGCAACCTTGTGTAAAAAATTACAAATAATCAAACAAAGTTTGTTCGAGTTATTGAACGAGTTTTGAAAAAAATGCAATTTATGGTTTATAAAGGGGTACAACTCATGTACAATTGGACGTACGAGCCTGCTATACAATCCCATAAGGGGCACAGCTCATGTAAAATTGGACGTACAAGTCTGCTATACAATCATATAAAGGGGCACAACTCTTGTACAATTGAATGTGCGAAACTGCTGTACAATCCCATAAACGGGCATAGCTCATGTACAATTGGATGTGCGAGCCTGCTTTACAATCACATAAAGGGACATAACTCATGTACATTTGGACGTACAAGCCTGCTATACAATCACATAAAGGGCCATAGCTCATGTACATTTGGACGTACAAGCCTGCTATACAATCCCATAAATGGGCACAGCTCATGTTCAATTGGACTTACCAGCCTGCTATACAATACCATAAAGGGACACAACTCATGTACAGTTGGACATGCGAGCCTGCTATACAATCCAATAAAGGGGCACAGTTCATGTACAATTGGACGTGCGAGCCTGCTATATAATCACATAAAGGGGCACAACTCATGTACAATTGGACGTGTCAGCCTGCTATACAGTCACATAAAGGGGCATAGCTCTTGTGTAATTGGACGTACAAGCCTGTAATACAATCCAGTAAAGGGACATAACACTTTTGTACAGTTGGACGTCCGAGCCTGTTATACAATCCCATAAAGGGGCATAGCTCATGTACTATTGGACGTACAACACTGCTATACAATCACATAAAGGGACACAACTCATGTACAATTGGATGTGCGAACCTGCTATACAATCCCATAAAGGGGCATAGCTCATGTACTATTGGATATGCAAGCCTGCTATACAATCCCATAAAGGGGCACAACTCATGTACAATTGGACGTGCGAGCCTGCTATACAATCCCATAAAGGGGCATAACTCATGTACAATTGGACGTGTGAGCCTGCTATACAACCCCATAAAGTGGCATAGCTTATGTACAATTGGACGTACGAGCCTGCTATACAATCACATAAATGGACGTAACTCTTGTACAATTGGACGTACGAGCCTGTTACACAATCCCATAAAAGGATAAAACTCTTGTACAATTGGACGTGCGAACCTGCTATACAATCCCATAAAGGGGCATAGCTCATGTACTATTGAACATGCAAGCCTGCTATACAATCCCATAAAGGGGCACAACTCATGTACAATTGGACGTGCAAGCCTGCTATACAATCCCATAAAGGGGCACAACTCATATACAATTGGATGTACGAGCCTGCTATACAATACCATAAAGGGGCATAACTCATGTACAATTGGCTGAATGAGCTTGCTTTAAATCCCATGGTATGGTGACCAACCTTTTGTACAAATTTACAGTTATTGGGCTAATGTTAACTTAAACATATTTTATGTTAAAAAGGGAGATAACTCAATTAATAAGTGCAGAGCTGAATTTCAATGCCACACATGATCTAGTAGTAAGTAACGTTTAGTGCAAATTTGAAATTAATCAGGCAACGATTGTTATTGAACAGATGCTGACTAAATTACAATTTCAGTTTTAAAGGACCATAACTCATGTTACCTAATTAATACATGCGGAGCTGCATTTGGAGTACAGTCTAGTGACACGCAACATTGTTTATAAATTTAGATATAATCCAGAAACGTGTGTTTGGGTTATTCAATCTGAGATCTGCATCATCATCTAGTCATAGCAATTTAAATTCCAATAATGGTAAAGGTTGCTTCCGGAAGGACGGTGGCTCTACTCAGATTGATTCTGGAAGAATCCGGATATGCCAAATATAAAATAAAAAGTGTTGAAAATGGCGTTAAACCTTATTCAAAAAAATACTGTCAACAACCGGACAGTCAATTTTGTTTATATTTAATATATATGAGCAAGAGTTAAATGTTTGACCGAGTCAAGTGACATTGAACTGTATATATAATTGTTGCTGCCCATACATGTTTTTCCCCTGCACATATGTATAGTGTACTCCTCACAATATTACAGTTTGCATAAAATTATATGCAACCATCATGTTGATAAATTGAGTATTGCCCGGGTCTTGCTACACTGATTATTGTTTGGCAATGCATGACGACTGTATTGAAATGATGAGTCTTTGATAGATGAGTAGATAAAGTATGGAAAGAAATTTGACATGTCGACATGAGCATGTAAGCTTAGCAAACATGTCGATAATTAAAAACTCGAATACTAGTCAATTTTGCTTGTCAATTACATACATCGATTCCACAGTATATGGAATATGAGGTTTTAATACAAATATATATAGGACAGATAACAAAACTTGATATTATGTATACACAAGTTATCAAACTGAGTTTTATGTAGTGTCTTTGACATTGCTATTGATTCTGTAACAAGTCAAAACTCAGTTAAGTTTTAAGTATTTGAACAAAACTTTAGAAAATGGTTGTGAAACAGATGCCTGTGACACCCTACGACTTTGTAGACTTTGTTGTTTTGACTTTTCACCATTGAAGTTTTGACTTTTCACCATCGTAGTTTCTGCTTTTCACCATCGTCAATCGTTGTTTCGACTCGAGACTTCATAAAAAAAAAAACTGGACACCGTAGAATATATAGCTTTTCTCAAAAAGAAGTTTACATCATTTTAGCGTTGTGAATAGTCTTTTCTAAATGTCATTCAATTATTTCTTAACGTCTCAATTTAAATCTTTCATTAAACATTTATGTCATTTTTAAACTTCAAGAAATATGAACAAACAGTCGAACAGCAAAATAATTTACTAAAATTGAAATACTGCATCCCTATAAGTATTGGTTATACATGTAAACATGCTTAGAACTTTGCAGTTCCTTTTTGCTCACTTAACACAAATGAGCAAAAAAGAACTGCAAAGCGAACAACTTCAACAAAAAACATTGTTATTATAAAACTGTCTTAAACAACTCATTTGAAAATTTGAATATGCAAATTTAATTATATTCTCTTTGTTATAGAAACGCGTGAAAGAAACAAGAAAGTCGAGCGAAATACACGTGACATGGCACCGGCAGTACTTATAGCAACGATCAGGCGGCTTGTGATGGAGATGTCAGATAGACCCGGAAGTCAACTTGTCTTTTAAATTAGTTATAATGATTTGTGTATTAAAATATCTTATTCCGATGAATATACTTAGTTACTTTATAAACAACTAGCGTATAACACTTATGTCATCACATTGATGCATGTATTTTGTTTTCTTTGTAACGCAAGACAACGGCAATTATCCAACGCAAAAATGCGATAAATATCAAATTGAGCACCGCATGAGTGTCCGAAAGCACAACTCCAAGACCGTTCAAGTTAACTATTGCTATTAGGGAATTTTTATGATCGGTATCTTTTTCTGTAACCTGGAAAACAAATAGCAAAAATTACTAATTTTCCTGTTTCCTGAGCAAAACTCAAAAGCGTGCACTTTGTGCACGTTTCATTCTTTTAGTGCTAACATTGAAACAACTAGACAGTATAACAAAATTCGCTGTTTCTGAAGCACAACTCCTAAACCGTTTAAGGTAATTTCTCGAAAATTTGCACACATGTCAACCTGTAGGTCTTCTTGTGCCTTTTACTATAAGGCAATTTTCTTTATCAATATTTTTTTTCTGTTACCAGGAAAACAAATAGCCAAAACTACTAATTTCACCATTTCCGGAGCAAAACTCCTAACTATTGGAGGTAACTTTGTACATGTGTCAGTCTAGAGGTCTATTAGTGTTAACATAAAAACAAACAGACAATTACAAAGTTCTCTGTTTCCGAAGCACAAAAACTCAAAATCGTTTGAGGTATTTTCTCAAAACTTTGTACACATGTCAAACTGGTGGTCTGGTAGTACCTTTAGACAAGATTTTCATTTTCAATATTTTTCCAACATGGAAACAAATAGCTTACAGAATTCGCTGATTCCGGAGTACAAATCCAAACCCGTTTGAGGTTATAATATTTCAGGAAACTGTGTCCACATGTAAACCTCTAGTAGTCTTTTGTTATTGGAGAGTTTTCATTTTCATTTTTTTTATATTAGTATGGAAACAAGTTACCAAAATTACAAAATTGGCCGTTTCGGAGCACAGCTCCAAAACCATAGAATGTAAAGGTTTTCATTTTCAATAAAAATAATTGTGTTACTATGGAAACAAATGTCAAAAACTATGAAAACTGATAACTTCAAACTGTTCGAGATCATTTCATGCAACTTTGTACACATGTCATCCTAGTGGTCAGGTAGTGCATTTTGCTGCGGGGGAGTTTTTATTCTCAATATTGTTTTTATTTCCATGAAAACATTAGCCAATATTACAACTTCAAAGATGGTTATTTTTGACAATCAAGACAGTACCGCAGACATTCTTTTGTCAATTGTGATATTATAGATACACGTATATAGATCTAACTACTGTGTAGGTTTCATGAATATCAAATGAAAACTGCAGGTGCCAGAGTGCACATAATTTCAAATAACGCAGTTTTGACAATACAAGTGCCAATGATTCTAACAAAATTAATCCGATTTGGCCAGCTCTAAAACTTGTCCAAGATGTAACTGTGTAAGACTGGTGAAGATCAAATGATAACCGCAAGTGCCATAGTGCACAGAAGATCAAATAACCGCTACTCTGACAAAAATAATCCGATTTAGCCGGTTCATAAACAGATAATTTGGTGATATAACTACAGTGCAAGTTTAATTAAGACCAAATGAAAACTGAGAGTGCTAAAGCTCCCACAAAATAATATATATACAATTTGTGACGATTCAAAGGCCATAACATCGACACTAATTATCCGATTTTGCCACTTCACAAACTTGTCCAATATAGTATGGTTATATAACTACATGTACAGTGTTGGTTAGATGAAGATCATTTGAAGAACTGCTAGAGTGCATACATGTTACAATTTCAAAAAAAAACAATACATTGTATTTGACAATTCAAAGTCCAAAACTCCTGTTCCAATTTGGCCAGTTCAAGAACATGTCCAAGATAGTATGGTTATACAATTACTGTGTAAATTTGGTGAGGATCAAATTAAAAATGTGTGTGCTAGAGTGCACACAAGGCCAATTAGTGCAATTTTTGATGAGTCAAGGGCCATAACTCCGGCACTGATTGTCCAATTCATGGAACTTGTTCAAGTTAACATATAACTAGTGTGTACGTTTGGTGAGGAAAAAGGTGGAGGTGCTAGAATGAACACGAGGTCAAATAGTGCATTTTTTATGTTCCGAATTTGACAGTTCAAAATCTTGTCCAAGATAATATGATTATATATTTACTGTGCAAGTTTGTCGAGGATGGAACGAAAAATGCGGTAACAAGAGAGCACAAAATGGCAAATAGTGCAAGTGTGATGTTTCAAGGGCCATAACTCATACATTAATCATTTGATTTAGCCAGTTAAAGAACTTATCCGAGATATTATTGTTATGCAACCACTATGAAACTTTGGTGAAGAGCCAATGAAAAATGCAGGTGTTAAGAGTGCACACAACAAACAAAAACTGAAATGTACACAATTCAGTCTACTGTATGACTGTCAGATCAAACTAGTTTTTTAACTTCTCCGAGATTTTATGTGGATATAGTTTTATAAAATTTTGAGAAAGACAGAAACTGTAGACATATGTACAGTATTCTTAACAATTCAAAGGCAAATCACTTAACCAAACTGTCCCATTCGACACACTGGTTTCTTGTACACCAGATAACGATATATCTGCATTTTTACTAGGGTAAGATATTTCTATTTCAACCTTGGGCCGAGATAGAATTCACCCACTATGACGTTAACAAAGTAACACTCATTTATGCCGCAACATATAAAATATAGGACGTAAATCAAATAATTTAACGTCTTAAAAGTGACTATTGTAAAAATATTATGATAAAATAATTAAATATAATTATTGATGTGTTTGGTATGCAAGAAAAAGAATCATTCATGGCATTTTCAGTTTGGATAGAAAATTCTGTCCCTTTGGATAATTGTTTTTGCGGGAATTCGGCAGAGCCTTGTTCCTGCAATATCAGTTGTCCCTTGGGATGGAATTATCTATCCAAACTGCAAACCCACATAAGATTCTTATATTGTAATCTCACTTGAGATAATGGATGAACACAGCAATCAGAAAAGCTCTCAACCAACGCAGCGAGACAAAGAAATCTTTGACAAAACAGTATTAAGAACCAAGATATAAAAGACGATAACAAAATAAATGGAATTGAAATAACTTGTACAAAAATACAACTGTGTATAACATTTATTGTGTATGCCATAAAAAAGGAAACAAAACAGATTATAACAGATTAAAACCTCCCTTTATCTGTAATAATTGTTTAATATATTTTGTTTTGTGAAAGGGAAAAAAAACAAAATATTTTTGCATTATGCAAAACAATTCAGTTCTTGTAATTTTAATTTCACTTCACATATTAAACCAATAAGCTTACAACAATACAAATAAAGAAAAGCTGGAGATTTTTATATATATAGCACAATGATTATTCCATACAAAATACTTCAACAACAAATCATGTGACTTCAATAAATGTTGTAGTCATTTAATGTTTGTATTTCATCTTCATTTTTCCATGTTGTCATGGAACAATACAAGACAAATATTTATTACAGTAATTTAATGAAACTAGCACACTAAGTTTTGCCTGAATCGTCTGAATTGGAATTTGTCCAGTAAACTGGCACAAGCACAGACTCTTTTTAACAAGTTTAACATTTTGTATAAGGGAATCTGAAGTTCTTTCCAGCATATTTGGCACCAGCTCCAAGCTCTTCCTCTATCCTTAGTATCTGGTTGTACTTGGCCAATCTCTCAGATCTACACGGGGCACCAGTCTTGATCTAAAGTAAAAACGACAATTATTGCAACACTTTAATATATTTGATGATAAATGTAAGATGAGGGTTTAGGTGGGAGAAGAATGTACAACAGTGTGCGACATTAACGGTGGCCTGATGGCCCGGGGCTATGATAAATTTCCTTGGGCTATCATAAATTTTAAGTTCATGGACCACTGGGCCATGACAATATTTTTGAAAACATTTTTGAAAACAACGTGCTCTGCAACAGTAGCACTGATATATACCCGGTTGGTATATAAAGATGAAATGTGCAAATCATGAAACTTTTAAAAAAAGTTCACGTTATTTTACTGTTATAAATGTACAGACGATAATCTATCGGAGAAACTTTTATTTACAACATCTGCCATTTTGTTTTAAAAGGTATCGAGACGCGCATGCGCGACTTTTTATACTAGTTACAACATTGTCCGGTCTATGTTTACGGCGCCCTTTCCAGTCTTCGCGGTGACATTTAAAAGGTTATGGAAAAATAAATTAATTTTAAAAAAATTATACTGAAAGAAACAATTTATGCTAATAAAAGATAATTTAACAATATTTGAGAAAAATTTCTTAAGTGTCAATTAAAATGTTTTAATTTTTAGGTAAGGCAATTACAAATCAATTGCTAGATTCTCATCCAAATTGTTCTTATAATAGAGAGGATGGGAGGATTTTATTTTTTATTTTATTTTTTAAATTTTTTCCAATTTTTAAAAAAAATAAAATTATGAAAATAAAAAATGTCGGGGCAGCAGGAAAATTAGGGGCGGGCTGGGATGATAATCAAGCAATTAAATTATTATGGCCTTACAGAAATGCTTCTTAGAACAAAAAACATAGCTTTGTTTTACAAGGAGTTTAATGCTTAGTAACGCTAAACATGTAGCTCAGTGTACGGTAAGTATTAAAATAAATAATTTTAATGTTTTTTATTGAAAAAAGTTAGGGCCATGATAATTCTGCTGGGGCTATGACATTTGGAAAGTTCATGGCCCTGTCGCCATGATCATAAAAAAGTTAATGTCGCACACTGGTACAATATCAAGAAAGAACTCTGGTGGTGCTTTATTCACCATTTCGCTTGTATATTAATATATCCTAATAAACAGGATCAAAAAAAAAAAAGGCAAGAACTCCAAAATTTAAAATTAATATTTTTTACCAGAATTATAAAAAAAAAGCGGTACAATGATTGATGAATTGATCAAAAAGCCTAGTGTTCCCAAGCTCATTGCATTTTTTCATACTGTGACCATGTATTTGTGCATCAATTACACCATGATAATTCAGACTGACATGATAAAACTTATTGTTATACACAACATCGCTTTTAATTGATTTACGCCAACAAACAATGGTCTGTCATATTTATCACACATTGTATTGTGTTTGTATATGGAACTATGACCGGAACTAGTATTGCTAAATAGTGTTGCGCAGTGCACCTTGGGATATTTATAATGCGGTACCGCATATAAACGGTTTCATCGCATGCATCACAGCAAGGCGTTATAACAGGACCCACTTGTAGTTTCATTAACATAATAAAAACAATTTACCTGACCAGTGCAGAGTCCAACGACAAGGTCAGCTATAAATGTGTCTTCTGTCTCACCACTCCTGTGTGATACCATGACACCCCAACCTGCATCCTTTGACATCTTCCAACTGCAGAAAAGATAAAACTCAAAATAATGTTATAAAAGTTAGCGATGTATCAATGACTATCAAGAGTAATGGACTGATGTTTCAGACTAGACATGCAATTTCATGTTTTTCACATAAAAGCGTGACCTTGATGTTTGTGTGATCTTGACATCTGATGTAATGGTCTGGGTATTTCAACAGTTAAATGCAGGTGAAACATCATCATGACATGCTGATCACTTGTGTCAAGCTATTTTAAAATTCCTAAATGTAAGACAAAGTTACAGATCAATTGATGATCAATTGATAAACTGAGCCAAGTGTTTTTAAAATCCATCCATGTATGGTAAAGGTAAAGAACGGACTTGAAATCTCAAACTGATTCAAAGTGTTGTCATACATACTAAAAGTGTGACCTTGACCTTTGAGGTACAGGTCTAGGTCATACACATGACACATCATCATTCAATCTTGATAAATTGAGCCAAGTTAAAGACAAAGTCACAGACCAGACACGCAATATCAAACAAATTGAAAGTGTGACCTTTGAGGAAAGGTTCTGGGTCTTACATGCGACACCTAATTATGTCATGTTGATCAACTGAGCCAAGTATTTTTAAAATTTATCCATAGATGACAAAGTAACAGACCGGACAAGGAATCTCAATCAGACTGATCATTTGTAGCTACTATTAACAAAATCCATCTATGCATGAAAAGTTACAGACCAGACACGAAATCTCACACAGACTCAAAGTGTTGTCAAACAAACTCAAATTTTGACCTTGACCTTTGAGGTATGGGTGTCGGCCTTACTCACAACAAGTCATAATGTTACGTTGATCATTTGTAGCAAGTATCATTATATCAATCTATGCATGACAAAATTACAGGCCGAACACAAAATCTCACGCAGACTCAGTGTTGTCAAACAAACTCAAATTGTGATCTTGACCTTTGAGGTAAGGGTGTTGGTCTTACTCGCGACATGTCGTCATATTATGTTGATCATTTGTAGCAAGTATCAATAAAGTCCATCTCTGAATGACAAAGATACAGGCAGGACACGAAATACCTGAGGGAAGGAAGGACACTGTGATTACTATATGCCACCCCAAACTTTTTAAGTGAGAGCCTTAAAATAAGTTGGAAAGTGGCTGTAACTCCACTATTCATGGATGAACGCAAGCCAAGAATTAAAAAAAAATAAAATAAAACATTGTAAGTAAATTGAGCCTACAGAGACATACTTTATTGTACTGCTTTTTGGAATAAATCCTATTACTATTGGGTTAAATTTCGAGTCCCCCATTAATTTCAAAATACCTCATACTGATAAAACCAGAAAAAGCAATCCCTGTTGAGGGTTACTTGACCAAAAAAAAGAATAGGGTAGGTAGGCAATTATTCTTTTCTAGTTTTTATTTCATGGAGATGTTATATATGAACTATTCTAAGCAAATTGATTTTTCTGTTCTATAAAAGACTAATTATGATAGATCAACACAAATATCCCTTTCTCGACATATTAAACTGATTCATTTTTTATTTTAAATGAAAACAAATGTTGTCAGAAGACCAACAAAGCTCGCCTCTGGGTGTCCAAGTCCAAAAAGGGCCATAACTGTGCCAAAATGCAATCCAGAGTTATGGTTTTTGTCTGTGTGTGTTCCATTGATGATGGTGAACACACATGCAAAGTTTCATTCACCTCCAACAAGTGGTTTCATAGATATCTAAAACGCAAAAATTTAACATGGGTGTCTAGTTGACGACGCCGCCGCAGGGGTCATGACAATAGCTCTCCTTGGACTTCGTCCCGGCGAGCTAAAATACACAACAATGTTTGGGGTGGGAATCAATTATAGAGCTGGTCAGGTAACCATAGCACGTTTTTTAATGTCTGGCCTAACAATGCTTTAAAAACAAATCAACTACATACACTGTGTTTATGTTTACAATACTCACGCTTTGATAGACTCAGTCACACTACCAATTTGGTTGACTTTGAGAAGTAGACAGTTACAGGCCTTCACATCAATACCAGTCTGTACTCGCTTTGGGTTGGTCACAGTCAAATCATCACTAAAACATTAAAAACAAATGTCGATGATTTTCTCTGTTTTTCAAGACAGTCAAACCACATGCTTTAAAATGGTATACACTTATATAAAGATGTTTTTGTAATTGTATATAGAGGTATATCAAATAAATTACAAAAAATCATTATAACAATGGAACAGCTGTTGTTTAAGGTATATTAAACTGTTGTTTTGAGTGTGCACATGAGCACAAATCTAGACTGTGTTTTCATAATTTAAATGACAGAGCTTAATCAAAACCAGAATGCCGCCTAAATGTCTATGCATCCTAGACAAACACTACAGAGAGACCAGAAGAATATTAAATAAACAGCCAAAACAAAACAAAAGCAGTGCAGTAGCGCAGTAAATAGTGTTGGTCACTAATGCTAGAAGTTTTTGGTTTGATCCCCAGCTCGACCCAATGGTCCTCATCACTCAGTATTGGTTCTACCCAGGAATCAGAGCAAGAGCCGATCACATAAGCTTTGAGCTATATTCACAATTAAACAAACATACATAAGTATAAACAAAAAACACAACAATGAATGAATAGAGTTTTACTGGGTACCAACACATTATAGGTTATTGGACACCAAACAGGAATGAAGATTCCAGGTTTACTCTACATGTAAAAAAAGAACTAATTAACATACAAATTTTTAAAAAAATACACCAACAAATGAATATGTAGAATGAACCGTGAACCTTGATACCTGCAGAACTACAGAGTTTCAGCAAATTCTAACATATTACTCAATTTGTCACTTCTTACGACATGCATAAGTCACAGTGATCCTATTCTTGCCATAACTCATGGCTCCCTGGAACCACATAGGGGTTGATAATTAAACCACAATAGTCAACACGACAAAAAATGATAAAATGAACATGACACCAATTCGGAGGATTCCAACCCCTCTGCAAAGATTGACAGTGATTCTATTCTTAACCGGACCCACACGGGCTAAAAACACAACAAAGTTATGACTTGAAGTATTTCTACAATAAAACTTCCAAAAAATGTTGATGAAACAGACATCCAGTTTAATGCTGTTTCTATCAACTTCAATATCTTAAACTCAATCTATAAGCGTCATGTATTACTTATCTACTTACCCAACAATCTGAATTTTAGTGGATCCAGTGAGGGCAGTGTATGCTTCCCAGTCATCTTGATCAAAAGGATCCTCAATGGACACTACTGGATACTTCTTAATGAAATCCTTATACATATCACCTAGCTTGTCTGATGATAGCTTAAATAAAGCAGACATCTTTCTTAAACTAACATTCACATATTAGCATTAATGAATTTTCAAGATCGTATCTACCTTGGTTCAAAATCTTTACACAATTTTTTCTATAGTTTATATCTTTCGTTTAACATATGTTTTAACAATTCATTACAATGCACAAATAATATACGTGATCTGTGATTAATAATTTAAAATCCACCAATTTTTTTAATGAAGCGATTATTGTTTTTGAAAAAAATTATACTGTTTTCTTCAAATGAAAATATCAAATATTTGTGTTTATTTCAAAGAATATAATCATTTTAATACAAAAATAATGTAAACTGCAATTTAAGAATGTACATGTAAAATGGCCTTGGTTTTATTAACTGTCAGAACAATTGCACATATTATAAAAAAAAAGTTATCACTGTGTATATGCATGTAAACATACCCCATCCACCATACATTTTATCAGTTTGTAAAAAGAGAAATAATTACTTTTTTATGTAATATCTATATATATAGTATATCTTACATAATTTTTTTTTTTAAATTTGTACATTGTATTTACTGAAATCATTTATTCATGCCACTTTATATTGATCATTTTCACTCAAGTTTCAGGTAAAAATTTGGATCAGGTAATAAACTAAAAGCATTGTATATACCAGATGTCACATTTATTTCTCTATCAGAAGGTGCCTCATTCAGAGGTTTTATCATTTTCAAACACTTTTATTGAATACGACCTTTTAAACAAATTAGCTATTTACAGCAGTAATATTGGCATTTTAACATATATACATTTATATAAACATGGTTCTATGCAAATTTGCATAACACCATTTCTTAATTTCTTTAAATAATATCATAATAAAATTCATAAAATTAAGAAGTTTGCACCTAATAGACAATATTGAAAATAAAAAAAATGCAATCCTTCTGACGACATCCGATTTTAAGAGAACTCATCTGTTTTAAGAACTGTGCTTCAGCAATGATCAAAGGAATATCAAACTGATGAAATGTACTTGAAAGGATCATTATTTTCTGTTTGTGTATTGCTATTTAAAAAACAATAGGCCCAAGAGGGCATGTGGATGCTCTACTGACTCATAGTACCATAGCACTTTTTGAAATTCTCCTATGCAATAGAAATATCAGGGCAGGGTCATTTTTAACCCTAGAGACACGATTTGAACAAATCTAACAAAACTATAGTTGGTCATCATTACTACATAAACATTTTGAAAATCTGTTGGGCCGTTTATGAGAAGATTTTTTAAATTTTGGACTAGTTTTAGTAGATAGAAAAAAAATCTTCTGTATGATCTCCTATGCAATAGAAACATTCATGTGAAGTTTCAGTTTAATTGGCTTAGAGATTTCAAAATAAATGAAAAAAAAAGAGAATTTTCTGTTTTCCCATAGTAATGGGGACACCATTTGAACAAATCTAACAAAACTATAGTTGGTCATCATTGCTACATCAACATTTTGAAAATCTGTTGGGCCGTTCATGAGAAGAAGATTTTTTAAGTTTTGGACTATTTTTAGTAATGGTGGCCATCTTGAATATCAAATTGAAAAAAAAAAAATCTTCTGTATAGTCTCCTATGCAACAGAAACATGCATGTGAAGTTTCAGTTCAATTGGCCTAGTGGTTTCAGAGAAAGTGCTGCTAACAGATGACAGACGACGGACAACGCGCATCGCATAAGCATTTCTGGCCTTTGGCCAGTCAAGCTAATAATACATAAACCATTTACAGATTGTGTGCTTTTATGTAGGAACTGTATACAATTTAATGATAAGCTTCAAATGAGTATTTTAATCCTTGAATTTGTATGCAATGCTTTTTTTTTTAAATGTTAGGGTGAAAATGAATATTTTAATAAAAATTACTAAGTAACTAAACCAATCAATGCTGAAATTGTCAATATCCAATGCTTAAATACCCCCACATATAGCTTATCTGGAGCACTGATTGAAGTGGAGCAAACAATCAATTTATAGAATGATCAAATGTTAACAATTACATAACCAGGTGGTATATTTCATAACCCAGCTACATGTCAGTTTACAAGTTTTATGATTTTTGGCCTATACAAAGTTATTCAACTGTCAGAAAATATCAAAAATGATTTTCTTTTTTAGATTTTGAAATTGACAACAAATCTAGTACAAGGCTGGAGAAAACAATTATTTAAGAAGCTCTTGTATACTGATGATTATTTACATAGTCTGCCGGGTTAGATTCTGCATTCTTGAAATCAAGATCATATTTTTTGTCTTTGCAGAACTCTGAAGCAGCCACATCCATGCCGATCTCAATTTTTCCAGTATAGCCAGCTTTCTCAATTGCCTCCACCAACAAGTTAAGTCCCTCATCATTTTCAAGGATATTGGGTGCAAAACCTCCCTCATCTCCAACATTGCATGCTAAAACAGAAACCAAAGTCAGTAACTAGCTATGGCAAAGAGTTTTCTGAATAAATACATACAAAGCTATATTGGAACAGTGTCCTATAAAAAAATTCCTAGAGGCATAATGGAGTAATTTTAATGCAGTTTTCTGTATTTAACTTTCAGCAAAAATATTTCAGTACATAATTGGGGAATCATTGGTTTGGGCATCCACTACTGCTATGTGTAATGTCATTGAGCAAGACATTTTTTCCGCATATGCTGAGGATTGGTTCTACCCCAGACTTTGAGTGTGATTTGTCTAAGTTGAAGTACTCGCATATGCTGAGGATTGGTTCTACCCAAGACTTGAGCATGATTTGTCTAAGTTGAAGTACTCGCATATGCTGAGGATTGGTTCTACCCAAGACTTTGAGTGTGATTTGTCTAAGGTGCTGAGATATCCAATAAAGTTAAGGTGAAACTGTTCACATACAAACTTCTAACTAGAAATGTGTCCATAGGCCTCAACTTTATTATTTTACCAAAAAAATAAGTAAAAAAGGGGCCATAAGCCCCCGTAATAAATTTGATTGTCATTGACAAGTAACAAACTAAACCTGTATTTTACAATTAAACACCTACACACCAAATTTCAATTACATATACTTGTGTAGATCCTTTCAGAAATTAATAATCAGAAATCGTTATTTTACCTACAATAAAGTCGAAAAGAGACCTGTAAAATTTGACCAAACATTGACAAATATGGAAATTGCCCTGTATTTTATAATTATACAGCTACACAAATATTAATTAAATATATCGACCTTTTCATATTTTATTGATTGGAAAACAATTTTTTCAGATGGACGGACAGATGCACAACTCTTAATGCCCTTTCACCATACTTCAAATGGCCGGGATATAACAAGCCATGTTCTTCCGAAATGTAGTTATAAAATTGACATTTATTAAACCATGTAATTTGTTTAGACATTGTGAAGCACCTACCATCTTGTCCATACTTTTTCTTGATCACGGCTTTCAAGTGATGATATGTTTCACTGCCCATCTTCATCGCCTCACTGAACGATGATGCACCTGTAGGTACATGTATGCAAATGGTAAATAAAATGCAACGGGATCAAGTAAATGTATATAAGTCATGGAATTAACTTTCCCATAACATATCTACATATACTGTGGTCCCAATTTAGCCAGTACATTGGAGCCAAAGAGCCCGGCTGGGATATCGAAGGAACTTCATAATAAATATCCCAGCTTTGGCAAATCTCACATGTGGGACGAGACATCATCTGTAGAACTTTATGCAAATGTCTTTCTTTCTGTTTCTTTTAATATATACTTTAATTATTGTGAAATGATTACTCACACATTTTTTGATTCAATTTTTCTTCTTCACATATATCGATTATTTGGACAAAAAAAAAACGTTTTGAAATTAAGACAATTTACATCAGTAAAAACAATGATTATTACGAAGGGAAATTGAAAAATTGCACATATGAAAAATAGGAAATGCTTTATATATTCTCAAAAGAAACTGGCTAAAACAGTTGTTAAGCCGCTCACCTATTCAACTGTCAAATGATGAGGCTGTGACTCACAGTCACATCATTTAACAGTATGTACTTTAGTAATACTAATCATATCTTTTTGTATATAATATATCAGCTGACTTAACTGGCTGTACACATTGCCAGAGGAACTCAAAAGATTTTAAAGATAATATTTCAGTGATGGTTTTAAATATAAAATATTTGGCATATATGTAAACCTATATTTAATCTAACTGAATTTAAATTTTACAATTTATGTAATCAGCAAGGCCAGATATAAACTTTTCAAATGACTGTTTCATAACGAAAACTTGCTTTCATTTTGCTTTTGCTTTCATAATACCAGGTTGTCTTGACAAATCATCATGTCATGAAGCTGGGCTTTGCCAAGAACATTTGAAATTTTAACTTAATATGCAAGGCATATTCTGATACGGTATAATCAGTATGGTTTTATTTGTGTATGTGGCACTGACCAGACCACACTAATGTAACTAAAATTTAGCAAGCTAGTGAGTTAAAGCATGTCTACCACAGTTTACCTGTTGGGAGGATCATGAATTCCTGCATGGCAAGTTTATTGCCAGCGTGACTTCCGCCATTGATTACATTGAATGCTGGAACTGGCAGGATGACTTCCTGATTTCCCGCCAGATCAGCAATGTGGCGATACAGGGGCACACCCTTCTTCGCTGCCCCAGCTTTGCATACAGCCAGGGACACACCAAGGATGGCATTGGCTCCAAATTTGGCTGCAAAAATAATTTATAAACTAAATCATGCAAGCCTACTGCACTCAAATATTTCCGTGTTTCTGTCCCAATACATATATTAAATGTGGTAATAAATACATCTTCATATACATTCAAACATGTCTTAAGCAGCCTTTCATGTTGCCGTAGTGAGAGATTCATGTCATCTAAGAAGATCCGCTCCTCGTTACCTAAAACTATTTATTTACATATATACCAGCAGTAACCAAGACCCTGCCTGTACGGCAATACAATCACAAACATCAAAATTCCACATCCATTATTTTATAGCGAAAAGAATGATTTTGACATTTAGTAAATTTTTAGGTTAATAAGGGTTAATAATAAATGTAAGCCATTTTAACAAATTTGCATTTAATTTATTGATTATAAACAATTAACACCTCAGTTTAGGATGAGAAATTTTAAGTATTGAATCTAAATTTTCAAAAAAATGTTAAGAATGGTCCAATAAACCACATAAACATTTCATCATTCAGAGATACAATTGTTTGAATGTAGAGTATCACATATACATCAGATCATTATTTATCTATAAAGAAACACATTAAAGCCAGGCACAAGAGAACAAATCACATTTAAAGCAAATATTTCTAGCACAAATACGAGTCTCAGTCTTCCCTAATTCCATTGTATTCAGTAAATAACTCACACTTATTTTCAGTGCCATCCAGGTCGAGTAAAAACTTATCAAAAGCTTCTTGATTAGATTCATCTACCGGTGCTTTCTGTAACAAAAACATGGAATTTGTCCGACATTCATGTACATGAAATTGTCAGTTTTGAATATTGTTTGCAAAATGTTTTTTAAAGAGTTACTGTATGTGAAGTGTTCATTAATGGTCAATGACCAATTTAAATATTGAAAAAAAGTTTTTTATATTAAAAAAAAAAATGTCAAAATAATTCAAGGCAGAAAACTGAACAAAAGGCCTATGGGCCTTAATTTTCACCTGATTATTCTTGATGACATAAAGCTATATGTGATAAATCATATTTCTAAATTTTACCATAAAAGTAAAACATGTTTGTAAAAATGGAGAAATGAAAACGCAATGAACTTACTCTTGAAGAAAATGATAATCTCATTAATGACAGCAATTTAATTGATGATTAGGATTGAAACTTGTTTATAATATTAATAATTTCCTGCCATCTTACTGTTTTATTTTTTTTTATTTTCAAGATCCTGACAATGACGAAATGAAAGTCCAAATACGTTCATGGAAAAGAAAAGAATGCCAGAAGTGAAAGGAAACGACCCTACTAAGGATCCCACTGAAAGAACTAAATCTGCTCATGTACAATGTTGAAACATTTAATGTGTTGCCTTTACTTCTTTATGTATATAAATAAAAGATAAACCATACAGTATATATTTCTTTTAATTATCCCCTTATTATTATTACATGTGTATACATTTAAGATGATGATGATAATATTAATAATTAAAGTAATAAGAGCAACAAATGCATTATTAGAAAAAAAAAGGATTTATTTTTTAATATTATTATAATTGTTTTAACAGTATATGCACATACATGCAGAATATAGCATACATCAATCTACTATTATAATGGTAACAAATGCCTCCCAACTTTTGCCAATGATTCTGAAATCGGTAACAAGACCACCCTCTGCTATTAAGACCACTTTTGCTGGGTCCCAAAGATGATCTTATTAGAGGGGTTTGACTGTAATCCGATATGGCCAGTTCAAGAACTTATCTGAGATTTCATGGTAATATAACTACTGTGAGGATCAAATGAAAAATGCGGGTGCACGAGTGCGCACATGATCAAATATTGCATTATTTAATGTTTCAAGGACCATAACTCTGACATAAAAAATCAGATTTGGCCAATTCAAAAACTTGTGCGAGATATTATGGTTATATAACTACTGTGCAAGTTTGGTGAGGACCAAATGAAAAATACGGGTGCTAGAGGACACAAAAGGTCAAGTAATGCATTTTTTAATGTTTCAAGGGCCATAACTCTGACATTAATACTCTGATTTGGCCAGTTCAAGAACTTGTCCAAGATATGGTTATATAACTACTACACAAGTTTAGTTAAGATCTAATGAAAAATGCAGGTGCTAGAGTGCACACAACAAAAAAGTTCACGGACGGACGACAGACACAGGTGAGCAGAAAAGCTCACCTTGAACTTTGCTCTAGCACATAAGGTTTTCTGGCATTTAGTCACCATATTTAAAACCCATTATCTGTAAAAAAAAACAACTGACTTTTGGAAGGTTTGAAATAGTAATGTGTGATAACTGAATATTAAAATAAATAACAATAAATAAACATAAAATTTCAGACATCAAAGTACTTACTGAATCGGCAAAAGCCTTGGCAATATCATTGTTGACAAAACTGACAGCTTTTCCAACCCCTGAAAACATCAATAAATGAATAACTGATTAAATCAGGCTTCATGGAAGACTACATTACCCAGAGACTCTCAAGGCAACCATTGGTTTAACTCTATCACTTAAACATTATTTTATCTCTTACACTCAAATATACTTTATGTCTATCACTCAAGCATTATTTTATCGCTATCAATCAAACCATCTTCTATCTCTATCAATCAAATAATATTTTATCTCTATCACTCAAACAATATTTTATCTCTATCACTCAAACATTCTTTAATCTTTATCAAACATTTATTTATAATTAATCACTCAAACATACTTTTGTCTCTATCAATCAAACATTCTTTTACCTGTATCAATCAAACAATATTTTATCTTGGTCACTCAACATTCTTTTATCTCAATCAATCAAACATTCTTTTATCTCGGTCACTCAACATTCTTTTATCTCAATCAATCAAACAATCTTTTATCTCTATCAATCAAACAATATTCTATCTCAGTCACTCAAGTTGACAACATTCTTTTATCTCAATAAATCAAAACATTCTATTGTCTCTATCAATCAAACATTCTTTTGTCTCTATTAATCTAACAATATCTTATTTCTACCATTTGAACATTCGTTTATCTCTATCAATTAAACATTCTTTTATCTCAATCAACCAAACATTCTTTTATCTATCAATCAAACATTATTTTGTCTCTATCTATCAAACATTCTTTTTCTCTATCAATCAAATAATATTTTATCTCTGCCACTCAAACATTCTTTTATCTCTATCTATCAAACATTCTTTTATCTCAATCAATCAAACATTAGTTTGTCTCTATCAATCAAACATTCTTTTGTCTCTACCACTCAAACATTCTTTTATCTCCATCAATCAAACATTCTTTTATCTCAATCAATCAAACATTCTTTTATCCCTATCAATCAAACATTCTTTTATCTCTACCACTCAAATATTATTTTATCTCTATCAATCAAACAATATTTATCTCTATCACGCAAACATACTTTTTTCTCTCACTCTTTCATCTGTCAACTAACTTCTATCTCAATTAATCAAACATTTTTTTATCTGTTTCAATCAATCAATCTTTTATCTTTATCACTCAAACATGTAGAATAACATCAGTAGTTAAACCTGTCTTGTCTCGGCTTATCTGTAAATGTTCGGATACTTTCAGGTATAATCAGTTAAAATGCAATTCAAAGACATAATTATACTTACATCCTTGAAAACATAATATTTCTATATAGTGCAGTGGATAAGGCTGCGAGTTGTCGCATAAGTGAAAATAGACCAAAGACAATGATCGGGACAGGTTTGATGGCTGTAATACTGGATAAGAGGGGTGCCTGTATTAGCAGAGATAAATGCATCTAGCACCCATAGTTTCTAAGTGTATTAAACACGTTTTAACTTGTGTTTAAGCTCTAATGACTTATCTTATTGTGCATCGTGAAACAGAATGTGCTGTCCACTATTTTATTCTGTTTTAACTGTAAGGTTTAATTTTTAATGCTGTTAATATATAATGAGCTTTTTTTTTAATTGTTTGCATGAATAGGTAAAAACAGAAGTCACATTAAATCAAATCATATGCTTTTATTCCAAATCCAAGAACTTTTACAGCAACAAAAAGAAATGTCACTGGTAAGTGTCACATGCCCCCAAAATGGTCTGTGAAAATAATGATATATTCTAGAATAGGTAATGATGTATCCATGAATATCAAGAGTAATGGACTGACCTTTCAGACTAAATGCAATTTCATGTTGTTTTTTACATTAAAGTATGACCTTGACCTTTGTATAACCTTGACCATGACATCTGATGTAATGGTCATCATGACATGTTGATCACTTTTGTCAAACTATTCTAAAATCCCTCCATGTAAAACTGTTAAACAAAGTTACAAACCAGACAGGAAATGTCAAACAAACTGAAAGTTAGCATTGACCTTTGAGGTAAGGTTCTAGGTCTTAATGCGACTTTCCGTCATGTCATGTTGATCAATTGATAAATTGAGCAAAGTGTTTAAAATCCATCCATGCATGATAAATTACAGACTAAACTTGAAATCTCAAACAGACTTAAAGCGAAAGTGTTGTCGAACAAACTCAAAGTGTGACCTTGATCTTTGAGGTTCGGGTCTGGGTCTTACTGCGCCACATCGTCATGTCATCTTAATCAACTGAGCCAAGTTATGGGGTTTCTTAAAAAGTCATATGGTAGGTTTCAACAAAACAAAAATTAACTTCCCCGCATATATTTCATAATTGCCCAAGCATGTCAGAGGAGCAGCTAATCTGCATAATACATTTACTCATTAGTAATATCATATAGATTTAAAGCATGATTTATTCACATGTAAGAGGTACTCAAAAATGTACTGAAGGCCATGAGAATTCACGAAAATGTGTGTCATCCATGAACAAGTTTTTGCTTACTTTATATATATACTTCATATACTGGTTATGCCACTTAAATTAAATGCATAGACATTTTCAAAAGTTATTAATGTCAAATTGGACCATATTTGACAAACCTAGATCTCGACCAGTATTTTATAATTATACAGCTACAAATAAATTGTTAATTAAATACATAGACCCTTTCAAATGTTATTGATTGGAAACCAATTTGACCTCAGGTGCACGAATAATACATGAACAGACAGGGGTAGGAGGTGTTGGAATGGCGCCTTACCATTCTTTGAATGGTTTGGGAATAACAATAGGACTGCCTTCTTTGGAGTTAAATAATTTGCTACATATTCTAAGAACTGCACCTTTTCCATGATAGTCTCCTTTTATCTTGTCCCTCATCTCCAATGCCTCATATATTCCAGTTGAAGCACCACTTGGGACTGCAGCCCGGAACAAACCTGTAAATAAACTGAATATTTAGGCATTGTACCACTATTGCAAAAAGGAAGTGTTTCCGTGGGGTAGTCGCATATTGGCGGTTGTAGATAATCCTAATTTCTTCTTCTTTAAAAGTGCATTTTCATTATTTTTATGCTCATTTTTTTATTTGAATGGCATTATTGATGTATTTTGAACATTTTGATAGCATTGTCATGTTTGAATTGTGAATTCAGAAAAAAAAAATGATGCTTAGAAATTGGGGTATGAATACATGATTTCGGAAGTCTACTTTCACTTTGTCACCAGTGTACACACTGAGCAGAAAAAAAATCTCTTATATGACACATGGCCCCTACTTTTCTCATCATATTTTGATAGTGCAGAGGTTGACAAACAGTAAAATGTAGGTTTCACTTCTTTCATTTGGGTTTCTCTATGAATGACAAGCCTTCAAACTTTTATTATTTACTATAATATAAAGAACAAAAATCAATGGTGGGTTGACACCTTTAAGCCATACAAAAAACAAGATGGCTACCATAGCACTAAATCATTCACCTGTGGTGTAAAATACCTTGCAAAATGAAGCTTTTTTAAAAGGTAATTCATGGTTCACAACTCAAAACATTTAATATCAAATTACACCTGTTCAAAACATCTAATATCTAATGGTATTGGGCAGAGTTGCGCATTATTTCCGATAAACCAATATATTGTGGTACAAATTAATGATATATACCTATTCAACAGACTGTTTGAAATAATCAATCAATTAACTAATTAACTAAAAATAAATATGTTGGTTAATTTTAGACATATGCTGGTAGTTTCCAAGTTCAAAACAAGGTTATCATATATTGTTCGCTGCTTTCCTGCTTGAAATATTACAACGCACATTACTAAACTTACAGAAAATTCAGTAACCCACGTGCATGTATTACAATTACACATTTCACATATTCTTTGCTAAACCGCAACAAATATATTAGGTGTTGGATATCTGTTAAGAATATGAAATAATAAAAATTGTAAAGGATAAAACGTGTATTGTCTTCAGCCATCCTAAATGCACACATAAAATTGCAAGCTGAAATCACTCTTGTCAGAAATTTAAGATTGGTCACGAATTTGTTCCAGTCAGTTATGATTTCTTTTAAAGTTAACTGTGTATTATAGTATTTAAACAGAAGGCCGAATATGAAAAAAGTAATAATCATTATCAAATACATTATTTTATAGTATCCAAAGTAACCAGATAGATGAATGTTAAAGGAAAATGTCATGATATATATCATGATACATTGGTCCTGTATCCCTATAGGAAATGACTGAGGTATAGTATCACCATTGGAAATAGGAAGTGCTTCTGTGGGGCAGTCGCATAATGGCAACTATAAATAATTCTTGTTTCTTCATGCATTTTCCTTATCTTAACGCTCATCTTTTTATTTGAATGGCATTATTGATGAATTTTGAACATTTTGAAAGCATTGTCATGTTCGAATTATGAAAAAACAAGAAATGTCACTGGTAAGTGTCGCATGCCTCCAAAATGGTCTGTGAAAATTACAACATAAGTTATAATAGTCAGCAATGTATCTGTGAATATCAAAAGTAATGGACTGATGTTTCAGACTAGACATGCAATTTCATATTTTCTAACATCAAAGCGTGTCCTTGGCCTTTTTGTAATCTTGCCATTTGATGTAAAGGTCTTGGTATTTCTACAGATAAATGCAGGTGACACATCATCAGGATATGATGATCACTTGTGTCAAGCTATTTTGAAATCCCTCAATGTAATACAAAGTTACAGACCAGACATGAAATATCAAACAAACTGAAAGTGTGACCTTGAGGTAAGGTTCTGGGTCTTAATGTGACATATCGCCATGTCATGTTGATCAATTGATAAATTGAGCCATGTGTTTCTGAAATCCATCCATGTATGATAAAGTTACAGGATGGACTTGAAATCTCAAAAAGATTCAATGTGTTGTCATACAAACTCAAAGTGTGACCTTGACCTTTGAGGTATGGGTGTTGGTCTTAAGTGTGACACATCATCATGTCATCCTGATCAACTGAGCCAAGTTAGACAAAGTTACAGACCAGACACACAATATCAAACAAATTGAAAATGTGACCTTGACCTTTGAGGAAAGGTTCTGGGTTGTTAACTACACTTAATTACGTCATGTTGATCAGCTGAGCCAACTGTTTTTGAATTTTTTCCATAGGTGACAAAATTATAGACCGGACACGAAATATCAAATAGACTGAAAGTGTTGTCAAAAAAAGTTAATTGATTGATTGATTGAATATTTAGCGTCATTTTTATGCCATCGAGGGCTAACAGACAATCAGTTAACCTAGCCACCGTTTCCTGGGATTAACCAGTACTCGAGCACACCTCGTCTCCACAAGTAACTGATAACTTTCCCACTTGAATCAGTGGTGAGAGACGAATGATAATGAGACGCAATGTCATATATCAATTATCACGGAGACTGTTGCCAGGCGGGGGATTCGAACTCACGACCCCTGGATTGATAGTCACACGCGTAACTGACTGAGCTAATCGGGCCCGGCAAAAAAAATAAAAAATTAAATTGTGACCTTGACCTTTGAAGTGGGAGTCTCGGTATTAAGTGACACATCGTCATGTAATGTTGATCATTGTAACAAGTATTTATAAAATCCATCTATACATGACAAAGTTACAGGCCGGACACAAAATCTCACACAGACTCAAAGTGTTGTCAAACAAACTCAAAGTGTGACCTTGACCTTTGAGGTACACATGTGGGTCTTACGGGTGACACATCGTCATGTCATGCTGATCAACTGAGCCAAGTGTTTTTGAAATTCAAACATAGGTGACAAAATTACAGACCCGACACGAAATCACAATCAGACTGAAAGTGTCATCAAACAAAGTTAAATTGTGACCTTGACCTTTGAATTGGGTCTTACTTGTGACAAGTCATCATGTTATGTTGATCATTTAATTTTGTAGCAAGTGTTTATAAAATCCATTTATGCATGACAAAGTTACAGGCCAGACACGAAATCTCACACAGACTCAAAGTGCTGTCAAACAAATTCAAAGTGTGACATTGACTTTTGAGGTATGGGTGTGGGTCTTACTTGCAACACGTCGTCATGTTATGTTGATCATTTGTAGCAAGTATTTATAAAATCCATTTATGCATGACAAAGTTAAAGGCCAGACAAAAATCTTACACAGACTCAAAGTGTGACCTTGACATTTGAGGTATGGGTGTGGGTCTTACTCGCAACATGTCATGTTATGTTGATCATGTGTAGCAAGTATTAACAAAATCCATCTTTGCATGACAAAGTTACAGGCTGGACATGAAATACCAGACAGAAGGACGGACTGACGCTGTGATTACTATATGCCACCAAAAAAAAATTTAGGTATGAATACCGGGTACATAATATCTGAAGTTTACTTTCACTTTGTCAACACTGTACACACTGTGCTGAAAAAAATCTCTTGTATGACACATGACTCCTACTTTTCTCATCATCTTTTGATAGTGCTGAGGTTGACAAAAAGTAAAATGTAAGTTTCACTTCTTTCACAAATTTGGGTCTCTCTATGAATGACAAGACTTCAAACATTTATTATTTACTATAAAATAAAGAACAAAAATCATTGGTGGGGTTATACCTAAGATGCCCTTCCCTTGCATACCCGTGATTGTACTGCCGGTAGGCAAATATACTGCTTTTTAAGTATTTTTATACCACAAAATAAGCATATACATGCACAAACAACAGGGCCCCAATGACCCTAAATAACTCACCTATAGAGGAGACAATTCAAAAGACGGCATTTTTTGCAGATGCTAGAGGGCACACAAGGTAAAATATGACATTTTCTAATGTTTTTAGTGCCACAACTCTGACATTAATAGTCTGATTCCGCCAGTTCAAGTATCTGTCTGAGATATTACGGCTATATAACTCCTGTGGCTGAGATATTATGGTTATATAATTACTGCGTAAGTTTGGTGAGAATCAATTAAAAAATAAAAAATGCGGATGCGAGAGTGCACACATGGTCAAATAGTGCATTTTCTAATGTTTTAAGGGCCATAACTCTGACATTAATAATCAGATTTGGCCAGTTCAAGAACTTTTCCAAGATATCACGGTTATATAACTTTGCAAGTTTGATAAGGATCAATTTTTGCATCTCTCTGCATGCATAATGATCTGTCTTGTCAAAACTAGTGAACAAATTATCTATTGATATTTCCAAACTGGTGCGCTTGTTTCTACAATTTGACCTTGGTCAATATGCGCTAAATAAATGTGGGAATCTCTAGCAAAAATTATTCTGGCCATGATTTTAATAAATACTCTTACTAAGTTTTTGTAAAAGCAAGTACTTTTCAAGGTCACATTCATTTTCAAGGCCATTCACCCCATGTTCATTTTTCAAGGACTTTTCAAGATCATGCACACCATGTGCAAAAACAATATATTGAGATTTCCTAGTTTGGACTATGGGCCTAGGTTAGACTAAAATAATTTTGCCTGTTAAAATTGCAACATATTTTGTGACGTATTAACTGAGTCGCATTATTATATTTTGACCTGTTATACAGGTTTACAAATATTCAAGAAAAAATCATTGAAAGAGTCTGAATGAGGATGTGAAGGTCATCAAGCGGTATTTAAGAGGTGTCAATTTTAATATTGTCACAATTTGGTAAATGGAGATGCTTTTATTCCATTTTTAAAATAATTGATTTCTTAAAACCATTATGACATTTTTTTTCTGACATACTCCTTTTCAAGACCAAAACATAAAACATTTAAAGTATCCTTGTTTTACACCTTTCCTATCCTCCTCCTTGATAAGTTGAGTAACAATTTTCTTATACTTCCACATGTGAGTAAAAAAAATCTTACTTACCATTTTCTGTGGTGACATCTACTTCCACTGTAGGATTGCCACGACTGTCAAATATTTGACGAGCTTTCACAGATTTTACAGGCATTGTTGCTGCAAGAAACAGAGAAAATATGGAACATATGCAGATACACACATATATACAATCTATTCAGCTATAAGATCAAGTTGGCAACATGTATCATATCTTCCTGTCAAAGAACTTGGCAAAACTCCCTTCAGCTTATTATCAGCTTACAATCCAGAAAACTTGGAAAAATGTCAAGTAAATAAAAATAGATTTCTATTATTTCTATTTCCAATTACACATTTGTTAGTTAAGAGTTATATAAAATTAATGATTTTTTTATCAATTTCAAACCTGAGAAGTGTTCTGAAAGTCAAACCACCGTGTAGAATATCACGCTGACAGCTAGGTGTCAAGGATGCTGAGCAAGACAAAACTTCCCAAGGTCACGACAAATTGTCAATTTCTAACTCACAATTAACAAAAAATAAATACACAGCATGAAAAAGAACTTAAAGATAAAAATGTTTCTATAAAAACCTTTCTGCAATGTGTGGAGTTTATGTCTAATAAAATTTAAAAATGTCATACACAGTACCGGCTTCTAGTTTTCCTCAAGCGTCCTTGATCAGTGTCGGTCAAGTGCAAAGCAAATCGTCAGATTTACATTGAACAATAACTTCATGACGAATGAAAAACATTTTCATTATCGTCGTCATTATCGCCGTAGTCGTCAACATCATAATCATCAGTAGTTGCAGGCAGGCACATGTCAAATTATGTCTGCCACATTTACGTGCGAGTGTACCCACAACACAAATTCCTTACTTGATCCTTGCCCCTTTCACAGACGAATATCAACGCTCATTTTAAAGAAGCGTGTAAAATACTAAACAATCTTGTTGCTGTAGATCACCATAATCTAATTCAAACAAGAAAACAATATATTTTCAAGAATTTTTATCATCAAAACCAGAGACAATTAAACATTGTTAAAACCAAGGACTAATACCCATCCTTTTGTAGGGCCTGCCCGAGCTGGTGGTGTGTCTGCCTATCAATGCAGGGATCGTGGGTGTTGTGAACTCCAATACTCACCCGGCCACATATGGTAATATGGGGCTAATAAGTATATATAGGCATGATATTTTTTTGGGTGGGGAGTGTGTGTGGCGGGGTATGGGTGGTATTTTAGTCAGTTTAAAAAATTCTGATATCATTAAATGCCTGTATAAGTTATTTTATTTCACTATATATAGTTATTTATTGTTTAATGATACATGTATTTAAATGGAAACACAATTATATCTGAATTTATATACATATTGAATCACACTGGAAATGGCAAGGTAATAAACATCAACATTCTCCAGCCATGTATTTCTAGTGTACATTTTAACGGGGGCGGGGTGGGAATCTCAAGCAAACACTTATTTTGTATGTGTTATATTGCCAGACAATTAAGATATGTTTGTTAAGGTTGGTATGGTCCGCACATACACATACGATATGACTGTTTTCATTCTAACCTTCATAGCGACTATGTTGTTAAAAATCCATAATATCTATACCTGTTTGTGTTAATATGTCCTAGTTATCAGGATAATTAAATCATATTATTATAAACGGCCAAGTATGATAAAATTCATTGAGTTAATACAAAGTAAGAAGTATTCAGTATTGTTCAAACTTGTGTAAGTTTATTCATCAAGCTTTTAGTGCTTGCAATTCCTTGTATAATCAAAATAAATAATATATACATCTATCTTTTTGTGTTGATCTACTCAAGTATTTATTTGACAAAGTATATAAATGTTTAATTTATATTTATCCAACCTCATAAACTATTAAAAATGTATGTATTAAAATGTTCTAATTTGATAGAATCTAACATAATATTGATCTATTATCTGCGTGTCATGTGTTATATTCATTATCTAAATTTGTATATAATGAGAAACAATATATGTTTCAAGTACTGAATAAAGAATTTTGAATCTGAATCTAAATCCAGTTTTCGAAAGTACTTTTGATACTTTGATTATTTTGTCTTTTTTTGGTTCAGAAATTGCGGAAGACGTAAAATAAAAACTCTTTAAAACTTGAAGGACCCTTAGAGACGTGCAGTATGTAGCACTAGCCCAAAGACCTGCTCGATTCAACTATGTGTATCTCATTCATTTTAAATATTTTTCATTCTACGCTTTGTAACTCTTTAAAACAGTATTAAAACCGGTTGACTAATAAATAAGAATTACATGGTTAGTAGCTTAAAATGTCAACTGTATTTTGGCGAGTGTAAGAAAAGTAATAAATGTGAGCCTTTAGCGAGCATATATTTATTTTCGTCACAAGTCAAAATACAGCTGCAATTTTAAGCTACTAAACATGTAATTTATTAATGAAACACTGTTTATTTTCAGCACATTTCGTTAAAAAGGAGAAGAAATTGTTTTTCGTCACTGCATAAAATACGATAGTTAGCGGATGAACCTTACGTACGTCGTCGTGCGCCGGCGAATCACGTACAGCAAAGAAATAGTTCGATAATCGAACCAACTTTCACAGCGGCTTTCGGATTACAATGTGTATTAAATACCTCTAACCTCAAATTATTTGTTTGCCTTATCATAATATCACAACATTTCTTTGCCAATACTGCATTAGCTCTAGATTCAAAAGTAGAAGAGAGGGAAAAGTAGTTCTGGCTACTGGACTAATACAGCTTGGAATATAGTATGCAAACTAGTAACAGTAAGTTGTGTTACGTTAGTAAAATCAAGGACTTGTATAGAAAGATCGGGAACTTGCATCTTCTGACCAAATGTTGATGAAATACATGTATCAAACGAAAGATTAATAATTCGTAAATTGATAATTCATAATCACAGACAAAATATTTCTTGTACACAAATTGTAAGTTGTATGTAGCCCTAATCTTAGATGTTTAAACATGTTTCGATCACGCAAAATGATCTTGAATTACTGATAAAGAGAATTGAAGGAAAATTTATCGTAATTTGTCGTTAGTTTAGCTGCAGTGTACAACTATGCCATCAAAAGTACTTAAACAATTTTAAACACATATTTCTGGGAAAGGTATTGTTCTGAGGAGAATTTCATTCTGCAATGTAAGAATTTAGATTTGTGTTCCTGAGATGAATGGAAGATAATTGAAAACGAAATATTGCGACATTTTGTGTGAATACGCCAGCGTTAACAAAATCTCAATTAGTTACCTTTCCTTCTCTATATTATTCCTTGATAAAGTTAAAAGTTGCATGATAAAGAAGTTAATGTACATCGTCAGCTATTAATAAAGTTAATAATCTTAAAAACATGCAAAGGAAAACTGTTTTTATAATCTTGAATTAAATATTACAGACTCGTAGTGTAATAAAAAAAGAGGGTTTTGGACAGAGTTATTTGAAATTATTAGTATTCTTAATGCAAATAAAGCTTTTGGTCATGAAAATTGCAAATGTAACACCTTTACATAAAAAGGCGACAAATTAGATGTATCAAATTACAGGCCAGTTTCTTTGCTAAACTTTTGTGGCAAGATTTTTGAATGAATTGTTTTTAAAAATATGTGTAACTATTTAATAGAAAACAAATTACTATCAAATACCAGTCTGGTTTCTTACCTAAACATTCAACAACATTATCAACTTATACAGTGAAAAGAAAAAGAAAGTATACATACCTATAAACGTCGACAGGTCAAGGAACAATAAATGAATTGCGTATAAATTTTGTATATTTATATTTCATAATATTGTTGAATAAAAAAAAACAACATTTAATTCATTTCAAAGCAAAACAATAAGAAAAAAAGCAGTTAATTTTCCATAGCCAATAATGAAATAATTCTAAAAACCAAAATGTATACTTTCTTTTTCCTTTAAGTGTAGATATCTAGCATCACATTGGTTATCTCATTGTTTAAGTAATATATCTCAGCATGTGGTCAGTCAATCTTCAGAATCTTAAACTAAACAAGGATTTGTGTCATTACTGTTTCTTATTTATATTAACGTTATTGCAGAATCACATCTTAAGTAGTCTGACTAGACTCTATGCAGATGACATCTTCAATAGAAGACATTGGAGGAATTATCAGTTATGATTTAAATACTATCTCTGAGAAGACTGAGACAAAAAAAATCTCCACGAACAATATCCTAACTTATTTTTTTTTCAAAATATTAAGATTAACTTTGTGGAAAATCATAAACATCTCAGTGTTACTTTTACACAAAACTGACGTTGGGATAGCCATATTGATAACATACTCAGTTCAGCTTCTTAGGATCTAGGTATTTTGCGTAAACTAAAATTTCCAATAGGTAGACAGGCACTGATTCAAATGTATTTATCAAGATTCGACCAATTTTAGAATATTCTTCTATAGTCTGGGTCGGGTGCGCTTGTCCTCTGACATTCGTTATGTGTCTTAGTGTTATCCCGTATTTTGTCACGTGTCTTGCATGTGACCAAACAAAATGGAAGACGAACCATTAATAGAAAAAAAAAGTATTCAAAACGTACATAAAAGCCCTAACACTTCTGGAAAAAGTGCACAAATTAATCATGTTGACGTTGTTGCTAACCACGAGATTAAAAAAGTATTTACATCAATAACTGTTGTATCTTTGCTAGCAAATTCACCTATCATACTGTGTAAACATCACTGTAATCTTGTAGTGATCATATATGGCGGTAACTGTTTGATGAAATAAGCGACTTGATTAAACCAGTGACTTTATAACTTAATTGTTTATAAGTATCTGAATAAACAGAGATCAGCATGCTAAATTATATAAATTCAGTATACTTCTTTTGTAGCTTTGGGGAGTTTAACTAAATAGTTTTGGTACCAAAGTAAAACTGATAAATTGTTGGCCATTTATTTTCATTACATTTCAGGTTATATATGGCCAGAGACATAATAAATGTATATATGTCTCTGTGTGGCCAGTGATTTTAAAATCAATAATATATTCTTCTGAATTTAAATTAATATCGGTTGAAAACAAAAATTTTTTGGGAAGATTTGTATTTCTAAGATTCGGAAAACCGCTTAATGTCCCACTCAAAATTAAAACAAACAGCTGCAGTCACCTGTCTCTGTTTATATGTCTTTAACACACAAAGTATTTGGAGTAAGTGGGACTCGAACCTACAACCTGTGGTGAGAGGCACTTTAGACCACTTGGCCACAGGGGACCCTAAAAAATAGTTTAACTTTACAGTATAGAAATATAAATTTGATGCAGAAAAATGAAGAAGTAAGTTATCCGTGGTTGGCAAATATTTCTTATTGATATTTAAAAGTTTTTTCTTAATTATTACTTCAATCTGTGCTTACATGGGTGCTTATTTATTAATGATCTACTAAATGATTTGGAAAAGCAACATGGCATAAATTCCATAGCAACAATACTCGGTTCAACACTTTAACAATGATTTTATTTTTCTGCTTTATTAGGATTTTACAGCACATTTGGCGCTGTCCATAGCAGCCTGTACCCTGGGGTCGTCATTTCAATTTGGCTATAACACTGGTGTTGTCAATGCTCCAGAAAAGGTAAGATTATTGATTTTGCAATTAACGTGTATTGAAACCAGTTAGTACAAGTCAGACAAATCATGCTCGAAGTTTCCCTGGGTAGAACCAGTAAAGCATATGTAGAAAAAGTGTCTTGCTGAAGGACACCACACATAGCCGTGATGGAGGATTGAATCCACGACCCTCCAATCATGGGTTCAGTGCTCTTCCACACCCTAAACATTTATAAAACTTGTATGTTCATTATGTCCTTCCTTAATAACATTTAATGGTAGTGTACTTGGATTTTAAAATTTTTAGTATTGACAAAAATTTTACTTCCAAAATATCATACTTAGACATACTCGCAGAGTCCTTATTGTTGTATGGAAATTAATTTTATTCAAATGTGCAAAACTAATATATTGAAAAGAAGATTGTCTAACTTGGCCGTCACACTGAGATTAGATGAAAATAATATCTCTTCTTAAAAGGATATCTATTTAAACATACCAAAATAATATACTGAAAAGGGATTTCCTAACTTGGACTATGAGCATAGGTTAAACTAAATTAGATTTCCTGCTTAAAATTGAACCTGTTTTGTGACGTATCAAATGAGTCACAAAATTTGATTTTGATTTTATCTTGCTTTCACGTAGTAAAAATTGTTTCATCTTAGAAAGAGTCCTAGTGATGCTGTGAAGGTCATCAAGCAGTATTTAAGTGCTGTCTATTTTTAGAATGGGGATTTCGTTTCAAGTTTACCACTCCAATTTACTACATTTTGGTGGATTTTACATACCAAACCATTCAGATTTTATTTATTTATGATAATGAGATGCTTTTTATCCATTTTAAAAATAGTTTTGTTTTTTAAGACATTTTTAAGATTTTTTTCCTGATATACTCCCTTTGAATTATAAAAAATATGTTCCAATTTTGTTAATCTTATAGAAAATATTTCTGTATTGAATTTTAATCAAACATCAGTATGTTATGTATAATCATAAGGCATCAATCTTTAAAATAAAACCCACATTTATTTTGGACTGTCATGGACTGAGCTATATGCATTTTCTCATAAAAAAAATGTAACATTTTGTCTTGCTCATGAAGCCAGACCCGATTAGCTCAGTCGGTTACGTGTCTGACTATCAGTCCAGCGGTCATGAGTTCGAATCCCTGCCCGGCAACAATCTCCCTGATAATCGATATACGATATTTTGTTTCATTATCATTCGTCTCTCACTGCTGATTCAAGTGGGAAAGTTACTTGTGGAGATGAGGTGTGCTCGAGTATTGGTTAACCTTTCAGAATCCCAGGAGACAGTGGTAAGATTAACTGATCGTCTGTTAGCTTCGATGGCATAATATGACGCAATATTCAATCAATCAATCAGTCTTGCTCATGAAACAAATCTTAAAATATGGCCTTCTCCAACAAGTCTGTTATGACAGACCTGTTATGTGACAGGCCTCTCTTGTTCTTTGCTGTCATGACACGCCAGCAAATTGTACAATACTTGCTTCCAGGTACTGAAGAACTTTATTCGGGACATATCAGCTGAACACCATGTTGAGTTAAGTGATAATACCATGACATTCCTGTGGGCAGTGACAGTGTCCATATTTTGCTTAGGTGGTATGATGGGCGGGGTCAGTGCAGGTTACTGGGCTAATAAGTTTGGCAGGTAAGATTTATTTTTTAAACTATTTTTATGGATGTTTTTAGCTGTTATATTGTACCTGTCCTTATTGTTGAAGCAGTACACATGTTTCTTTTGTCCAAAATTTAAAATGAATGTAGTTACTATATACTAAAACAAATAAAAACAAAATTGTTGTTTGTGGTACATTTTCTATCCAAACGTATTTTTACTTTCATAAACACAATTTCAGTCACATATAAATTATTACAACTTGTTTGCATTATGATTAATATTATATCTAATCTTTATTTCAGTTTCATACGTGTACAACACAATAATAATAACATTAATAACAAACAATATATGTGGCACAGTCTGTGCATAACCATTCAAATATATGAATTACATTTTTTTTCACCAATATTTGGGAGTTTTAGCGAGGTTTTCATTAACATTGGGAAAACCTTTGCGTTAAATATTTTGTTCAAATTCATAAATATATGTACGGTATACTTACTTCTCTGTCCATTTAGTTAAAGAATCAATATCATACTCAATTCAGAAAACTTTGTTTATTTTATTAAGGAATTATGGCAAGTTTCAATTTACAATTATTGAAGCTTTCAATTTGGAATTTTTACCACTCAGTTCGGGAAAAAAAGATACCCGGTACTATTTTCCATTGGGAATATGACCCAATAACGTCTATAAAAATTGCTGAAATAAAAAACTGAATTACATGAGATTATAACACCATGCAAAAGACAATTAACTATTCACATAATAAGACTATGTGTTTTGATGTGCGTGGATCATCAAACCTGACACACATTTTGAACATGCTAAATCAATCAAAAAACACTTTGTACCTTTTATGTGTCTAAATTCTATGCTACATAATTATTATTAATAATACAATTTACCAAACATTTTAAATTTATTTTTCTTTTATGAAAATAAAAAGGGGTTAAGCAGCATGAAAATTGGGGGGGGGGGGGGGGAGGGGGGGGGATAATTTTTAAATCAATTTATTATGGCCCAGTCTATGTAGGGTAGCTCATTTAGACCGATTGTAATAGTAATGTAGGTATATCTTGATCAACACTTATATAGTCTATTGTTAGCTTGAATAACAAAATAACAGATTGAATTTGTTTTCTTTACAGAAAGAAGACATTAATGCTGAATAACATTTTAATGATAATTGCTGTTGCCATAGAGATATCATCCAAGTGGTTGCACTCCTACATCCCTCTTATCATTGGTAGATTAGTAGTTGGCATCAATGCTGGTGAGTTTAAAGACAAACTGTCTGTGCACAGCAACTCTTCTAACAGATAAATATTTATCAGAATTTACTTTTTCAGCTAGTTTCATAATTCTTTTATATCGCAGCAGTGGTCTAGTGGCTGGCATGTGGAAGGTTGTGGGTTGATCTGTGGCTGGGTCAGCATTTAGAAGATAGTACTAGGTCTTGTCAGCCAGGTGTCGGTATAATGTGACTGGGCAGGGTATTATACCATGTATCTTCAGCATAATACTCCATTGTGGCAGAATTAGTTAGTTTAAAATAATTTATTTAACTTTGATTGTGAAACAAGTTCTTACAACTTTGACAAATCACACTCGAAGTCTTCCTGGGTAGAACTAGTACTAGGCATATGTGGAAAAAGTGTCTTGCTCAAGGACACCACACATAGCCGTGGCAGATAATCGAGCCCACGACCCTCCGATTATAGGTTCTGTGCTCTACCACTGGACCATGTGCTCCACAGCGTTCAGACTACTATTTCAAGTCAACACTGTCACAATATGACAAAAATTGTTGAAAGCGCCACTAAATACCATACAACAACAACATTTTTAAGCATATATATATATATACACTTAACGAAACTTCTAACGTCCCCTGGTTAAATATTAAATAATTTTTTTATTATTAATTGTATTGTGCCGAAATTTTATAGATGTACATTTGAACGGAAATCTAATACCATTATGTCATGATATTGTCATATTTGTTTCCGCTTCGCTGACTTTATGGAGGAGTCAACAACATAAGCTAATTTGCACGTGCGTCTCGTGTTCCCTTCAAAATATCACCAATTATCGAATTTGGACGGTCAGTCGTAAGGTGTAGCAGAAAAACATAAAATGGTTCGGATATCACTTCAGAGCTGGGCTAGAGCGATCGGTCTTTTGGAAGGCGGCATGGAACAACAACAGGTAAAGCAATTTTACCGCGTGTCATTTAATACCATAAAAGACATAAATTGCCATTATTTGCATTTTGCCTGCGCGATATTTGTAATTTCGTTGATCAGGTGATTAGTCCATGTCTTACTGTATTCATTTTTTCTTTGAACTCGAACACTTGATGTTACTTTAATGTACTGTCCGTTCATTTGTCCATACACCTTATTTCGACCTGCAATTAACATGCCTTTGATTTTTGGCTATAACTCTATTAAAAAGCATCTGACATCCTTTAAATTTTGTAGACATGCTAAAGTATTTAGCACAATATAAAATTCCAAATTGCTGGGTCAAAGGTCAAGGTCAATTTTTGTCTTCATGGCGCGAGTTCTCAATGTGCAGTAGGTGTTTAGCGGTCGTCAGGGCGAGGGGAGGCCATACTGGGTACTAGACTGGGAGTAGCTCTGCACTCACTTTTTAAGGAATTTATTATCGTTTATTTATTTTGTTAAGTTTGATCGTTGTTTGTACAATTGATAACTAAACAGTATACAAGATATGTGATATAAAAAATGAACTTAGAGTGTTTGTATTGTATCTTACACCAGGTAAAAGCATTGGTTTAGTGTTGCGAATTTTTATTTGTAGGGTCATGTAACAGAACCAGTCGGTAGTAAAAAAGTTGATGTTCAAATTGTAAAAAAAATTTGCATATTCCTTGCATAAACAATAAGTTATATATATTCCAAATTTCAAATTGATAGGTTACCAAATATTTCAATCATTCAAAAATATATAGCAGGGGGCGTTAGAAGTTTCGATTAGTGTATATATATATATATATATATATATATATATATGTACATAAAATTATATATATATTGTTTTCCTGTGTACACATGCTATATGCTGAAAAATCCGCTAGATGTCCTGTGCTATTATGTATTTTCTTTTAAATTCAGGGAAGAAAAAGCTGTTAATAACTTCGATATTGCTTTGATTGTTAGTTCGATTTTCGGAGAAAAGGGGAGCTATTGTATATGCACTTGTATTGGAGTTGGCATTGTTTTTTTGTTGAAGATTGAAGGCATGCTCATATATAAATAACCACTACCCATACATCGATGAATCGTATGTGCCTGTTCACGACTATACAAGGGACACAAGGGGACAAATGAGAGAACTCCCATTTTGAATATTAGGCAGAGTTATGACCCTTTTAATACTTTTTAGATATGAAGGCTCAAATGAGTTTTTCTGATTTTTTTTCTTTGTACTAAACTGTTAATTAATCATTCTTAAAAATTAAATGTTCAGTAATAATTCAATGTACATGTAGCTGCAGATCAATATCTCCAGGTAGTGACGTTTCTATATCTTCATACATGGCAGTGAAATGGCTTAGTTGATGTATATAAATTTAAATCTTATTATTGACTTATATGTCCCTAGAGTTTTCTCATTTATGAACCTCAGGGCTGAGGTTGCCCCTAGAGATTACCTATACATGTATATATAAACCTCTCAGTAGTTTTTGTCCTTGGGGTTTACCCATATATGAACCTTTTATTGGTGAGATTGTCCCTAGGGCTTTTTAAAAAATACTTGCTACAAATGATCAACATAACATGACGACGTGTCATCAGTAAGACCCACACCCGTACCTCAAAGGTCAAGGTCACACTTTGAGTCTGTGAGATTTTGTGTCTGGCCTGTAACTTTGTCATGCATAGATAGATTTTGTTAATACTTGCTACAAATGATCAACATAAAATAATGACGTGTCGCACGTTACACCCAGACTCCCACTTCAAAGGTCATGGTCACAATTTAACTTTGATGACACTTTTAGTCTGATTGAGATTTTGTGTCCAGCCTGTAACTTTATGATGCATAGCTGGATTTTATGAATACTGGTTACTAATGATCAACATAACATGACGACATGTCGCACTTAACACCCAGACTCCCACTTCAAAGGTCAAGGTCACAATTTAATTTTGTTTGACAACACTTTCAGTCTGTTTGAAATTTCGTATATGGTCTGTTACTTTGTCACCTGTGGATAAATTTCAAAAACTGTAACTTTATCATACATGGATGGATTTCAAAAACACTTGGCTCAGTTTATCAGTTGATCAACATGACATAATGTCGGTTGGCTGGAAAACCACGGATTGCTCGAACAACTAACCCGGTCCCTGCCAAATTCCTATTTAATTTCTATTGTTCTACCACCGATGGCTAGAACACTGATAGGTGGAACAGTCGAACTAGAAATTAAGTTCCGCCAACACACTTACCTGTGTTTTTCGCACCTTTTGGTCTAACAGCTGATCAAAGATAAAGAAAGTCGGAGAAGTTTGCTATGTTTGTTCACGCATTCAAAGGTGTGAAGTAATTTCTACACGTCATAATATTCCCACTGTCTTAAAGAGCGAGAAGTTTGTTATGATCATTTGATGAGTGTGTTTATAATTGGTTACACGTTTGCTTTAATTGTATACCGCATGTTGCATTAATTTGATTCTTAATTTGGTATTTATTTGTAATTTAAGATGAAATCAAAATAAAACCGATTTATAACGCAGTGTGTAGAATATTAACTGATAATATTATCCCTTGGTACCAAGCAGTATGTATAATATTAACTGATCATAGTATCCCTTGATCCCAAGCAGTATGTAGAACATTAACTGATAATATTATCCCTTGGTACCAGGAAGTATGTAGAACATTAACTGATAATATTATCCCTTGGTACCAAGTAGTATGTAGAACATTAACTGATAATATTATCCCTTGGTACCAAGCAGTATGTAGAATATTAACTGATAATATTATCCCTTGGTACCAGGAAGTATGTAAACATTAACTGATAATATTATCCCTTGGTACCAGGAAGTATGTAGAACATTAACTGATAATATTATCCCTTGGTACCAAGTAGTATGTAGAACATTAACTGATAATATTATCCCTTGGTACCAAGCAGTATGTAGAATATTAACTGATAATATTATCCCTTGGTACCAGGAAGTATGTAGAACATTAACTGGTAATATTATCCCATGGTACTGAGCAGTATTTAGAACATTAACTGATAATATTATCCCTTGGTATCAAGCAGTATGCAGAACTTTAACTGATAATATTATCCCTTGGTAATTAGCAGTATTTAGAACATTAACTGATAATATTATCCCTTGGTTCTGAGCAGTATTTAGAATATTAACTGATAATATTATCCCTTAGTAACAAGCAGTATGCAGAACTTTAAATGATAATATTATCCCTTGGTAATTAGCAGTATGTAGAACATTAACTGATAATATTATCCCTTGGTACCTAGTAGTATGCAATTCTTAAACTGATAATAGTATCCCTTGGTACCAGGCAGTATATAGAACATTAACTGATAATAGTATCCCTTGGTACTTTGCACTATGTATAACATTAACTGATAGTATTATCCCTTGGTGCCAAGCAGTATGTAGAACATAAACTGATAATATTATCCCTTGGTAATTAGCAGTATGTAGAACATTAACTGATAATAATATTCCATGGTACTGAGCAGTATTTAGAACATTAACTGATAATATTATCCCTTGGTTCCAAGCAGTGTGTAGAACATTGACAGCCAAGTTATACGGAAAATACCGAGAGAAGATTCGGAAGTTATATTACATGGCTAATATAAAAAATATGTCATGGGATTAATTACACTTCCACACCATAAATGATGTGAACTGATAATAGGCATTATGTATGTGTAATAACTGGAAGACACGTTACAAAAAGTAATAATTTTTCCCAAATGTTGATAACTATGAAAGACATTTATATTTTTTTCTCTGGCTGTTTTTCATTTGTTCACCTTTATAAATTAATTAATGAAGTGAAATTTATTAATTTTAGTTTTTATGATTCATTACAGAGACAAAATGAAGACTAATAAACACTTTTAACATTATTTCATTTATTGAACAATTAATATATTATAATATACACAAGAAGTTTATATACATGATAACTAGAAATGTATTCGATATTGACAACTATTCAAGTACAAATAAAACATGTATTATATTTATATAAATTCGGGTAATAGGAGCACTGTCTGCAGTTATAAGAATACACAGTGGGTGAACTGAGATATCCAGCATTATTTGTAGTAAAATTGTAAGTCAACAGTATAATGAAGTTGTCAGGCTACTTATCGTTATTATACATTTGTGATTTTACAAAATATATAAGTTTGTCTATTTCATGATAATGTATAAAAGAAAATCCTAAAAAAACATGAATTATGTTTTAATTAAGGCATGGCTATTAGAATACTTGGTAATACACATGAAGTAATCATTTACAAATATTTTTATTAGTAGTAGGTAAGTTAAATTACACCATCCCAAGTTCAGCTATACACCTGAAACACATAATAAAGTTATATATACAATCTCCTTTTCTCATTGCACTTAAATATTAGATTTAATCTATTAATAAAGGGTTAATGTACTGTTTATTTCATATTAAAACAAAACTAGGATTTCTTTCCAAATGTATATATACATGTATAAATAGGGCAATAGAAGTTTCTATGGACACCGAGTTAGAGATTTTAAATGACATAAATGAAGGTACAACTGTTTAACCAAGAGCTAATGCAGAGTTTAGCATATTTGAAGATGGGAAATTGAATCCGGACAGTAAACCTGCTGAATAGGAGGAAGAATTTGGGTTGTGCATACTTGATACAGGTGAGAAACCGGACTGTAGGTGCGATGAAAAACCATTTAAACCGTATCCATTGTTCATTACTCCATGGTGAGCAGGGAGTGGTATATTTGATTGACTGTTCGGAATGTAAGCACTTCCAAAAGACTGATCTCGACTCATGTAGCTTGGCATTGGCGCGTGGAGCGAATGGTGGAGTGGGTTTTGTGGGTAGTTGTGCAGGTTGTCAAAAGACTTTCTGAGGATGTCGGAATCTGAAACAGACAATGCGAGTTTCTTGTTCTTTTTACATTTCAGTGACATCTTCCTGTTGCGTGTCTGGATTGCTTCCTTCTTCATCTTCAGGGGTCGTTCAGCCTTGTGCAACTTGTAGTAAAGGCCACAGGCATTACACACGGGACTGCCGCTGGCATTTCTTCTCCACAAGGTTGTGCTGGTTGTTGCACAGTTGCTGCAGCTGATACCTGATTGTTTTCCTGTTGAGAGGCGTCGTTTTGGCTTGACCAGTGGTCTGTTGGTACCGTTCATCTTGTGGTAGAGTCCACATGCGTTACAAAGAAAATGACCATTGCCATCACGACGCCAGAGCGGAGTTGAGGTTGCTCCACAGTTGACACACTCACGTCCTTCTTGTGCTGCTTTTGTCTGCTTGATGATGGGTTTTGTCGGAGATGGTGGTGAGGCACGGAAGTTTCCTCCTTGACTGCTATAGCTTTCTGAAGTAGGTGGTGAAGTCTGCTGGAAGTTTCGTACTTGACTGCTATAGCTTTCTGAAGTTGGCGGTGAAGGCTGCTGGAAGTTGCCATGTTTATTGTAATTCTCCGAAGATGGTGGAGATGCTTGCTGGAAGTTTCCATGTTTGTTGTAACTGTCCTGACTGGTTGTGAAGTGATTACCAAACTCTGGTGGAAATCTTGGCGCAGATTGAGCAAGGGAATTCTGGGTAATATGTGGTGGCATAAAGGCAGATAATCCTTCTTCCTTAATCCTCTGGAAACTTTGATTGCTGTAGTTATATTCGGCACTTTGATGAGATTTGATTGATTCAGGTGATGTATCGCTCTGTCTAACACTTTGGCCTGTTAAAAATGAACTCAAATCATAGTCCTCTTTTTGTTTTATGTCGGGATATTTCATAGGATCGGGAGAAATCGAGTTCTGACTCACTTGAGGTGGCATAAAAGCAGATATTGTGTCTGCTTCCTTCAAATTTGTCTTTTGGTTGAATTTTCCATCCAGGCTGTTTCTGTTGTTAGTATCACTGTTGTTCATATTATCGTCATCTGGAGGTGTTGGGGGAAAATTGTACATCATGGTTGGCCCATGTGATGTCGGAGCGTTTAGACTGGTCAGACTCGGAGAAATACTCTGTGTTGCTGGTTTGATATTGTTTGTTGGCAAACTGTTGTTAAGATGTAGACCCCATCCTAAAAAATAGAAAATATATATTTTAATCATATTGCTGGGATAAAAAATATAAATGAGCATGTTAATGAAGTATAGGAAACTGTTTGATACCACAGACATGGTTTATGAAATTTTGAATTTTCACTGGGTTGTTGGTACAATGAACACCTGTTTATTGTAGTGAAAGGCAATAATTTAATATATATCAAGTGATGTAAAAACTACACACCTATTAAAGCAATGTCATCTTTTAATTTTTTATTTATCAACTGATTACCACATATGCAATTTACTTGCCATATTTTAACATAGGTTAAAAATGGTAAAAAAAATAGATATTTTGGCTTTATTGCCTAGCATAAAGTATTAATTTTATTGTTGGTATTGCTAAATCTTTGTATCAATGGATATATTGGATGTTTGAAGGAAAGATTATTCTGTAAATCTGAAAAATGAGCGCAGTCATTTGTGTATGATTTCAAATGACGATTCTCAACAATAAATATGTTTCATTAAGAATAAAAATATGTACGAGTTGCATCTATACCTAAAAAGTGCACTACTTAAAATTGTGTGATTGTAAAATATAATTTTGATGTAGAATACGACCTAATGCCACTTAGTTAGGTCTGGCTAGCTCAGTCGGGAGGACATCTGACTATCAGCGAGTTTGAATCTCCACCCAGCCACCATCTGTGTAATGATTGATGTTCAACACTGTGTCCATTGTCATTTACCTCTCACCACTGATTTAAGTGGGAAAGTTATCAGTTAATTGCAGAGCTGGGTGTGCTTGAGTACTGGTTAACATTTGAGGATCTCAGGATCGAGTGGGCATAAAAATGACATTCAAACAAAATTTAGCGAGAATTTGTAAAAGTCTTACCTTCAGTGGAGCTGTAGGGATTGTTGCCAAGCTGGTACCCATGTCTATACATATTTCCAGCCTCTGTCTGGTAACCATAACCACCTAGTGACATCATGTTGCCATAGAAACCAAGTTTGCTGCCATTTGGACTGATCCTGTCGACTTCATTACTAGACTGTGAAGATATCAGACGTGACATGGCTTCATATGGATTACCTGATCCAGGTCGTTGACATGAACTCTGTACAAGATCCATTATTTTTTGTGAATGTGATGTAAAATATCCAAAGTAATAATTTTTTGCTCTCAATTTAAACTCCCAATATCAAATAATGACACTATTGTAAGAATTAAATTTATATATATATATATCCTTAAAGTGGTAATCCAAAATTTGAAAATGTTCACAATGTATTACTTCAAGTTTGTTTTCTGTATCACCAAGTTGTTTACAGGTGAAGAAGTTATCACTGAATGATGCCACTGACTGATAAGCCAGAATCTTATATACCTAATATTTCTCCCTGTAATTATTAAAACAATTTTATGACACATCCTTTAAAACCACTGAGACAATAAAACACATGTAATTACATGATCCATTGGCCATCCCCCTTATTTGCATAGAAGACCCAAGGACAAAATAACAGATAATTGAAAAAATGTAAATGTCAATTATTGTGTCCCAGAATCACACCCTGTGTAATGATATGATGTAATTAGTATAATTATTGTCTTATCTGGTAAATATCAGCAGTGTCATCCCTGGGGTCAGGGGACATCCTACTGTGCAGGGAAGTGTGCTGGTAATTAGACCCTGCCCTATTCAGCCCCTTCAGTAATTACCTATAATTAGCATATCCTTACTGACTGATGGACCATATGATAACATAGTTAAATTCTAACACATTAGGTAAATGGGTAGACTTGTTCCATGATTGGATATGGATGGTAGGTAAACAATGGTTTGATTGTTGAAAAATGCTTTAATTACTATATTGATATTAAAGTGTAATTATATTATGATAAGAAAATTCATTTTTCAACACTTATATGAATTACCTGTGATTAGTTTATTAAGGATGTTCTTTGAACTTTAATTACTTCTATGTAGAAACATCATTTGAATGATCATGAAGTTTTTACAAGTTTGTGTCTGTCAGGTTTTATTTTGATTTCAAATTTTAAATTCTTAGTTTTTTGTTTGAGGTAATACAAAAATTAACTTTTATCTCTAAATTACTATGAAATTTGACTTCATTAATTGTTAAATATATATATAGCTGTAATATAATAAGCAAAAAATAAAATGGTGAAAATGTAATGACTTATTTTATTTTTTATATTATACTAATATATTAGTATTTATTTATGTAGATTACAGGGTAATAATACAGTCACTAAATTACATTTGTTTATAATCTCTGACTTATGTTACTTTTTTTTTTAAATTTTCCATGAACTTCATTTTATCATTTTGTGACTTTCTTTCAAAGTTAAACAACCATGTAGTTTGTATATTTTAAATGCAAATATTATTTTTGTGTCTTGGTGATAAAATAGTTTTTATCTGTAAAATAACATTGATAATGACTTTATTGATTGTTTTAATCAAGGAATTAGGGAAATATATCTAAAGTTGGCTGTAACAAAATCAGCTGTGTGTATTTATATATTTAAAGCAAAAAAGTATTTATATTATAAATATATATAAACATTTATTTATGTGGATTGCAGGATACTCAATTTACCTTTTTTTTAGTTTTACATAATTATATTTGATATCATTTTATGACTTTCTATCATTCAAAATTTAGCAACCATGTATTTTTTTTATAAAGATTATTCTCTCCATGTTTGTCTTTTGTTGTTTTAGTTACATTTTTAAAACAATATAATTGTAAAACTTTTTATTTTTATTTTCAAAGGTTTACTTTTAATAAATATATTGTCACTTAGTTATGAAAATATTGTATATAAAAAATATGTTTCAATACATGTTTTATTGTGTTCTTCTGTAACATTAAAGTAATTGATTTAGCCAGGTTTTTTTTACATGACTGCTGAACTAGACAAAAAAGTCTGGTTGTTTTAGGATGAATGCAAGGAGTTTTTACTTTTAAATCTTAGCACTAGAATATAAAGAAAAAACAAAAAGGATTTTAATTCTGATATCTATGTTTTATTTATGGGCAATACTATTAAACATTACTATACTGGTAGTGCACAGATACAAGTGTGTGGGTAAGGAATTTGTTACTTAAATGCCATTTATGTTCTAATACTTATATGGATTATACAGGGACATATAAACAGATTGTAAGCTGTAGTTAGAAAATATTTTAGTAATTTTCATAATTGTGAAAGTTTTAATATTGGTGATGAAATATCCCATTTCTAAAGAATATTAAACACAATTTAAACTTGATTTATAATGTCATAATTTATAATAATAATATGTCAATGGACTCCCTGGCCTTTTGCAATTAACAATATGTCAGTGGACTGGACCTCTGCTGCTACTGTTTCCTCAACAACATCTGGTCTCCTTGGACCTGAGACAGACTGTGTCCCTGGAGGGGGATTTGTACACATGTGTGTTAAAGTTAATCCTTTAAGAGCTTGTCCCTTGTTTACACAGTGCAGTAATTCTACTGGGACAATCAGTAGAGCTTGTACCTTGTTTACACAGTGCAGTAATTCTACTGGGACAATCAGTAAAGTGTTAAATTTAAATAGACTGTTAATGTGTATATATAAACAGATACATATGTGTAGCCTGTGTGTACTTGTTTCTTAAATATATTTGTTAAAGGGAAATTATCAGGAATTTTCAAACTTTTAAAATTTGATAAAAAACCCATTTATTTTCAAATATATCATGCCTATATATACTCAATGACCCCATTTTGTTAAAAGGATATCTATATTAACATGCCAAAATAATATATTGAAAAGGGATTTCCTAACTAGGGCTATGCACCTAAGTAATAGACTAAATTAAATTTCTTGCTTAAAATTGCAAAACATTTTGTAACATATTAAATGTCTCTTGATTTAATTTTTATTTCAATTTGATCCATTACACAGGTTTGGAAATCAAGTGACTCATTTAATATGTCACCAAATGTATTGCAATTTTAAGCAGGAAATCTCATTGAGTCTTTTACCTAGGCATTTAGCCCAAGTTAGGAATCACTTATATGTCATTTTGGCATGTCTGAATAGATATGATCCTTTTGGCAATATGGTGCAAGTGTGTATATTTTTTATATTGAAAAAAAAAAATGTTTTAGGCCAATTTTAATTTTTTTAAAAGTCCTGATATATTCCCTTTAAGCTATTATTTTGGAATCTGGTAATATGCACAACTACATATTTGTGTAACAGACTGATAAATTTTCTTCATTAAAGAGCTGTCTTTCATCTTATAGATCTTACACAGCTTTAGTCGAATTAAATTTTAATATTAGTCAGTTTAAATTAATTGTACAGTTTTTATATGAACACTTTTATAATTTTATCTAGTTAATTTGTAAGCTGGTATAACAGCATTTTTAGCTTGACATTCAAAGGACAGGGGAGCATTCACCGTGACCTAAATGTCTGTGTTGGCGTTGTAGTTGTTATGTTAAAGTCTTTTAGCAATCTCATCTCTCAATGACTACTGTCCATAGATTAGTTTTTGTTTCTTCATACCCATTAAAGGCATGTAATGGGACAAGTGGGATTACTCTGTTTGGATTTTAGGCAGAAACATTGTCCCTTTTAATGATGTTATACAGTATGTGCCACGCAATATAACCATTCTACTCTTTATGCAGAGTTTTTGCAGAAACACACCCCTTTGTTGTGTGTAAATATTGTTTTGCATAAAAAGAAATAGTCTTGTGGAACTATGAATTTACTGAACTGTTATCAGCAATACGGACATGCTCACTGTACGTGTAGAAATTAATATGGTATGCTGTTGTTGTTAAAATAAATTATTTCTATAATAAGATTGAAATGAAACTTCAATATAATTTTTTTGCCTGCATATTTTCTGTACAGATATATTCAAAGTGTATGATGATAGACATGGTTCAACTTGCGAGTAACACCACATGTACTGACAAGTCAGCGCTTATATCATCAGTTTGTAGAGTGAAAACTTATGTAATAAATTCATACTGTGGGATGGAAAAGTTAACTCTTTACTCCATAGATACGCATTTTCTCGCACCTATCACAAAAGGCCTTTGAAAACAGTGCAGGAAGAGTTCAGATTGCTCGTAACGAGCAATCTGAACACTTCTGCACTGTTTTCCACTCTGTCAGCTAATATAAACATAATCCACCCAATAATTCAAAAGCCTTCTATATTAGAGGTGTCCAAAGATGTCTATATTAGAGGTGTCCAAAGGCGTCTTTATTAGAGGTGTCCGAAGGCGTCTATATGAAGTAAAGGGTTAAATGGTTGTTATGCTTGGCACATATTATACTTCAGAAATATTGTTAAATTTTATTTACCGGTAGTAAAGTCAAATCTTAGTAACTGCTTGTCATACATCTATGTAGTTTCATGTTTGTCTTAACTACCATAACGGGGACTGGAGGGGACAAAGGAAATAACTCTGTTTTGATTTTAGGCAGAATTAGGGCCCCTTTTATCAGTGACTTAATTACATTATACATGTCTCTGCTTTATACATAGATAATTTGATATTTAGCAAATTTATATTTCAGTTATAACTAGCCACACATCAATGAAACTTTACATTTGTGTTCTCTCTACCACTTATGGGACTCAAGGGAACAAGTGGGACAACTCTGTTGTTTAGGGAGCATTATGGACCCTTTTGTTTAGGGAGCATTATGGATCCTTTTGTTAAGGGAGCATTGTGGACCCTTTTGTTTAGGGAGCATTATGGACCCTTTTGTTTAGGGAGCATTGTGGACCCTTTTGTTTAGGGAGCATTGTGGACCCTTTTGTTTAGGGAGCATTGTGGACCATTTTGTTTGGGGAGCATTATGCAGTGTTTTTTTCCGGCCATTTTTATAGCCGTTATTGGGTCATATTCCCAATGGCAAATAGTATATTTTTTTCCCAATTTAGTGGTAAAAATTCCCAATTGAAAGCTTCAATAATTATAAATTGAAACTTGCCATAATTCCTTGATAAAATAAACAAAGTTTTCCCCATTCTGAATTGAGTATGACATTGAATCTTCAATTAAATGGCAAGAGAGGCAAATGTACACATTTTTATGAAGTTGAACAAATATATTTAATGCAAAAGTTTTCCCAAATTTAACAAAAATGCTGCTAAAATTCCCAATTCCAAGGGTATGGGTCATCTTCCCAAAATGGTGAAAAAAACCACTGTTATGGACCTTTTTGTTTAGAGATTATTATGGACCCTTTTGTTTGGGGAGCATTATGGACTATTTTGTTCAGGGAGCATTATTGACCCTTTTGTGTAGAGAGCATTATTGACCCTTTTGTTTAGGGAGCATTATGGACCCTTTTGTTTAGGGAGCATTATGGACCCTTTTGTTTAGGGAGCATTATGGTCCTTTTGTTAAGGGAGCATTAAGGACCCTTTTGTTTAGGGAGCATTATGGACCCTTTTGTTTAGGGAGCATTATTGACCCTTTTGTTTAGGGAGCATTATGGACCCTTTTGTTTAGTGAGCATTATGGACCCTTTTGTTAAGGGAGCATTATGGACCGTTTTGTTTAGGGAGCATTATGGACCCTTATGTTTAGGGAGCATTATGGACCCTTTTGTTTAGGGAGCATTATGGACTCTTCTGTTTAGGGAGCATTATGGTCCTTTTGTTTAGGGAGCATTATGGACCCTTTTGTTTAAGGAGCATTATGGTCCTTTTGTTTAGGGAGCATTATGGACCCTTTTGTTTAGGGAGCATTATGGACCCTTTTGTTTAGGAAGCATTATTGACCCTTTTGTTTAGGTAGCATTATGGACCCTTTTGTTTAAGGAGCATTGTGGACCCTTTTGTTTAGGGAGCATTATGGACCCTTTTGTTTAGGGAGCATTATGGACCCTTTTATAGTTAAATAATTTGATATAAGTTTTATATCCAGCATACATCTCTCAGTAACTACAAGCCGTTACATCTTTACATGTATGTTCTCTACCACTGCGGAGACTCTTGTGGATGAGTGTAATAACTCAGTTTTGAATGTAGGCACATTTATGGCCCCTTTTTATACTTATTAGTAACTACTGGTACTAGCCTGACATATAATATTTTACCACCTTGGTAGTAAGCATTAATTTTAATATTTTCATGTGTTTCAGGTATAAATACAGGGACAGCGCCGATGTATCTGTCAGAAATAGCCCCTCTCTCATTACGAGGGTTGTGTGGGACTTTTAACCAGCTGTGTATCACATTTGGAGTCCTGATGTCAGAAATCATCGGCAATGAAAAAGTCCTCGGGACAACAGAAAATTGGCCATATTGCTTTGGTAGGTCATTATACTCGAGGGATGATTATTAAGTCACAATGTCTCAGCCAGAAATCAATGTAAAAGGTTTCTTTAAAGAAGAAATTTTTATGCATGCGCCATTTTAACAAGGTGAAGCAACATCAAGTGTTTCGCCTGTCCGTCTGTCCAGGGCAAAAGATTGATTTCTGTTAAATAACTTCTGCAGGCGTGTTTTAAATTAAAATTACAGATCATATTTGTCGACATCGGTCAAATTGTACAGGAGTGGTGTGTCTGCTTTATGATACTTCAGTGTGGCAGGGTAAGTACAAAGTTACATGTCAGTAAATGGTTGCTGACAGAGACTGGTCAGAGTGTGGCAGGACTAGTAAGTACAAAGTTACCAGTCACTACATGGTTGCTGACAGAGACTGGTCAGAGTGTGGCAGGACTAGTAAGTACAAAGTTACCAGTCACTACACGGTTGCTGACAGAGACTGGTCAGAGTGTGACAGGACTAGTAAGTACAAAGTTACCAGTCACTACACAGTGTTGCTGACAGAGACTGGTCAGAGTGTGGCAGGACTAGTAAGTACAAAGTTACCAGTCACTACACAGTGTTGCTGACAGAGACTGGTCAGAGTGTGGCAGGACTAGTAAGTACAAAGTTACCAGTCACTACACGGTTGCTGACAGAGACTGGTCAGAGTGTGGCAGGACTTGTAAGTACAAAGTTACCAGTCACTACACGGTTGCTGACAGAGATGGTTAACAGTACAATACAACACATTTTGTTAATTCTTATTTTGTTATTTCTATTTGTTGCTGAGCTGTTCACATAATATATAGCCTTGAATAACAGGCCAGTTTTATCATTTTCAGAAATTGCATAATTTGGTAATGTCATGATGATGATACAGCATCTGTATCTTTCTTTGGATCTACACCAAACTTGGACATCAACTATGTAACCATACATTTTTAGAAACTAGTAGGCTAGTTATTGAACTGGCTTCAATAGAGTTTTAACGTCCATATTGTGGCAATTGTTGTTGTTTTTTTTCAAACATAATTTGATGTTATTGTGTAATATTTCTGGATTCCTTCTGATCATGGTTGTATGGCAGCTGTGTACATCATCTTGTTGTGTAATATTTCTGGATTCCCTCTGATCATGGTTGTATGGCAGCTGTGTACATCATCTTGTTGTGTAATATTTCTGGATTCCCTCTGATCATGGTTGTATGGCAGCTGTGTACATCATCTTGTTGTGTAATATTTCAGGATTCCCTCTGATCATGGTTGTATGGCAGCTGTGTACATTGTCTTGTTGTGTAATATTTCAGGATTCCCTCTGGTCATGGTTGTATGGCAGCTGTGTACATTGTCTTGTGTAATATTTCAGGATTTACTCTGATCATGGTTGTATGGTAGCTGTGTATATTGTCTTGTTGTGTAATATTTCAGGATTTCCTCTGATCTTGGTTGTATGGTAGCTGTGTATATTGTCTTGTTGTGTAATATTTCAGGATTTCCTCTGATCTTGGTTGTATGGTAGCTGTGTACATTGTCTTATTGTGTAATACTTCAGGATTCCCTCTGATCATGGTTGTATGGCAGCTGTGTACATCATCTTGTTGTGTAATATTTCAGGATTTACTCTGATCATGGTTGTATGGTAGCTGTGTACATTGTCTTATTGTGTAATATTTCTGGATTCCTTCTGATCATGGTTGTATGGCAGCTGTGTACATCATCTTGTTGTGTAATATTTCTGGATTCCCTCTGATCATGGTTGTGTGGTAGCTGTGTACATTGTCTTATTGTGTAATATTTCAGGATTCCCTCTGATCATGGTTGTATGGCAGCTGTGTACATCATCTTGTTGTGTAATATTTCTGGATTCCCTCTGGTCATGGTTGTATGGTAGCTGTCTACATTGTCTTATTGTGTAATACTTCAGGATTCCCTCTGATCATGGTTGTATGGCAGCTGTGTACATCATCTTGTTGTGTAATATTTCAGGATTTACTCTGATCATGGTTGTATGGTAGCTGTGTACATTGTCTTATTGTGTAATACTTCAGGATTCCCTCTGATCATGGTTGTATGGCAGCTGTGTACATCATCTTGTTGTGTAATATTTCTGGATTCCCTCTGATCATGGTTGTATGGCAGCTGTGTACATTGTCTTGTTGTGTAATATTTCAGGATTCCCTCTGGTCATGGTTGTATGGCAGCTGTGTACATTGTCTTGTTGTGTAATATTTCAGGATTCCCTCTGATCATGGTTGTGTGGTAGCTGTGTACATTGTCTTATTGTGTAATATTTCAGGATTCCCTCTGATCATGGTTGTGTGGCAGCTGTGTACATTGTCTTGTTGTGTAATATTTCAGGATTCCCTCTGGTCATGGTTGTATGGCAGCTGTGTACATTGTCTTGTTGTGTAATATTTCAGGATTCCCTCTGATCATGGTTGTGTGGTAGCTGTGTACATTGTCTTATTGTGTAATATTTCAGGATTCCCTCTGATCATGGTTGTGTGGCAGCTGTGTACATTGTCTTGTTATGTAATATTTCAGGATTCCCTCTGATCATGGTTGTATGGCAGCTGTGTACATTGTCTTGTTGTGTAATATTTCAGGATTTCCTCTGATCTTGGTTGTATGGTAGCTGTGTACATTGTCTTATTGTGTAATATTTCAGGATTCCCTCTGATCATGGTTGTATGGCAGCTGTGTACATTGTCTTGTATTGTAATATTTCAGGATTTCCTATGATCATGGTTGTATGGCAGCTGTGTACATTGTCTTATTGTGTAATATTTCAGGATTCCCTCTGATCATGGTTGTATGGCAGCTGTGTACATTGTCTTGTTGTGTAATATTTCAGGATTCCCTCTGATCATGGTTGTATGGCAGCTGTGTACATTGTCTTGTGTAATATTTCAGGATTCCCTCTGGTCATGGTTGTATGGCAGCTGTGTACATTGTCTTGTGTAATATTTCAGGATTCCCTCTGATCATCGATGAGTGGCAGCTGTGTGCATTGTCTTATTGTATATTTCTGGATTCCCTCTGATAATGGTTGTATGGCAGCTGTGTGCATTGTCTTACTGTATAATATTTCTGGATTCCTTCTGATCATGGTTGTATGGCAGCTGTTTGCATTGCCTTGTGATATATTTCAGGATTCCCTCTGATCATGTTTGTATGGCAGCTGTGTACATTGTCTTGTGTAATATTTCAGGATTCCCTCTGATCATCGATGAGTGGCAGCTGTGTGCATTGTCTTATTGTATATTTCTGGATTCCCTCTGATAATGGTTGTATGGCAGCTGTGTGCATTGTCTTACTGTATAATATTTCTGGATTCCTTCTGATCATGGTTGTATGGCAGCTGTTTGCATTGCCTTGTGATATATTTCAGGATTCCCTCTGATCATGTTTGTATGGCAGCTGTGTGCATTGTCTTGTGTACTATTTCAGGATTCCCCATGATCATGGTTGTATGGCAGCTGTTTACATTGTCTTGTTGTGTAATATTTCAGGATTCCCTCTGATCATGGTTGTATGGCAGCTGTGTGCATTGTCTTTTTGTCCTGAAAGTCCAAGGTTTCTAATGATTTCCAGAAACTCTGAAGAGGAAGCCCACAATGGTAAGCTAACTTCAAACAATAGCAACATCTGATTTTTCAGTGCACCCGAGCCGAAAGTTTGCAGTTTTACTTTTATTATCGTAAGTCTGTCATTTACTTTTGCTTCAATCAACTTTATGACTTCTCCTCTGAAACTGTTTGACAGATTTTCACCAAATATGGAGTTATTCAGTGAAGCATACTTATAAATATGAAATCTGTTACGGATTTGTTCAAATTATGCTAAATTTGGCACTGCCCCAGTGGCTTATCAGTCTTTTTCTGCGAAAGTGCATGGCCTGTAGCTTTGATATTTCAATCATTTTCTCTGACATGTTTATTCAAGCCATGACCCAAGGGTTAAAATTGGTCTCGCCCTGGGAACAATTTAAAATTCAAGAACTACCCAGCCAAATTTATTAATATTTAGTAGGGGTTTAAAGTTTGTTCAGTAAAAGGGGCTAGGGTTCATTGGGCCAAGGGGCTTTGATTTATATACACAGGATTATTAAGGGAAAACAGGAACATCTGTTTTTCTCAACTATTTTAGGTATTATTACAATTATTGTTTACTCACAACAGTTGAAACTGGGTCCTAAGGTAATTATCATCCATAAGGGGCCAGGATGAAATATCCTATGTCTTTATTTTCAACCTTAGTTTATCTGGGTCCTTTAAAAAGGATTAAATATCCACAAGTGGCTAGGATGAAATATCCATTATCTTTATTTTCAACCTTAGTTTATCTGGGTCCTTTAAAAATGACTAATATCCATAAGGGGCGAGGATGAAATATCCATTATCTTTATGTTCAGTCTTAGTTTGTCTTGGTCCTTTAAAAATGATTTAATATCCATTAGTGGCCAGGATGAAATATCCATTATCTTTATTTTCAGACTTTGTTTGTCTGGATCCATTAAAAAGGATTTAATGTCCATAAGGGGCCAGGATAAAATATCCATTATCTTTATTTTCAGCCATAGTTTGTCTGGGTCCTTTAAAAAGGATTTAATATTAATAAGGGACCAGGATGAAATATCCATTATCTTTATTTTCAGCTTTAGTTTATCTTGGACCTTTAAAAAGGATTTAATATCCATAAGTGGCCAGGATGAAATATCCATTATCTTTATTTTCAGACTTTGTTGTCCTTTTAAAAGGAATTAATATTCATAAAGGGTCAGGATGAAGTATACATTGTCTTAATTTTCAGCCTTGGTTTGGTTGAGGGGAACGGATGATGTAGGTGATGAAATGGATGAAATGATTGCAGAAAGGGATGCTGCCAAAAATAGAAGAAAAGTTGAGTGCTCATTTTCATCTATACCCATATTTAGTACTGAAAGGATGTTGTTTTCAATGTTGGTTTAAAATTAAATACACTTTAAGTTCGAGAAATTTTGCAGCTGTTTTATCTATTGAGATTTCAGATATATTCAGATGGCATCATATATTGCTTTCATTTTGTTTTCCACCTTAATCATCATCCAGTTAAAAGTACCAGTGCACAAATAGGGTAAGTACAGTGAAACTTCAACCTTTTTTCTACCTTCGTGACTGGTGAAGGAAGTTCTCTCAATGTCATATGCCAATTATTTACCTGCCTATAAAACTTACCATAAACTATATTTTGAAGGTAGTAAAACAAAACTGAGCCTTTGGCAAGTGTGGGGTTTCTCATTAGTCAAAGTATGGCTATTCAAAGGTACTTTCTCTGTTCTTTCAGGGCTCTCCTTTGCCCATTTTTAGGGCTGTTATTCTGCCTCATTCCCAATGGCAAATAGTATCTTTTTTTCCCAATCCAAAGTAGCAAAATTCCTAATTTCAGAATGCAAAGAAACCAAAAGAAATATTTGGGGAAAAGTTTGGAGAATTTTTAATATTATGATTTTAATGTAGTCTTCTACAAGAACATCACATTTTTATGCATTTAATATACATTATATATATCGTCCCATTAGAGCTATAAGGTACCAAGCGTATATGAAATAAGAATGCACTTGGTACCTTTTTTACACCAATGGGGCGATAAATTGTTATGTATATTGAAGAAACCTGTGCTATGTAATTTTCCCAATTTCTTTAGAATTAACGCTAATTTTCCCAAAGTCAGGTTCTCCGACCCTATTCCAAGAAGTGCAATCAAGAAACCTATCTTTATCCACAATACAACATCATCTGTTTTATACATAACTGTTAAGTTTTATAAGTCAACGGATATACATGTATTCAACAAAATAATGTCAGCTGACTGATACATGAGTCAATGAGTAAGAATAGCGATGGTCGATTATACGGTAATCGATCATTGATCGGTAACCACTGAAATTCGATGATCGATTATCAAAATCGAAGTTCAATTGATAGTAGGATGTGCACATTATACCATAATTATTAAGATAATGTTGCTCATTATAAGCTGTTACGTTTATTTAAAGTTAAAGGGTATAAATGAGATAATTTACAGATAATTAAATAAAATAAAAAAATATAAGCATAATAACAAGAATACAATTAAAATTTACAAAATCAAAAGTAGTTTTCACATGTCGGTGACTTTCACAACCAAAAAAATGGCTGACAAAAACAGTAATGTCAATGACCTTTTCCCATACCCTGGGAAAGGTGCCTGCTCTCGGGTGTGGGTATGTTTCGGGTTTCGAAAATCTAAGGAAGGACCTGAAACCTAAGATAACCTTGACATGTCAAAAGCCGCCTGTAAGATATGTCTGAGAGACATAAGTTACAAAGGTACTAGAAGTCTGACTTTTGCATTTTTCAAGATGCACATCACTTTATGCAGGACCGCGGCGTGGTCTAGTGGTAGAGCGTCCGCCTCACATGCAGAAGGTCGTGGGTTCGATCCCCGGCCTGGTCATACCAAAGACTTTAAAAATGGTACTAGAAGCTTCCTCGCTTGATGCTCAGCATTTAGAGGAGAATTCTAGGTCTGGTCGGCCTGGTGTCAGTATAATGTGACTGGGTGGGGTATCATACCATGTGTCTGCGGCATGATACTCCAGTGTGACAGCGCTCAGAATACTGTCTCAAGTAGACACTGTCGCGATATGACTGAAAAATTGTTGAAAGTGACGCTAAACACCATACAACAACATCACTTTATACAACATATTTTGGAATATGATGCTTGAATGCTATTATGCTAGTCAGTGGACAATTTCCTTGCTGTTTCTATGTTAAGTCACCCGCTTGAGGGTAATATCTTACTATGACTTTGTTACAACCCCTTACAACACATGAAATCAATTTTCATTAATCAACAGCAGTCACATGTATCCTTATATACAGAAAATTACACCGTTCTTGTTTACAGGTCAAGATGATAAAGCTTTTGTAACCATATGATGATGGGCTAATGTATTGTAAAGTGTGAAAGCTGACATAATTTTTGATTTCCTGATAAAAACAGAAAATGCACATTTCTAACTCATTTATGCTGAATGAAATACTAAGAGAAAACAGATAATTAATATTTTCTCCTCTACACTATTACAAGTTCTTAAAAGTGACATGTGAAATGAGACGAGCGACTTAGGCCCATATTTGGTCTCTTGTTTATGTCCCTGCCAATCAAAGAAGCTACATGTAGAAGGGGCATTAAGTGTTACGCAGTCTGTCTGTTCGTCCATTCATCCGTCCTTGCATCTGATAAAAAATGGTTTCTGATCAAATTTATTAACTTCTGAAGAGGTCTGTATATTTAATTTATCATGTGTACCTGTATAATTATAAAATACAGGTAAAGTTCGATATTTGTTTGTTGATCAATTTTTACAGGAATTGTGGCCCCTCTTTCAATTAATTTTTGGAAAAAAATTGGTTTCTGATCAATAGCGGGGACATTCGTGCCAACTGACACATTTCTGGTTTTGAGCAATGGTCAAAATACCATCAAGTACATGTAACTTACGACTGTAACAATGGAGAGTAGGCTACTAGTATACTTCACCTGAATGTCGTTACAGTTGCATATTAACTACTGTATATTGGTATGTGTTTTTACTCCATCATAAGATACTGTGTGAAGAATTATTTCATATATTTTCAGTTTTCTGTCAGGGATTTGTTAAGCAGCCAGGACTTGAGAGTGCCGTTAATTATAAGTGTGGTCATGCACCTTTCACAGCAGTTGTCGGGTATTAATGCTGTAAGTATTTATCATAACATAGTCTGACAGTTTAATGCTCAATCTGAGACAATTTTTCAGAATTTAACCCTTTACTCCATAGATATGTGTTTTCCCGCACCAATCGCAGAAGGCGTTTGAAAACAGTGCAGGAAGAGTTCAGATTGCTCGTAACAAGCAATCTGAACACTTCCTGCACTGTTTTCTACTCTGTCAGTTAATATAAATGTAATTCACCCAATAATTCAAAAGCTTTCTATATTAAGTGTCCAAAGGCCTCTATATTAGGTGTCCAAAGGCGTCTATACGAAGTAAAGGGTTAAAGAAACTTTTCATGCTATTATTAAAAAATACTGATTGCTATATCATAACTAAAATATAAAAAAAAAAGATAACAAGCAAACTTTTCCACGTAGTGAAATAACACTTGACATATATGTTAGTTTCAATGGTGAAAGAAACTGTGTCATTATTTGTACATGTATTTGTTTACTTTCTCAGTGATCAAGTAAATATGTAATCTTTGAACTATAGGGTAGACCTAAATTTAAATTAAAAATTGGCAGTTTTTGGAAGTTAATGAAGGCATTTAAATTTGTTTACTTAACCTATGAAATCCACAAGAGCGTTTTTATGGATCTTGAAAGACACACAGACTCCTACAGGAATCAGCTGATGAAAGTAACCTTGCTTATATCTATTTCAGGTTATATACTATTCAACAAATATTTTCAAGTCTGCAGGACTGAGTGAGTCAAATGCGCAAGCTGCTACTTTAGCTACAGGTGCAGTGAATGTCAGTATGACATTTGTCTCTGCTCTCATTATGGACAGGGTTGGGCGTCGGACCTTACACCTGTCAGGACTTGGAGGAATGTTCATAAGTAGCTATATACTAACTATAGGACTTATAGGTCATGTAAGTTCTCCTGTCATTTGTTTGTTTGAATATTTAGCATCATTTTTATGCCATTGAGGGCTAACAGACCATCACTTAGCCTAAACACTATTTCCAGGGATCCTGGAAGGTTAACCAATACTCAAGCACATCCATCTCTGCAAGTAACTAATAATTTTCTCACTGGAATCAGCAGTGAGAGACCAATGACAATAAGTCGCCTGGTCATATATCAAATCATCACATAGACTGTGATTCAAACAGACAGAGGTTTCGAACAAACTCCTTTATTGATAGTCAGATGCATAATAGACTGACATGGCTCTTGTGATGTATATCACTTTTGGGGGAGATGGGCAGATATGTGACAATCGTCTGTCCGTTTCTCAGCTTCATGAATTACTAACATGTAATAACAATATATTTTTTCAAGCATTTGGCATCAATTGAACCATCCTTGTTTCAATAATGAAACTTTTTGTGTGTTACTGTCTAGTATTTCCGGTGTTTCCATCAGTTATTTTAGGATAAGTAACTCAGTTGAGTGGGATAACTCCCATTTCATTTTAGGCAGAATTTTGGGCTGTTCAATACTTTTTGGTTTAAATACAATTTTGTATCCCATAAGTGATACAAGGGGGATAACTCTGTTTTATGCGAAATCATTGCCCCTATTAGACTTAGAAATTTGATTAAAATATTTTAGAAATGTCAGAAAATACTTCTGAAAATTAATTGTTGTGTTCAGTATTCAAGTAAACACTCACAGGGAAAAATGTCATAAGTTTTTCTTGTAATTTTTAAGAATTGTATTCCTTTTTGATTTTTAAAAATTGGGTTTACTTTATTGTTGTACAATTTCAAACATCCAATAGCCATTCTCTCGAGTCAAGTTTTGAAAAGTCTAGCAAACTGTCCTTCAACAGTTCTTGTTATAACAATATTACACATCTTAATTTATTATGGTATTATTCACAATCTTTGTTTTGCAACTGTTGATGATATCTGCTCTTAACATATGCCTAGTGTCACTCATACAAATATAAATGTGTACAGTCAACTGATATAGTTAATATTTATATTTCAGGAAGAAATTCCATGGCTTAAATACATCTGTGTTGTTGCTGTCGTATGTTACATTATAGCCTTCGCTTCTGGACCAGGTCAGTCTCTACATCTTTATATTTTAACCCTTTACTTCATATAGACACCTTTGGACATCTCTAATATGGACGCCTTTGGACACCTCTAATATAGACGCCTTTGAACACCTTTTATAGAAGGGCTTTTGAATTATTGGGTGAATTATGTTTATATTAACTGACAGAGTAGAAAACAGTGCAGGAAGTGTTCAGATTGCTCATTACGAACAATCTGAACTCTTCCTGCACTGTTTTCAAAGGCCTTCCGTGACTGGTATCTATGGAGTAAAGGGTTAAAACACAAACAAAACATGTGACTGGTATTTACGGTACTCATAAAAGCTGGCATGATAATAGAAAGGAATAAGGAGATCATTCCCATTGTTTAAATTTTCAGATGAGACCAATATTTTTGTTTCTATGGTAATAGAAAATATAAAAAAAATATTGCCAGTTTCTGGAACATCCTGTGATGTCATAAAAAGTATTATTTGTAGACTGGTAGCACCTATAAGAAAACAGAGAGAGCAATTCAGGGCAGAGAGCAATAAGTAGCTGATGTATTTTTATAAACAACTTCTCTGCAACCAATCGGGCAAACTTATAGAGAACCAAAGTTTGCAGGAATGTTTCTATTTTAGAAGCCAGGCCCGATTAGCTCAGTCGGTTACACATCTGAATATCAATCCAGGTGTCGTGAGTTTGAATCCCTGCCAGGCAACAGTCTACGTAATGATTGATATACAACATTGTGTCTCATTATCATTCGTCTCTCACCACTGATTGAAGTGGGAAAGTTATCAGTTACTTGCAGAGATGGGGTGTGCTCCAGTACTGGTTAATCCCAGGAAACAGTGGTTAGATTAACTGATTGTCTGTTAGCCCTCGATGGCATAAAAATGTTACTAAATATTCAATCAATATTCAATCAATCTACTTTAGAAGTAAATTATGATTCATCACATTATCTTTTCAAAGTTAGCATGTATTGATGTCACTCAAACACCAGGACTGATGAGCATGTTCAAGTTACATGTATAGCCGGATTCATATTTTGCGGATAGACATCTGACTATTTTCTTCATCTTTATTTAACTATTGAAGTTGTAAAATTCCGGTAGAGGTCATTGTATTGCCTTCGAATACTTGTTTATACACAGGCCTGTGCTGGCAGACTCAGCATTGTTTCCTTACAGGTGCTATACCATGGTTTTATTGTTTCCTTACAGGTGCTGTATCATGGTTTTATTGTTTCCTTACAGGTGCTGTACCATTGTTTTATTGTTTCCTTACAGGTGCTGTATCATGGTTTTATTGTTTCCTTACAGGTGCTATACCATGGTTTTATTGTTTCCTTACAGGTGCTGTATCATGGTTTTATTGTTTCCTTACAGGTGCTATACCATGGTTTTATTGTTTCCTTACAGGTGCTGTACCATGGTTTTATTGTTTCCTTACAGGTGCTATACCATGGTTTTATTGTTTCCTTACAGGTGCTATACCATGGTTTTATTGTTGCCTTACAGGTGCTATACCATGGTTTTATTGTTTCCTTACAGGTGCTACATCATGGTTTTATTGTTTCCTTACAGGTGCTGTACCATAGTTTTATTGTTTCCTTTCAGGTGCTATACCATGGTTTTATTGTTTCCTTACAGGTGCTGTACCATTGTTTTATTGTTTCCTTACAGGTGCTATATCATGGTTTTATTGTTTCCTTACAGGTGCTATACCCTGGTTTTTTGTAGCAGAATTGTTCAATCAGGATTCTCGGTCTGCAGCAGTTAGTATAAGTGTTTTGGTGAACTGGTCAGCTAATTTCACTGTAGGTGTAGGTTACCCGTTCTTACAGGTGAGTTTTTCGGAGTATTGTGTAATCACATAAAGCAATGAACAGATTTCCAAGATGCAGATAAAAAAACTATATTTCAACTCAGTGATTTCAAATCAATGACAAATTAATAAATAGATATTTCATACAACATGTAAAACCTTAAAACTTCTATACATTTATTCAGAGCATTCTATCAGAACATATAATGATTACCACATTTTTATACTCTGTGGAATTTTTTTTAAAGAAAATATAATTATTATGTTGTTTCATATCTCACAATCTGGATTAAAATTATATGCAGGGACGAGGCTTGTCACCTGCATCATTATTATTAAACAAATCACTACACTTCATTAGTTTACCCAGTAATACCTATCCTGGCCCATCTTGGTCATCTTGTATACAAATAGTTCCATCATTGATGTGTCTATTGTTATCTTTCAATAGGTCCAATAAGTAAACTTGGAGCTTACATGATTCAATCTCAAGTCTGCTTCCTGAGTAGAACCAGTACTTAGTGTTGTTTTTGAGAGGCCATCTGGCCAAGCTAGTTATCGAACACACAACCTCTAGCATGAAGAACCAATACTCTATCCACTGCACTAAAACCCTGTTCACTTAGATTAAACTTATATACAACTTATACAAATCAAGCTCGAAGTCTTCCTGGGTAGAACCAGTACCAAACATATGCAGATATAGTGTCTTGCTCAATGACACCACACATAGCCGCGGCAGAGGATCAAACCCACCACCCTCCGATCGTGGGGCCGATACTTTACCACTGGACAATGTGCTTTACACGCTCCCAGTCACTTAAACAATGCATGCTCAATTTCATTTTTTTTTTGTGATATTTTCTTGTCATTTAACTGGCAGAAAGGAAAAAACAAAATGGCTACTTTTTATGCTTCAACAAACCATAAAGAAGTTAGAATAAATCGTGCTTATGGGATATCATATTTGAGACTTGTGTATCAGACCTGCTTCAGTTTATTACACATGTGTTTATGAAATATTTGAATCTTTGATTTGATTGATTGAATGTTTAGCAACATTTAAATGCCATCGAGGGCTAACATACGCTCAGTTAATCAACGACTGTTTCCTGGGATCCTGAAAGGTTAACCAGTACTCGAGCACACCCCATCTCGGCAAGTAACTGACAACTTTCCCACTTGAATCAGCGATCACAGAGTCTGTTGCAGGGTGGGGATTTAAACTCACAACCCCGGGATTGAGTCAAGCCGCGTAACTGACTGCACTTATAGGGCCCAGCTTGAATCTTTGAATAAATGAGTCTAAGATTTCTTACATATATAATAATATTGACATTTTCTTTGCAGAAAGAGATAGATGCATACTCATTCATTCCATTTGTGGTGATGCTTGCTATATTTTGGCTCTTCACTCTGTACAAAGTTCCAGAAACCAAAGGTCGGACAATAGAGGATATCTCAGCATCATTCAGGGTGACGACACCAGGCTACAGTCCTCTACAAACACAGGAGCATTCTGATTAAAGAGTTCAACACTGTTGTACAAAAAACATGATTAATATAACTGAGACAAAAGTGACACAAGGCTTATTGCAATAGTACATTATGATTGTATTGTAACAAGTTAGTGAAGTTGTCCATTGTGACAAGTTTGTGAAGTTGTCCATTGTGACAAGTTTGTGAAGTTGTTGATTTGTAACAAGTTTGTGAAGTTGTCCATTGTGACAAGTTTGTGAAGTTGTCCATTTGTAACAAGTTTGTGAAGGTGTATATTGTGACAAGTTTGTGAAGTTGTCCATTTGTGACAAGTTTGTGAAGTTGTCCATTTGTGACAAGTTTGTGAAGTTGTCCATTGTGACAAGTTTGTGAAGTTGTCCATTTGTAACAAGTTTGTGAAGATGTCCATTGATTGTCCAAAGACCAGTTTAAGCTGAATAAACTTTAATGTCCTTTTGTCACAATGTAATAGACAATTTTGTGAGCAATCTGAACACTTCCTGCACAGTTTTCCACTCTGTCAGTTAATATAAACATAATTCACCTAATAATTCAAGAGCCGTCTATATTAGATGTCAAAAGGCGTCTATATTAGGGGTGTCCAATGGCATTTATATGAAGTAAAGGGTTAATATATCTGTCCTAGTTAAGATAATAATGACCTCTTTATATTTTACCAGATTTTGAATGTAACACAATAATGTCTCTAACAGCTTATTTTTTGTATCTTTTTACTGCTGTTGGATATGCATACCTACGTTGGAGATGCATACCTACGTTGGATATACATACCTACATTGGAGATGCATACCTACGTTGGATATACATACCTACATAAACATGGTCTATATAATTTGTTATTTATTAAATATTTTATTGTTCTAGTCAATTAGATATTTTATTGATAATTAGTTAAGTGTTCATGTTCAAACAATACACATTTACTGTTTACCACAGGTACATAAAATTTGACAGAATGAAAAGCACAAAAACTATTTAAACATAATATGTAAATGTTTGAATTTCAGTTTGATATGTATTAACCCTTTACTCCATAGATACATGTTTTCCCGCATCAATTACAGAAGGCCTTTGAAAACAGTGCAGGAAGAGTTCAGATTGCTCATAACGAGCAATCTGAACACTTCCTGCACTGTTTTCCACTCTGTCAGTTAATATAAACATAATTCACCCAATAATTCAAAAGCCTTCTATACTAGGTGTCCAAAGGTGTCTTTATTAGAGGTGTCCAAAGGCGTCTATATGAAGTAAAGGGTTAAACATATTATTGTAAAAATATACAAAAAAACCCATCTTTATTGCAGAATGAGCAGCACTCTAGTACCCCAATATTTTATTCATTTTCACCAAACTCACACAGAATGTCCTTATGTAAATATAAATTTATATTTTCTGAGTGATGGCAAGAATAGGATCACTGCGGCTCATGCATGTTGTAAGAATTTGATTTATACGATAGAATTTGCTGGAACTCTGCAGTTCTGCAGGTATCAGGGTTCTAGGTTCTTCTGCATATTAATTTGTTCATGTGGTTTTTATTATCCCCCTAATTTTTTATTAAGATTCCAAGTTTTTTATTTATTGCAGATTTTTTGTGTATAAAAATTCAAAGATACAATACAGGAAGCATACAGTTTCCAAGGAAATGCGGAAGAATACACTTATCTCGCTGTGCACTAAAAAGACGTGGCAATTTTCATTGATAAAAAAATTGTTTTACGCATTAACTACTATGCATAGTGATGTCATCTGGTGGGGGGCTATAATCTCTTACACCATTCGACTGTAATCAGGTGTAATCATTAACGGAGTGCAATATTAACATGTTTTTGATATAATAACTCGTAGTTTAAGTAAATAGTGATTGTTAGTGTAATTTCATTCACTACAGAATGTCCTCTTTTGATTTTGATAGTAAAATAAAAAAAAAATTAGGTTCGGAGCTATTTTTGTTGTTGTTAAAAAAAACCCACGCCAATCTGTCATCTTATTCAAGCAGTGTTTTGATGTTGATGAACAGATCCACCGCTCAAAGTAAATATACATTCATAATTTCATTTATATATTTACTCTTATCATATACTGTTGTATTCCTATTAAATTTTTGCTGCTAATTAGTTTATCCAAACATATTTAACCATTAATTAGGTCATCCGACCGTTGTGTTTGTTGTGATTAGAACTGTGTTGTATTGTTTAGATTGATTAAATCTAGGTCACGCAAAACCATTTATAAAACTATTAATTGATAATTTATATTGTTGATTGAAAGCTATAACATAACTAAAGTCAGTATACACGTAAATCTATAAGTAGGTCATGTTTGTTTTGTTCTGTACAAAGAGTTATTGATATGTCGTATATTCTTGGAGAATCAAGAACATTTTGTACTGAATGCGTTTCATTATCCATAAATCATTACTACAGTGCTGCCGGTGTTAACGAATCATCGCTGGTAACGAATCACTTGCATTTTACCCTATTGTACATTACAAAATAATTTGTTATTCAGATTTTTATTTTCATACATTTGAAGATGAATCCTTAAACAACAACTGACAAAAATTGCGAAAACAGATGTCAATGTTTTCAATGCATTACATAGGTTTTAGTAACTCCTTCGAAAAGAATGTGTTGAAAATGATGTAATCCAAATAACCGCTATTGGAGAAACACAAACACTGTACACACATGCTTAAACAAAAAGTCAAAGTTAACATCTTTAAATATTGTCTTTTTGTGCTCATGCCTCACTACAAAAAAGAAAACAATCGGATATGCATTTCTTTAAAAAAAAACTGTTAATGCATTTACCGTCTTTTCAGGAGTAGCGAATCAGTAAGGTATGTGAATAGGACAACCGGGCTACTTAGGTGATGAATTGTATTCCAAATATTGTAGATTATTTTTTTCCAAATGTTCAAATTGATCTAAGGAGTGAATTTATTCATTTATGGCAATGCATGGGCTTATTTTATACAACTTAGGTCTAAAAATATTGCTTGATTCATATTTCATACTTCAACAATTTTCAATATAATTAACAGTTTGGAGTTAAGTCCCCATAGGTCAGCAAAGAATAGACTGAAGAAAAACAGTCGATTTCTGCAACTTTTAGGTGATAGTTTCTGTAAAACTGGTAGTTTGATACTGCACAGTACTTTTTAAACAGCACTCAGACATTATCTCATCTTATAGTATGAGCGATTCGTTACTACCGGAAGTGATCCTTTATCACCCGAAAAGGTAGAGTCGATAAACAAACGATGTAGGCATTGTAAGATTGAATTCAAAATGCAAACTTCACAGAATGTGAGATAGATAATTTCTCTATAGTTTGACTGTGAACAAACCATAATTACAATTTGAACATTGATTTTGTGAGTATTAAATAAAAAGTGATTTGTTAACACCGGCGACACTGTATTGAACTGGAGATATTAAAATTGACTGGAGTTGTAGCACAAAATATATGATTGCCAGACTGAAGATGATTCACAGAAAAACAAAATCTGGAGTTGGAAGTTGAAACATAATGTATATCTGGAGCTGAATCATTGAAATTCTTGCTTGAGGAGTCATTTGAATTGTATATTTGTGTTCTTTTTAAGAATTTAACTATTTTTGAAGTAAACAATAATTCATTCATTGTTGGTGATTGTTTGCACATTATTAAAAGGCACTTTAAAGCGGTACATTTTTCTCTTTTTTTTTTTAAAGAAAAAAAATGGGGATAGATATTGAGCAGTGGATTTTAAATTGGTAGTTTTTATAGGAAGTGTGTGTGTCGATCAATACTCTATCAAAAAGTCAAACATCAGAATATGAAGGTTTGTTTGTCAAGCTTTCATATAGGTTTTTTCATGTTGATTTTATGTGGAGATGTGGAAAGGAATCCTGGACCACCACGTTACCAGTTTACAAAATTCCCAGTAAATGGCAATTTTCACCATTGTCATCCAATATTCAATCAATTTTCACAGGGAAGACAGAGTGTACCATGTTGTTTAGCATTTTTTGCAAATGCTTTATTAAAACCGTTTGATAGCTACTGTTGTAAAAGTATTGACTCTGTTTTGTATGCAGGAGATTATTTATACACAAAAGAAATATCAAACACACCACATTCTTTTCTAAATCCCAATGAATTGCCTTCTTACTTAACATTTCAGAAATCTAAGTTTTCCCATTTCTGAACCTACATTTTCGAATTAACACAAGCAGCGAGCCTTCCCTTTAGGCCTTTGATTTAATTTTTTTTTTTTTTGGTGTTCATTCAATTTTTTTCAGTCATTATATGTCCTTTAAAAGATATAAATATTCTATGATTGAAAACAACCCTCCTCCCCTCCTGCACCCCAAAAAAGGAATTTGCCTATTTACCTTCTCATCCCGTGTGTGTAGTACTAAGGTTTTTAGTCCCTGCGCCAGGTTATCCCGGGGGCACACAATAGAGTGTTGACCTTCTCATCCCTAAATGGTATGGGTCAGAAGTGGCAAATGAACACCAACTTTTTAAGGGTGGCCTAAAAACAAAAAGAAAATGTATGTAAATATAAGTATTAAAAGCACAATTTAGAGTTTTTATCAGGTGATTTTAATTCTTAATTGAAATCAAACGGTTGTTAAACAAGTAAAATTATTGATACTTGAACTAAATAAGTGAAATCATACTACAAATACTGGTTCCTATTATATATTATATTGTGTGATGCTTCGTGGATGATTGATGGATTGATTGATCATTAATATTTGTAAACTATACTTGTCTATAAAATAATGATATTAATATATTTATTATAACCCCTGGTTGTAGGGCAATCTGCTTTTTATCTGTGATATGCTTTAATACAGGATTGTATACATGTATATATATTTGTAAAGAAAATACTCGTTCAGTAGAAAAACATGAAAAAATCAACAATTGTTTATTGGAATCTACATGCAGTTTTTTTTAAGTAGTGATGTTAATAACATTATTAATGTTAATAAATAATTTAATTTATTATCTTGAGATTCTTAAAATTTGCTTCTATAGAAGTTTCTCCTGTATGTTTTTGCTCTTCGGAAGGTGGAGCCCTGAAAAGCTAAACAATACTTTTCAGAAATTTTGTCAAGGATCCTCTATGGTCAAGTGGTCTAAGGCACCGTATCAAGATCACTTACCTCTCACCGCTAAGGTCTGAGGTTCGAGTCCTGCTTCCTACAAAAACTGTAAGAAAGTTTACCAGTTAATTGTGAAAGGACTGTGACTAGGTCTTCCTCCACCAGTAAAACCATACATACCATATTTAACCTGGATGTGTTAACCCTTTACTCCATAGATACTCGTTTTCCCGCACCGATCACAGGCCTTTGAAAACAGTGCAGGAAGAGTAACAAGCAATCTGAACACTTCCTGCACTGTTTCCCACTCTGTCAGCTAATATAAACATAGTTCATCCAATAATTCAAAAGCCTTCTATATTAGGTGTCCAAAGACTTTAACATTAGAGGTGTCCATAGGCGTCTATATGAAGTAAAGGGTTAAATCACATTGCTCTTATTCCTCAAAACATATATGATCAATTTTTGATAAAAATATTCACACTTTAGAAAAAGAAACATATACAGTAAATAATGAGAATATGAAATATTTTATTTAAGGGAAAGTAAATTGTTAAAATAACGATGAAATAATTGTAGTTTGATGAATTGACATGAAATAAAAAACAATGTACTATCATTATGTATTTCATCTGCATTTTTATACTCCATGAACGGGAACATAAAGTTGATGCTTTGTGTGTGCGTTTTTCTGTCAGAATTTGTTTCAAGGAGATAACTCCAAATGTACTTTATGGAATCAAAGGATACTTGGAACGTGGATAGAGGGAAGTGCAGAGTGAAAGAACAATAACTCTATCTTGAATAAATGACAGACTTATCTCCCTTCTTGTACTTTATTTTTCGTTATCAGGGATAAATCTTCAAAAGAAGACACATCTCCACTCGGTAGTGATGCATGTCTGCAAGTTTCATAAATTTCCAAGTAGTAGTAGAAAAATAGAGCGGACAAGGATTTGATAATGAATGGAATCAAATGGCCACAACTCTGTGAACAATCATCGAACAGTAATACAAAGACAATATGCACATCTCTGCTTGGTAGTGATGCATTCTAGCAAGTTTCATACAATTATAATGAAAGATTTTAGACAAGTAGCGAGGACAACCAAAAATAAGCTAAATAAGGATTTGGTAATTGATCTAATCAAAGGGCCGTAACTGTGTGAAATATGGAACTGAAACACACTAAGTATGTTCAAGAAAAAATCATAAGATATAAAATATTTTTTAATGTACTTGTTTATATCCTATTACTACATTTGAGAGGGCTTCATGTAAGGATGCTGTTGTGCAGTTACAGAGAATAAGTCTTTTGAAGCAAAGTTAACAACGGATGTATGGCAGATGAAGGTCCATCTGAGTGTTAAGCACAGGTCCGCTACATAGGTGAGTGAACAATGTGTTTTCTCCCAGATGCGTCACCAGCTCTGAATGATCTGTGTGCTTGGACGCATCACTAACCGATTTGGGTTAGTTATTATAGTGCGTGGCGGTTAGTGGGCATGCACTATTAAAATAGAAAATCGTTGTAAATGCAAATATTTGTTTCTTGTTGTCTCACAATAAGCATTTGTATAAGGAATTCCCAGCGTATTATTAATGTGTTCAGAGCATATGCTTGGTTCTCGTAGAGTTCAGTTATACCAGAGACATATAAATGAAGATTGGCAACTGAAAGTTTATCTCAAACACTACCAGAAACCCAGAGTTGGAAATTTTGTTTGATAACACAAAACTGGAACTAAGCAACACACATAGACATTTAGGAGTACATTTTGACAATAATGGTAAATGGGTTACTCATATCAAAGACTTAGACGAATTATGTATTATGTCTCTGCACATTAATTTAATATTAACATCTTTTATGAAAAAAGTTTCTATTCTTCGCAAACTAAAATACGTACTCAACAAACAAAAGTACTATTTTAAAACTATATAAATGTTTTTTCAGATTATCTTGAAACATAATACCGCTTCTGATAGGGGAAAATTCACATTATCATCTCCGTAACTCTGAAGACTATACAATAGCAAATAACAGATTAACATTATCAAATAAATCCTTTGTGCCATCAACTATAAGAAGATGGAATAATTTAGATCTTATTATTCGAAAATTACCATCATTGGCACAGTTCAAAACAGCTATAACAAATGATAATAACTAGTTATTTTCATTACCTGATCATTACAATCACGGCAAAAGAAAAATAAATATTATACATACACGCTTAAGGTATCAATGCAGTTCACTTAATTATGATTTGTTTAGAGTTAATATTGTAAATGAACCTAGTTGTAGTTCTGGAAATGCATGTGAAAATGTGTATCATTTTTTCTTTGATTGTAATAACTATACTGTTCAACGTCAACAATTGTTTACATCTCTACAAAATAACGGTATTATTACTTTAGAGTTTATGCTTTGCTTTGTGGAAGTGCAAACTTATCTCACGAGGAAAATATGCATATCTTCAGATCTGTTCAAGGGTTTATTGCCACGTCTAATCGCTTCTAGTATGTCAACTTTAATTTTTGCAAGTTTAAACTGAACTTAAACTACATTTACCCCACCCACAATACTTTGTTTTTCTGATTACGAAATCGAGCACTTACTTACATAATAATATAATAATTCTCTCTCTCTCTCTCTCTCTCTCTATATATATATCTCTCTCTATTTCTCTCTCTCTCTCTCAAATCATCTCTTTTTCTTTTTTCTCTCTCTCTTGAATGTTTGTGTGTAAATGCGATTGTGTGTGAGTGAGTGAGTGTGAGTGAGTGAGTGAGTGAGTGAGTGAGTGAGTGAGTGAGTGAGTGAGTGAGTGAGTGAGTGAGTGAGTGAGTGAGTGAGTGAGTGAGTGAGTGAGTGAGTGTGTGAATGTCTTTGAATGGCAACATTAGTTAACAGTTAACTCAACTCTATGTTAATATATGTTTTTATATATGTTTAGCCTTATTCATGTTATTTGTGGGTATCACTTGTGGCCCGACCCAATTGCAATGTACTTGTACACATTTGGCAATAAAATATGTTTAAACCAACTGAAAGAACTTGTCTAAATTTCAGGTGGCACATTTGGCGTTTTCTAAATCTTGGAAACACAACCTGTCCTGGACCAGCCAACATATTTTTTTATAATTTTGGTATCAAAAGAAAGAACTTAATTGCAACTTTGGGTGGTGAAGAGTGTAATGAGGATGTACTTCCAGGCTTCAAAGTATATACTGAAACAGAATATTGGGCGGGATGGGGCTCTTGAAAGTCGCATTACATAGACGTTAATACTTTGTCATCCTAACTAACTCCGTATTTCATGTAAAGTAATGACACACATTATTGTCAATGTTTCGATTCAAATGAAAACCCACCAAATTTATCCATGCGCCATATGCACGTGATATTCGCTTCTCCATGCACGCACCATTGCTTAAGGTCCGGGCACAACAGATCGTACAAAATTTTGTGGTGGTTAACCCATAAAATATGTTGTGGCCAGATCTTGCAACATGCCCAAAATGTATTTCTAGTGGTCACAAGCTACGACACATCAAAGATGATTTTAGCAATGAGGACGCGACAATAAAAAAAGATATGTCATGATTATGCCGCGGGTGTGCCGCAAGACATTGGTGAGACCATCGTGAGTTGTCGGGCATTGTTGGGGGGGGGGGGGTGGGTGGGGGGGGAAGGGCTGTTTTTCATGCAAGATTGCCGAACAACAATCGTGGGTCACTCGTGGGATGCTCGCGCGTCCGTCTCCCGACTATACGGGGTCCTGTCTGTTTCACTGCTATTTGCTACGCACGACAGACTTGCAATGTTGTGCGAGCCTCTTACAATATATAATATTCGTGAGACAATCTTGCAACTGTCTCACGACTGTCCATGGTTTAGCACCATACAACAACAACAACATGCAGTTGGTATTGGAACTGCTGCCAACATTGATCTTTTTACTGTCTAGATTCATCATGGGGAAAACTCACAAGCTACTCAGTATTCTTGAAAAATGTTTTTATTTTTAGCTACTTTGCAAAAACTTAAATTAATTTCTAAAGTAAACTCCCAGATATGGAACAAAATGTAAAACAGTTCAGCAATTCTAAACCATTTCAAAGGATATTGTGTCAAATTTATTAGGCAATACCAAGTTAATTCATTTTTAGCATCATTTTAACTTATCATATGATTTCAAATAATCAAATGTATAGGCTTTTCTTATTTCATACAATATGAAAGTGTTTTTGATACTAAAATGTGGTGAAAGTAATACTTCTACTCAATGTTAGTAAGAGAAAAGTGGTTTTCATTGCATATTAACACTGATCCAAGGTTGCTTTTTCCATTTGAAATTTTCTCTTTTTCTCTAAAAGCTATCAGATTCTTTTTGTACACTGTTTTATTTTCAGCTGAAAATATTATTTAAACCTATTCGCTCTAGGATGCTAAACACAAAATGAACTTGATATGGCCTTACAAGAAAAAAACATTTTACCTGAATGAAAAAACTGGAATAAAAATTATTATCTGAATTTATACCCACCCCACCCAGGAATTGAACCTTAACGGCCCCTGCAAATTAACAATTACAACTTAAGGCTGGAGCAAAAATTTTTTAGATTCTCACACATTCTCACTTCCCCCACAAAAAAATAACAAAACACATTTTTTATTTGATTAAAATCTGCAACTACGATGAATGATCATAAAAAATATATAGATGTGTTAAATATGAGCAAACTAATGTATGGTTTACATCATATTTATCAGTAAAAATGACTGTGTACTGTATTTGTGTTTATGATGGACAGGACTTTAAGTTCATTATCGGGTCTAGCTTTTGTCCGTGAAAATAAGAAATAAAATCTACCCATCCGCCCTATTGTTTATCATAATCTGGATCAAAATCTTAATATTTTTTTCTCAGGCCTAATAATGAAGTAAATTACAACCAATTTCAGAATGACAAGTTTCTTAATTTGAGTCTTAACCTTTTACTCCATAGATTCACATTTTCCTGCATCAATCACAGAAGGCCTTTGGGACAAGCAATCTAAACACTTCCTGCACTGTTTTCCACTCTGTCAGTTAATATAGACATAATTCACCAAATAACTCAAAAGCCTTCTATATTACGTGTCCAAAGGCATTTATATTAGGTGTCAAAAGACATCTATATGAAGTAAAGGGTTAATATATAAAACACATACCAGAACCACATGGCTCATGTGTGATTTGGTTTTGTGGTTAAAATGGAATATTTATTAAGTTGAAAAAGAAATATGTTAATCTTTGGTAAAGATTTTCAGCTTAAGTGATCAAAACATGGAAAGAATTTTTAGGCAGACATTCATTATTTGAATTATGCAAGAATTGATGAAACTATTGTTGTTTGACTTATACTGTATAATGTAAATATTGAACATTTCCAGTGATGTCCTTTTACTGATGTAAATATCAGGTTTTCCTGGATAATTATATAATCAAAAACAGGAATCTGTTCCCTGACACAGATATATATGGCAGAGAGCACCCCAAGGCAGAGCAATATCTAATGCCTGAAGGTTAGGACTTATCATAACAGGATGACTGATCTAAGTATATAAAAGTTTCATTAATTAAAAACTGTTGGAGAGCTGCGTTCAAAAGGTTAGCTTCTTATCTAGGTAAATGTGAGAAAAATAACAAAGGGCCATAACTCCTGACTAAAAAGTAAAAAATAAATAAAACTCCAGGGATGGCTACTGAATTACCTTTCCATAAACCCAAAATAATAATAAGATGCAATGAAGAGAGATAAATAATGAAAAAGAAATGAAAAACAAATTTAATAGTTGCAACTTCCAAGGAAAAATTACAAAAAGGCCATATTATTTGACATGCAAATTATCTCAGTTCAAACATGTGACTTTCAGAATATAAAAGTCAAGGGATGTCAACTGAATTACCTTCTCATAAACCCCAAAATCATAATAAGATGCAATAAAGAGAGAAAAATGCTAAAAAGATGAAAAACAAATTTAAAAGTTGCAACATCAAAGGAAAATTTACAAACAAGAGCACTGCGGAGCGATTGCCAACACTCGTGTTTTACAATGTAGGTCAATATACATATTCGTATTGTCTCTGGCAACATGTGTACCAAGTTACAGTGAAATATCTTATAGGGTTTAAAGTTTATGACAAATGTTAGTTTTTGCATGATGATGCCACCAGGGTGATCACAATAGCTTGAATTTTTCTTTCTTCGAAAAACAGACAAGCTAAAAAAATAAACTTAATATTGAGTGACAAAATAACTATCTATTTAACACCTGTCTGTCTGACACTTAGTGAACAAAACTTAAAAGAACTATAGCTATCACAGTTGTGATTAATACCCCAAGATGGACACAGAATTGTGGTTATATAGACAAAGTAAAGGACAGTGTTATTAAGTTTGGTGAAAAGGTGAAGGGAACATAAAGTTCCTGAGGATTCAAAAGGTGGTAAGTCTTAATCAAAGGTAAACAAATCAAATCCAAAGATAAAGATGAAAAGGTTTACTTCAGTGGGATGTTTTAACCACTGGATATTTTTTTTACATAAAACCTAAAGTTTAGCTTAGAATAATTTAGGGAAAATGTCCAATCTCATAAAGCATAAAATATACTTAATACTTAATATATAACAAGTATGTAATTGGCAACATTATGAGAAATACCAAAAAAACTAGTGATTGAACAAGTATAAAGTTATATCATCTATATAGGTGTCATGAGAACCCCTTACTCTATAGCAAAAAAAAAATGAGTCTTTAATCAGCTGGAAAGCAAATAATGCCAAAAAGGCAAAATTCACATTGACCACATTGAATATTTTGCTCCTTCAGCACATATTGTATTAATGATGTATGCTTCAACATAGAATGAAACACAAAATTCCCTCAAATCTGTGAACTCTTCAAAATCAAACACAAATACAACATTGTGACAAATGTTAACATCAAATGCCTTTTCTTGACCATACTCTTTAACAAAATGAAAGTCTGCATCATAAAAAAAAAAAGCAAGAGGAAAACCATCTTTTAGCATACCGGTACTTACTACTTATGAATGATGTCTACTTATGATATGAATGCAGCAAGCAACTCTACAACAACCATAACATTTGAGCTAATAATACAGGTGAGAGATCAAGTCTCATATTGGAATATCCAGAACATATTAGGTAACACAAGCTATTGTATTAAGTTATGACGAATCATGTTAAAATTTTTGCATCACGACAACGCAGACGACGCAAGGGTGATCACAATAGCCACTTTTTTTTCTTCAAAAAAACAGACGAGCTAATAGACATATAATTTGACCTGCAGATTATCTCAGTAGAAACAGCGGACCTTCAGGATAGGGCCAATTTTGACCAAGGAGATATTATTTGAACAATTTTTGTATCTTAGCTCTCTGAATTACGGTTGTGGACAAGAAGTTGTTGCATAGCAACCAGAGTTCTGCATGGAACATGAACAATTTTTGTATCTTAGCTCTCTGAATTACGGTTGTGGACAAGAAGTTGTTGCATGGCAACCAGAGTTCTGCATGGAACATGAACAATTTTTGTTTCTTAGCTCTCTGAATTATGGTTGTGGACAAGAAGTTTTTGCATGGCAACCAGAGTTCTGCATGGAATATGAACAATTTTTGTATCTTAGCTCTCTGAATTACGGTTGTGGACAAGAACTTTTTTTCATGGCAACCAGAGTTCTGCATGGAATATGAACAATTTTTGTATCTTAGCTTTCTGAATTACGGTTTTGGATAAGAAGTTTTTGCATGGCAACCCAGATTCTGCATGGAATATGAACAATTTTTGTATCTTAGCTTTCTGAATTACAGTTTTGGATAAGAAGTTTTTGCATGGCAACCAGATTCTGCATGGAATATGAACAATTTTGAGAGGGGACCACTCAAGGAACATCCTTGTTAATTTTAATCAATATTGGACAAGCCGTTTAGGAGTAAAATCGAGGGCATAACACAAAACTGTCGTTACTCCATTTTTCAAAATTGTTCAGGGAGAAGGAAAAAACTTTATTTATTTGTTTTTTTATATATGTCAAGTATTTTAACATAAAACTGTGCATTATATGATTTTTTTTAAAAAAACATTATGAGATTTATTTTTAACATTTAACACAAAAAATTATTTTGACAAAAAAACTGATTTACTAGTTTTCCACTTCAAATGTTAGGTTTCATCGGAAAGAACAAATATGCAACACTGTAGTAACTTGGCTTACGACAGTGTTCCACATCATATAATATGAATTCTAGAAAAATATTTCATACAACACTGTAGCACCTTCATTTCTACCATTATTAAATGAGAAAGATGTTTTTAACCAACTACATGTATATTTATGATGAGTAGAGCCATAAAGTATAACTGTATTACAATACCAGAGTGCATCAGGTGAAAAAAGGCCACTTATTTGAGTTGAAAAGGTGCCAATAGTTGAATACATTTCCATAATGTCAACTGTTATTTAAAAACAGTTTTGAGCGCCGTCATTTAGCAACATGTAGAAACCAACCACTACAACACCATGTCTATGACAGTACCTCATTAATGTAAACAAATTATGGAGTTACTACAGTGTTGCATATTTTTTAAACCAAACTTGGCTTGTTTTTCAGTGCAACACTGTATGTAACTCAAGTTACAACAGTATTGCATAAATGAACTAAGCCAAATAATTATACAACTTTTGGACCATTTTTCATTTTTACTACTTAAAATATAAAAAAAAAATCAATAATGTTTTTGTCACAGAATAAGATAAAAAATGCAAAAACATCAATTTGTGAAGAAAAAAATGGAGTAACGACAGTTTTGTGCTGAATCCTCGAGATGTCATCTGAAGCAAATTGTTGATGATGCACGAAAATGGACATCCAATGATCCTAAAAGCTCCCTGACAGTACATTGAATATCTGCACAATATCAGCAGAACAATATAACATGATCCTATGTTTTTCAATGATAGGTGAAAGATTTTGGCTGATACTTTTTTTTCATCTGATAACAGTATATGAGCTGCCAACATATTTCTCCCAGTCAATTGGTTTTCACCATTCATGTTCTCATAGTTATCAAACATCTTGCTAGCTTCACATATCATTAATTTTCTAATGTGAATATACAATGATCAATATAACAATACAATTTTTTTTCCATTTTAAACTATAACATTTCTTTGGTTACATGAAACATAAGTGTGTCTTCCAATTTAAGGTAGTTCAATTTCACCAAATGTAAACAAGTTGCAAACACACTAAAAAATTTTAAACTGGATAATATTTCCCAAAACAAAATAGTGACTACACTAAATGAAATATTAAGCTACATTTTGGACATGAAGTTAACACATCCATGTCCATTTTGTTAAATTTATATGACAGGAATGTAACAGTTCGCCTCATCTAGTAACATCTCTGTATAAGTTTTGAAGATAGTTTTAGAATGTTTTAAACAGAAAAGACCTTTCTTATATAAATGGAAGAAACTATTCTGCAACATGTATGTATGTCAATTAATAACTCTAAAAATGTCCTAATCTACAGCAATAATATGTTTTAACACAAAACATTAATTGCCAAGTACCAATACAAATGCATGTACTACAAAATAAAGAATAGCAGTTTGTGATGCTACTAATATGCTACTTTGTGATTTTCTTTATCTATTCAAAATGTTAAAAATATTCAAATCACAAGTTCATAATGAAACTACAGGTACACTCTGGTCCCGTTATAACGCGGATCTTGGGGTCCACAAAACGAAACCGCGTTATAAGCGGACCGCGTTATAGCGATAATTACCTCGAAAAAAAATCGATGTCGGTTTTTCACACCTATAGTGCTGTCCTACTATGAATGGTATTGTTTGCATTGTAATATGATACAATGCGTATTTAGTTACAACAGATACACTTAGATATGTATGAAATTAATACAAAAAAAGAAAAGAAAGAAAAACGTTTTCGTGTTTTGATAAAATTGGCAGCCATTTCCGTTTAACTCGGAAGGAGAAAAAACGGTGTCTATATAAAAAATCGCGCTTCAATTTAAACTCAACGCTGTTAGTATAAAAATATTAAAAATATAAATCTGAAGTTTTAACAACAATTAAATAGTAAAAATAAGTTTGTGTTTACAATCCGATAAGATACCCGCGATATATTAATACCTGTCAACCGCTTCGTTGCTTGATCACGTGATCACTCGATAATAACGAAGTTTGCATATGGCTTCCGTGTTTGGCGCGTGTCAGCATTTATTGAAGCACTCGGGATTATTACAAACTGTTAATTGTCAATGCTGGCATGAATCAATCCCTTAAACAATCCTTTAAACCACCATGAGGTAATGGTTATAACAGTTTGTTATAATCAAGGCTAATTGGTGAGTAGAAGATGAGCGATTATCAAATCAAAACATGGCGACGATCTATTGTTTGGTTGTCATTCGCGCATATTTTCAAGTTTTGTATCACGACCTTTCCCCCAGCCGAAAAATTGGGAGCCAAGCAAAAACCGCGTTATAACGGAATTCGCGTTATAACGGACCGCGTTATAACGGGACCGCAGTGTATTTTAATCATAAAATTCAGGCTAAAATGTGGCCTTTATTGTTAACAAGATTTTTTTTGACATCACCTATTGACCTAGTTTTTTACATGACATGGCTCTAATTCCAATTTGACAAAGATTTCATAGACAAACATTCTGACAAAGTTTCATGAAGAATGTGCAAAAATAGTGACCTCTAGAGTATTGACAAGTAAAATGTTGATGACTGATGACAAAACAGTGCAACCACAGCTAGAAACTCACAAAGAACATTTTAGAGAATAGTATATTTAAGCACTTTTGTATCCTATGTCAGATACCTACACAGACACTACATCCATTAATTGTTCAACAGCATGCTTTATAGCATTAAATGTTTATTAACTGAATAGCAAATGCAACAAAAGTAAAATGGTAATTCAAACAAAACTCTTTACATTCCTGAAACTCTCCAACTGAATAAAACCCAATGAGATTGATTCCAAACTGATAAAATTCAATAATATCCATCTGTTGGTCATGATTTAACTGTAGTGCCTTACGTCATTAAAAAAGTAAATAAAAGCAACTGGAAAATTGTCACCCATTTTACCTTATTTCTCTGAAACCTGTAAAAATACAGAAAAAAATATTCCTAATTTGAAAGTTCGAGAATGTTTTATTTATCCCATAACTTTACTTTTTTATATTTAATGTGTATAATATAATGGCGTCATTTTACTAATGTAATGGCAGCTTATGGGCTTCAAAATAGTTAAACTCTAATTAATTTTGTATCCCAATGAATTTGAGAAAGCTCACAACAGGCTCACTTTAAAAAAGTTGTTTGAACTTTCTTGAATTAATACGGAAAATTATAGTAGTGTGCTATCTGTATGACCGGAGCATTTGAGTTTGCAGTGTAATCCCCCTGATTGCAATAGTCAGAGCCTCGAATGCAATCCTGAGATTACGGGAACGATCATTCATGCAGCTATAGCTGTAAAATTCCTTTTATCATTTACCTCAAAATTGAACTTTTAATTATTTCTATAGTGAATTGTTGCCTATTTCTATGTCTGTATAAACTGCAACAAATAAAACTAAATTGGCATGAAACGATGGTATATGATGATATGATGAGACATCAAATATGTAATCATAACATGATAGCATGACAGACAGGGGTATCAAAGATCTTAAGAGACATAATAATTAATACATAGAGATGTTGTATGGTGTTTAGCATCGCTTTCAACAATTTTTCAGTCATATCGCGACGGTGTCTACTTGAAACAGTATTCTGAGTGCTGTCACACTGAAGTATCATGCCGCAGAAACATGGTATGATACCCCACCCAGTCACATTATACTGACACCGGGCCGACTAGACCTTGAACTCTCCTCTAAATGCTGAGCGTCAAGCGAGGAAGCTTCTAGTATCATTTTTAAAATCTTTGGTATGACCCGGCCAAGGACTGAACCCACAACCTTCCGCATGCGAGGAGGACGCTCTACCACTAGACCACGCTGCGGTCAATACATAGTGAAAAATCTATGTGACAATATTGCATAAAATAATTCAATTATACGAGAATAAGTCAGTGAAATGTAGTATGATATGGTAAAATTACAGGAATGTGGAATGAGTATTAAGGTGCAGTACCAATCTTCTCACAAGTACTGTGATAAAACTAAAACAGTCACCAAAACTAGAACATTGCATGAACATGTAAAAATGTTATTTCTTAAACATACTTGACCAATGGTACACTACACTTTGAAGTTATTTGTAGTCTTGTTTAAATTGTTTTCTGTGTATTTAGGCATCCACAATTGAAACCATTACCAACGCATTTCCAAGTTGTGTTCCTTCACTTTATAGATATCTGTCTACTTTAGAACTTGTGTGTTAAAGCTGTGGAACATAACATTTTGCTTTTCCCAGGATAATGTTATTAATCTTGCTTCGAATAACAGCTTCTGATCTTTATTTTAACCCTTTACTCCATAGATACGCGTTTTCCGGCACCAATCACTGAAGGCCTTTGAAAACAGTGCAGGAAAAATTCAGTTTGCTCGTAACAAGCAATCTGAACACTTCCTGCACTGTTTTCCACTCTGTCAGTTAATATTAACATAATTCAATCAATAATTCAAAAGCCTTCTATATTAGGTCTCCAAAGGCGTCTATATTAGAGGTGTCCAAAGGCGTCTATATTAAAGGTGTCCAAAGGCGTCTCTATGAAGCAAAGGGTTAAACTGTGATATTTGTTTATGGCACATTTGATTTCCTGTGTACTGGCGTTTCTTTTTGCTATAATCTGTACTTTATATGCTTTAACCAAATCATTTTCTTCCTCCATGGTCCATCATTTCCTCTTAAAGCCTGCAAACAACATGCCAGACATTATTCATGGTATTGTACACAGATCTATCTAAATGTGTTACCAAATTTGTGAATTGAAATCTGTGCTGAGTGTGTCAATCGAAGTGAAATCAGATCTAAGGAGTATGAAGCATTCAAATAAACACAAATTTCACTTTTTTTTTCAGAAAAAAAACTATAAAATATACTATCAAATACCAGAATATTGACATTATTATACCATGAGGCTGAGTAAAAGCCCTTGTGGTTAAATTACTACATACTGGAACTCTGTACCATTAATTATTCACAAACATAACATGCTTAAGTATTGTTTTTTCAACAAGGGATCTGCCGATGCCGAATGTCGCCCCCCCGGCACTTTCGAGGTTTGACAGCACATTGACGCCATGTCAACATAGACCATATCAAATGCTCCTTATTGCCATGTATCTTTATTTCAAGTTTGAAGTCAATTTCTTTATGCATAACCACAATATGAGCAGTTTGTGAAAGTGAGATAGACAGACAGATGGATGGACAGAGAGGTAATCCTTTTGTGTCGCTTGCTGCTTCTTGTGGGCGACACAAAAAATAAAAAATAACTTTGCAAGCAGATTGTTAAGGGTGTGACTCTTGGTCTGGATCAAGCAGATGTTCTGTGCCAGTCTCTTGGTATGGTTCAAGCTGATGTTCCGCGTCAGACTCTGGTTCAAGCTGATGTTCCGTGTCAGACACTGGTTCAAGCTGATGTTCTGCGTTAATAAAACTGAGCACGAGTATGGTCTGACTGTGTCAAGAGTCAACCTGGCTTCTGGGTCACATATCCTCATCCTATGGTGGTCACTTCAGCCAAATTATTCCGAAATCCCACCATGAATGACAAAAGATATGGATCGGACACAAAAATTTGGATAGTATGGCTTACATAGCAAAACTGACAAATTTCAGAGGAGCTGTGCAGTGATCTTGACCTTGAAGTTAGGCATACAGGTCTTGACACTAAATGGGGATGTGATGCTACAGGAATGGGACGGGATAATGTATTATATTAGTGCCGACTTAGTGTGTTCGACTCATAGAGAGGTAGTGGGCTAAATCCCCACCAGAAGCATGATGGTAGTGTCCTTTCCCCTCTCTCTCTTGAAGTTGTTTTATTCTAGATTGTGTCCTGAAAGCGTTTTGTTTTAAGTTGAAAAAACTAGTTTCGCACCAATAGTAAACTAGAAGGTTGTTTTTGACATAAAAACATATGTTTCCCCAATTTAAAGCCACCAGGTTTATAGAAATCCTCTTTATTAGATGCAGAACTCACTGCAGAATAAAATATTTTAATTAGCAATTTACATGAAAGTTACATTACCTTTAGTTTCAACTTGATTCTTCTTATCATTTTGCACCAGAGGCTGCGTCAGGGACTCCTGGCTAGCCTTGTCTCTATCCCTACCCTTCCTTGAGGAGGTACCAGAGTCCTGGGACAGGGACACGAAATCTAGTCCCTGTCTCTCTGTTGGACTTCCAGTGTCTAGACTTTCCTTGTCACTCAGAGATTCTTCTAAAAATAGATTTTAAAAGTTATCTTTCATAAATAAAAAGCAGATATATAGGATCTTACACAAAATGTTATATATATAATATAAACCTTTATTCAACAAGTTTAGGAAAATTATTATCAATGTGAATCTTGAGGCAATTTTATATAAGTTTAATTGAAATGATAACAAGTGTCTTATAAATACATGACTTAATGCAACAAAAAGCCATTGCTGTTGTGTTGTTTATTTTTTAAATCAAACAAACTGCATATATATACCTACGCCATCATTATATGCAACAAAAAAGTACCAAAAAGTGAGAACAAATAAATCACAAATTAAGTACATTTAAATTTGGTTTCAGGAGAAAAATCCCATTTTTGACCAATGATAAACAAGTCTATCCTGGTCACGATTTTATCAAGACAAACATTTTGACAAAATTTCATGAAGATTTAATGATTATTAGAGTTGTCAGAGTGTTGACAATGTTATTCTTCTCTTTGACCTCATTTTTTATCCTAAATGACACAATTTTAAGTTAACCCTGATATTATGACACCCAACACTGTAACACTCTGGGCATGTAGCTGCCAGCCATGCCCAAAATTTTACAGTGCTTGGTGTCAACATATTTTTTCATGGAGTTTTTGTGCATGAGGAGTGCTGAAGATTGGTATTTCTTCATATGTAACTGATCATAATTGAAGACAATGTTCAACCTTAGGTAATAAGTATAGTGATAGGTTTTTGTAATTGAGAACCTATCTAATAAGTAGACTTTTTCACAGAAAAAGTAATGCCCCACAGGTGTTTTAAGCAGGATCTTTTTTATAAACCTGTCTGACTAGGTTCTATTTGCCTTCAAACAATGCAAACTATTGCCTTCCCACAGTTTAACATTGTTTTTTCAAGAAAATATGTCACTGAGAATCGACTCCGATTTTTTTCAATATCATTGAAATAAATACTATTTACAACTCCAGTACTCTCCGCAATCTATTTTTGAAATTCCCGCACATGCGCATGTCGCTTTGAAGATATTTGGCAAATACTCACAGTTGACAGACAGAATACTTTATTTCTACCAATATTACAGAGTCATAGCATGGGGATGTTAAAAAACAACAATAATTTCAATTTCATCTGATCATTATAAAAACATGTGAGAGGGGGGGAAGCAATCAGGTTTTTAGTAGCGTGAAATTCTCGTGTTCCAGAGCTTATTTATAGTAACGAATTGACAGGTAAAATTGTTTTCTCCAACATGGATGTTGTGCTACACAGGTAAGCTTTTTCTTATTTCATTGATGAATCTAACATAAACGTGACGAAGAAGAACTCGCTGAGTCCGCCATTTTGTTTCCAAACTTAGCTGGATCTCGGAACCACGTCATAAAATGACTTCATCATGCTTTATACTTTCGCTTTTAAACTTCTACAAAAAGAGACAGAGTGGTGTGACTTTCATCTATTTGACTTAAGACCATAATGCATCATCTCTCTATAGATGCTTAATATATGTCATCTTGACAGTTGACCTTGTCAAACTGATATCTATTTCATGATAATCAATAGCAATAAAGAACTATAAACATTACACTTCATTAAATGCACTTCTTGGGAAATTAACATTTGAAAATTAGGAAATTTGTCAAATTTTATATTAAATTGGGAAGTATCATGTTTTCAGCCTCAGTTATAAAAAAGCACTGAATTGTAGTATTTAATAACATTGAAATTACCTGTATTTTCTTCCTCACATTGTGACGTTGGATCATCTGATACCAAATCATTCAGAATATCATTTACCTTTCTTCTTGTCATCTGAAATATAAAAGAAACAGACATTTCAGTTTTTGAAGATCTATTATTTATGTATATGGTAAATGTCAACAGGGCTTTTCCCTACGATTGACTAATCAACAAGAACATTTGTAGATCCAATGGATGCGCCCATACACACTTGCTGAAAAAACCTATAGCAATATCACAACCTGTATATACTTTACGCAATAGGGACTATATATATATAAACAATGGGGTTTTTGCAGGCCATGTAACAACACACAAGAGGGACAGCAAAATCTGGTTTGTCATAATGACCTACCAATCAGTGTAAAAGTACCAATATGGAAAAGCCATATTAAATAAGGCTACATTGTCAAGCTCATTCTTAGACTGCTGAACAAAACAAATTCTAAAACCCCACAAACCACATCATATATACTAAGACCCCACAAACCACATCCTATATATATACTAAGACCCCACTAACCATATCCTATATACTAAGACCCCACAAACCACATCATATATACTAAGACCCCACAAACCACATCATATATACTAAGACCCCACAAACAACATCATATATACTAAGACCCCACAAACCACATCATATATACTAAGACCCCACAAACCATATCCTATATACTAAGACCCCACAAACCATATCCTATATACTAAGACCCCACAAACCATATCCTATATACTAAGACCCCACAAACCATATCATATATACTAAGACCCCACAAACCACATCATATATACTAAGACCCCACAAACCATATCCTATATACTAAGACCCCACAAACCATATCATATATACTAAGACCCCACAAACCACATCCTATATACTAAGACCCCACAAACCACATCATATATACTAAGACCCCACAAACCACATCATATATACTAAGACCCCACAAACCACATCCTATATACTAAGACCCCACAAACACATCATATATACTAAGACCCCACAAACCACATCATATATACTAAGACCCCACAAACCATATCCTATATACTAAGACCCCACAAACCATATCCTATATACTAAGACCCCACAAACCATATCCTATATACTAAGACCCCACAAACCATATCATATATACTAAGACCCCACAAACCACATCATATATACTAAGACCCCACAAACCATATCCTATATACTAAGACCCCACAAACCATATCATATATACTAAGACCCCACAAACCACATCCTATATACTAAGACCCCACAAACCACATCATATATACTAAGACCCCACAAACCACATCATATATACTAAGACCCCACAAACCACATCCTATATACTAAGACCCCACAAACCACATCATATATACTAAGACCCACAAACCACATCATATACTTAAGACCCCACAAACCACATCCTATATACTAAGACCCCACAAACCACATCATATATACTAAGAACCCACAAACCACATCATATATACTAAGACCCCACAAACCACATCCTATATACTAAGATCCCACAAACCACATCATATATACTGAGACCACACAAACCACATCATATATACTAAGACCCCACAAACCATATCATATATACTAAGACCCCACAAACCACATCATATATACTAAGACCCCACAAACCCATCCTATATACTAAGACCCCACAAACCCATCCTATATACTAAGACCCCACAAACCACATCCTATATACTAAGACCCCACAAACCACATCATATATACTAAGACCCTTCAAACAACACTATATATATATATATACAAAGGAGAATAAAAATACACCTAACAAGATCCTTTCAATAGTATTGGATCACGGAGAGTATTGGATCAAGCAGTTGTCACCCAAAACATATCTGTAAAAACATTCCGTACAGTTTGGCACTGCGAATACGTCGTATATGCACTGGTAATGAAAACTTTGAAACCCGCTCAAAAGAACTATTGCAACATCTCACTGAACGCAGTTATAAAGAAAACAATGTGAAACTTGATATTTCAAAAGCAAGGAAAAAGGACCGAAAAGAAACACTTTCATATACTTCAAAAACAAATAAAACCTCTGATCGTATTCCTTTTGTAGCAACATATCATCCTAATCTGCCAAAATTTCGATCTGTCATCGACAAGCATTGGCCCACAATAGAATCTTCAGACAGACTCAGTCGTTTGTTTCCCAGGAAACTGATTATAGCATACAGACGGCCTCAGAATCTGCATGACTTACTTGTACGAGCAAAGATAAAAAGCTCTGGTGAAGGTTCTTTTGTTGGAAAATCTGGTCCTTGTGGCTTAGCACCTTGTCAAACATGTAAAATTATGCCAGAATCATCTACAATTAAACAAACTTCTACGGGAGTCAGTATTTCCATTAAGTGTCACTTTACTTGTAAAACGGCTAACGCCGTGTATGTAATAACATGTTTTAAATGTAGTAAACAGTACATCGGCGAAACTCAACTGTCGTTGAGCCAGCATATAAATTTGCATAGATTAGATTGGAAACTACGCAGATTCATTCGCTCGCCCGTCTCTGAACATTTCAATAGTGACGGGCATTCGTTTGATGATGTAATTTTACACTGCATTGATCATGATCCAGATTGGACTGACAAGCAACGCAAAGATCGTGAAACTTATTGGATTAGAAGATTCAATACCCTTTATCCATTAGGTATAAACAAAAGCGATGGTTCTGCATAATTTGGTATGTTTGGATATACTGTATTTTATATACATACTTCCAATAAAACTGTACTTCATTTCTCTTATTGGTGTATGCGGCGCAATCTTTTTTTTAATAATACCAGTTGTATTTTTGACGTTTAAAATAAATGTCGTCGTTTGATATACTTACGACGTCATAGCGCTAAAGATTACACGATGTTCTGTGACGTCATGTCAGAGTGACGTTTTCTTTAATAACAACTTTGCGCTTCACATTTTACTCAGCACAGTTTGAATTTTACCGGCGTATTTCACTGAAAACACGGTATTTTTCTTATAAATTTCACAATTTGTTTTATATTTTTGTGAAGTATATGCACGCCTTAAGGCGCACATCATAATTTGTGAACGTTTTCACAATTTTATTAATTTTTATTGTGATTTTTTCACACTTCCATGATTTTATCATCGTAATCATTTGACATCATAACATTATCATCATTCATATTTTCATTTTCATCCCCTGAAGAAGGAATAATATATATCCCGAAAGCGCTCGGGTTTTTTAAAATAAACTAAAGAATTAAGTATTGTTTGGGTGTATTAATTAATTTTTAATAATTAATTTATTATCTTTCCCATATATATATATATATATACTTAGACCCCAAAAACCATATCCTATATACTAAGACCCCACAAACAACATCATATATATATATATATATATATATATATATATATATATATATATATATATATATATATACTAAGACCCCACAAACCATAACCTATATACTAAGACCCCACAAACCACATCATATATACTAAGACCCCACAAACCACATCATATATACTAAGACCCCACAAACCACATCATGTATACTAAGGCCTACTAGGCTAGCGATGCCACAATAATCGAGTAGAATCAAATTACCATCATTTTATGACTGAAGTCGGTGACAATTGATTTCCTTTCCGCGAAATCGATGTTGTTGCAGGTAATTCATGCTCTTTGGGATGATAGGGCATTTTAGCAAAAGAAAGTTACTCTTACGGCCGTTAAAAAATGACAGAAACCGAGACTGAAATTTACAACTATCCAGGCCAAGTTAAATTGTCAGTTTGGCAATTTTTTGTTTCAATAAAACACCAGGCAGGACCACCAACGAAAGAAAACCTAGATATGAAGTTTGTTATATGCAAACTCTGCTGGAAAGGTATTGTAATGGTAGAAAAACACTTCGGTTCACTTAAATTTCGTACCATCATTATGTTTTGAATAAGTTTAAAAGTTATTGCATATTTTGATACCTGATGTCTCAGATTACTCCATGTTCTAACATTCTTAAAAGTCTTTGAAATGTGTCTGCGTTCCGGTTCTCTGAGTGAAAAAAATACTGGTAATTGAAACTGCACAAAAAACTGAAAACTTTTTAATGCCAGCATCACTGAATGTCTTAACAATCTCTGCATTTTGAATGCAGACTTTAGTAAAGAAACACACACACACACACACACACACACACACACACACACACACACACATACACACACACACACACAATGTGTGGTGTCTACTGTCTAGGGGTGAGTGTCAAACTCTTGATCTGGAGAGTGCAGGTGTAAATCCCACCATGGATGAGATACTTCAGCATTTTACACAAGCCACACTTGGTGCAAGTACTAGTGTCAATCAGTAAATAGCTATCAAGTGCGATAGATATCAGTTAAAAGAATTTGTTTCATAATCCATGTAGAAAAAATATGTTTAATTACATATATACACAAAGAAAAACAAAAATCTCTTTGATTTTTATGCAGGAAATAGTACCAACTTACAGCAGCATTTGGACCCTGTTGTCATAAGCAATATAATTTGAAAGTTTAAAGAAGAAATGTTAATAAATGGCAAAGTTACAGCCAACGTTAAGTTTTTGTAACAAAATCTAATTACAAAAACGGGTATTACTCTGTCAAATATGACCTTGACCTACAGAATTTGGCTGCATCACAACTGTGTTGACAAAAGCAATATAATTTGAAAGTTTAAAGAAGGAATGTTAATAAATGGCAAAGTTATAGCCAACGTTAAGTTTTCGTAACAAAATCTAAGTACAAAATGGGGCATAACTTTGTCAAATATGACCTTGACCTACAGAATTTGGCTGCATCACAACCCTGTTGACATAAGCAATATAATCTAAAAGTTTGAAGAAGAAATGTTAATAAATGGCAAAGTTATAGCTAACGTTTAGTTTTAGTGACGGACGGACAGACAAAGCGATCCCTATGTATCACCTTTTCTCCTAAAGGGCGACCCAAAAAGTATCCATTCAAGCGTTGTTTAACCCTTTACTTCATATAGACGCTTTTTGACACTTCTAATATAGACACCTTTGGACACCTAATAAAGAAGGCTTTTGAATTATTGGGTGAATTATGTTAATATTAACTGACAGAGTGGAAAACAGTGCAGGAAGTGTTCAGATTACGTTACGAGCAATATGACCTCTTCCTGCACTGTTTTCAAAGGTCTTCTGTGATTGGTGCGGGAAAACATGTATCTATGGAGTAAAGGGTTAACGGGGTAATTAACAATGCTTTGGACTTCTGATGGAAAGTTATTTAGTTAAATAGTTAAATACTTAATAACTTAACATCAGAACGACAACGCCTTGCTAATTAGTCAATAAACTATTTTTGAATAGATATGAGTTCGCTTTTTGCAGTTGTTTACTTCTAGTCTTGTGTCCCAATTATTGTAGTCATCTAGTCATAATGGTCTGTGTGCCATGTTGTTTATTGCATCATAAACAATGCTGTTTTTTTTCTCTTTGTTTAACTTAACTGTCAAACAAGGCATGTTAGAATGTGTGTCAAATAAAATATTGACTCTCATGAACATCAACTGATTTTTAGACTGTAGGTGGAAGCCGGCAGTCTTAAGTACTGAAAAATTGAAAGCAGGCATTGTCTAATTGCATCATTGCCACAACATATTTAACTGTATCACTGTGCATTCAGTAGCGATTGAGTGATAATGAATACGGGATGAAAGTGACGTGAATGTTTTAATCATAAATGTTTAATGCTTTTTATTTCTTATCTTGTTTAATTCTCTCTTGTTTTCACTATTTTGGCATAAGAAACACTAAATTTAGGCGTGAACAAAATATCATGTGGATCTGACCCTGCATATTAAAAAAAAGTGCTTGGCTAGCTACAAGAAAATAAATAAAGTAGTTTGCAAGTATTTTGTGTAATAAAAATCTATTTTTGACAGTCCGCAATCATCATTCCATCTACGCTGTTTATCTTTTTTTAAGGTTATTTCTTGTTTAATATAAAAACATATGGTTTGTTTTAAAAATCATTTTACAGCCACATACCTGTTTAAGATGCAATTTTCATTAAGCTAGTCCTATTGTGTAACTATAACAAGGTGTTAATGCTAAACCGCACTAAAGCCGGATTTTGATTTGACTTAGTTTTTTATCCAAGATGATCAAAACATTCATACAAAGTTTCATGAAGAGTGGATGAAAACTGTTGAATTTTATAAAAAAGAGTAAGAAATTTAACGCAAAATTCTTTCCTAAGATTTGACCTAGTGACCTAGTTTTTGACCCGAGATAATCAATATTCATATTTGTCTAAGACAACATGCAGACAAGTATTCTGACCAACTTTTATTAAGATTAAATAATGGTGGAGGTGAAGTTTTTATTTACCCTCGCACTTTGAACTGGTCATTTTGGCGAGCCTGAACAGATGCTTAAAAATAAATTGATGAAATAATGAATAAAAACTATTGAATTTATGACATGGAAAATACTTTTCTAAGATTTGACCTAGTGTCCTAGTTTTTGACAACAGGTGATCCATACTCATATTTGTCTATGGCAACATGCAGACAAGTATCCTGACCAAGTTTCATAACAATTGGATTTGTTTGTTGAAGTTTTCATTTACCCTTGCACTTTGAACTGGTCATTTTGATGAGCATGAACAGAAGATTAAAAAATAAATATGAATAATATATGATGAATGAGTAGTGATATAAGACGATTATATACATATTTATTATTTTACATATTTATTAATAACATATGATGAATACCTTATTCTCATGTTAAATAATATGAATTCTTTATGGTTCTAAAGCCAATCTTTGTACAAGATTTATCTGTATGTTTATTACTTAAATTTGATGATTATTTAATTTCTCTTTTATTTTATAAATAATTTTACATTGATATTCTTTGTGCAATATTTATTGAATACAGTAGAGTATATCCTCTTGTTATATGATAAGATCTCATTGTTTTACTTATTTATTAGTTGGATATATTGATAGTTTTGCATAACTCTATATTGAATGTTAATGACACTAATAACGTCATATGACATTCCCTATCACCATTATGCAGTAGTATTTACTGATCTTGGTAAACCATATAGCCCCATACCTAAGTATGTTGCTATTTATATGCAATGTTTGTATATAATTATAGTACACTATTATATATGACAAATTTTAAAAACAGATAAAAAGGAAGAGTGTACTATTTACTTCACTTGAAGTTTTGCTATTTTGTAAAAAGGTACTTAGGAATATCAATAGGTAGTCACCAATGGACTAGCATGTGAATCCTTTTCTCCCATTCCGATGTGAAGGTTGAGCTATGCCAGTATATAATTTAGCAATAGTATAATATGTACTACAAAATTTTATAAGTTTTACTTATTAATTAGTGTAAATTATTAATAGTCTTGCGTAACTCTATATTGAATGCTTATGACACTAATAACATCATTTGACATTCCCTGTCACCATTATGCAGTAGTGTTTACTGATATTGGTAAACCATATAGCCCTATACCTAAGTATATTGCTATTCATATACAATGTTTGTATATGATTATAGTACACTATTATATATGATAAATATAAAATTATATAAATTAATAATAATAAAAAAATAAAGAGTGTACTATTTTACTAGTATGCAAGTCATTTCCCACAATCCAATATGTAATTTGAGTTAAGCCAGTATGAAAAGTGGCAATAATGTGTAATTTACCATATACTGTTTCAGCCTTACAATATTATAATTAGTACATCGCATGGTTAAAATTTGACCAACCCCTGTTAATCCCCAAGAGTGTGTAATTGAGTGGTACACAATGGTTTAAAATTAAATTTAAATGTTATATAATAAAATTGTAAAATTTGTAAATAAGCACCCGGCAGATTGCTCATACCTAAAAAGCGCCATCATTAAAAAATATTTTAAAAAATCCGATATCTCCTCAGATCAAATCTGCTCAGAACTGATTAACAGAGGTTGGTCACTACTAGTATATAAATAGTCTTCTGTAATTCTATATTGAATATCTTGTTATTTTATAAAAACAATATTCCCTAGAACCATATACAATGTTTAGCATTGTATACAGGTTTATCCCATATTCATCTTAAACTACTAAAATGACATATGGAATTCCATATTATATTAATTATATTAAGTGAAACTTGTGTGTAAAGCACAAACACAAAAAAAACAAAAAAAAAACAGAAAAAATAACAATGATTTAATAAATACATTGTTTTTTATTCAATGAACTGTTCTACCCTTCCCCAGCCCAACGTACAATAATCCAAGACCGGGAAATAAGCTGTTTGCCTATTGGTCCTACACAAATTGTAAGACACCATTTCATTGGCCAGATTTCAATCTGTTTTTCGATTCAAGCTCCATAGTTTTTGTCTATCTCTTGAAGCGTGGTCCACAGTGGAGACATGTCATTGAAATCCAGCAAACCAGAGGCGAATAACCTCTCATGACCTTTAATGGAATGTTGAGCTGGGAAATGTAAACAAAGAAATGTACTAATAAATTCAGTACAGTTTGATGGGAATAGCATAGATGAATTATTGTTGATGCGATGCAGGGCAAATAACAGTCTCTCTGGTGCAATAATATTTAATTAAGAATATGTATATAATTAAGACAAGTTATTAAAAAAGAACTTATTTATATCCTGTTTCCTATATACACCGAACGGCCCAGTTTAGGATTGTTAAAAGAATAAACAGTGGTATAAAAAAGAAATTGTACAGTATGTACAATATATTTACAATAAAATATTATGTATCATTGCACCAGAAAGAGAGTATTTGACCGCTTACGCCTAATGAGGCGTAAGCCTAAATAATATTGCTTATCATATCCTCTGTGACTGAGCGAGACTGCAGCATGGTTTAGTGGTACAGCGTCCACCTCGCATGTGGAAGGTCGTTGGTTCAATCCCTGGCCGGGTCATACCAAAGACTTTAAAAATGGTACTAGAAGCTTCCTCGCTTAATGCTCAGCATTTAGAGGAGAGTTCTAGGTCTGGTCAGCCCGGTGTCAGTATAATGTGACTGGGTGGGGTATCATACCATGTGTCTGCGGCATGATACTCCAGTGTGACAGCACTTAGAATACTGTCCCAAGTAGACACCGTCGCGATATGACTGAAAAATTGTTGAAAGCGACGCTAAACACCATACAACAACTGTGACTAAGCCCTAAAATTTTAATTCATCATCACCCGTGTTGTAGGTACTGGGTCAGGTCCTTCAGGTCAGCCAAATTAACTTATAAGGATAAATTAAATGTACATATGACAAGGGATAATAAATTGCTACTTCATCATAACATTTATCATGTAATCATATGTCTTAAGATTTGTAGTGATCTGATGTTATTTAACTTATAACATATAGGGTGGAATTTATTGTAATTATGAGTTTGGGTGATTATGAAGTTAGTTTCAAGTGTCTCCTACTGATTCACTTGTATTATTTCATTTTTGGTTTACGTTATATAATTATTAACAATTATTTTATTTTTTGATTGTTTAAATACATCTCTACCTTGTGATGTATGATAAACCCACAGCATTAGCTGCATGTAGTCTTATACCAAAAATATGACTTTATCTTTATTTTATTTTTTTTAATATAAAAAACAAAAATTCTCACTCCTGTAAACAGAACGCCTGTCAACAGGTTGAGTCTCTATCTTATTGTATAAATATCAAAAAGGGCTGGTAATTTATTATTAAATATGAAAGTTTTGGCTGACCCTTGGGAGTTGTCTGATGTTTTATAGGGCCTGTGAGCACATTCTAGATTTTATCAGACATTTGACAATCCAGAATATAGCACTCCAGGGCCCTATGTACTGACTTTTGGACAAGGTACCGAGCCGAAAATGCATTTCAGCATTTATTAAGGCTGCACTGAGATTGCATTTCCTTGAAGCAAAAAGGCTTTTAAACTTATCAACTTCAAAACAATTTAACTTCAAATGAAGGTTTCACTTTGTTTGTTTTTTTCTTTTTCCCAAAAGTATTTCTCTTCTGGCTCATAGATAAGACTCATTTTAGAGAAATGTTACCTTAATATAAAAACATTTTAATGGTTACACCGGAAACTGAACAAAAATTTATTTAATTCATGAAATTACACTCTCATTTATCAAAATGAATATAATTTTTTAAAAGTTTATTTTCTTTTTTCCATAACCTTTAAAACATCCGTTAAAGAAACATAAATGCCGCCGGGAATACCACCGTAAAACTGGGACCGGCCAATGTTTAAATTGGTATTAAATTGTCGTGCATGCGCATCTCAATACCTTATAGAAAACAAAATAAAAGGTTTTTCAGATAGGCCTAGAGTAGGTCGTCCATACATTATAAACAACTTTTTTTGAAAGTTTCACGATTTCCACATTTTATCTTTATATACAAACAACCTAAATAGGGGTATATATCAGTGCTATTGTTGCAGCATACGTTTGTTTTCACAGATGTTGTCTTCAAACTACAATATTGCTTTGCGGAAAATTATGTATGTGATCATAATCATCTTTGCGATTGCATCAATATAGTGTTAATAACCAATTAGCCCTTTACCCCATAGATACGCATTTTCCAACACCAATCACAGAAGGTGTTTGAAAACATTGCAGGAAGAGTTCAGATTGCTTGTAACGAGTAATCTGAACACTTCCTGTACTGTTTTCCACTCTGTCAGTTTATGTAAACATAATTCACCCAATTATCAAAAGCTTCTATATTAGGTGTCCAAAGGCGTCTATATAAGAGGTGTCCAAAGGGTCTTTATGAAGTAAACAGTTAAAGCGTTTATTTAACTTAGTAGAACTGCACTGATAACTGTCGAAAAACACTGAGGATTACCGAATTTAACTAAAAGACGTAATTAACCGACAAGAAACGCGACTGGCCTGGATCTTTGAAAGGTATGGGCCAATACTGAAATTGAATGTGCCAAATCAGCGCACACCAAACTTTTTAATTGCGGCATCTGGAATTTTAATGGGTGTATGGCTCAATTGCGCGGCCCAAAATGATCCCTTGATTTCCAGCAAGTACAGTCCTGAGTTTTACTCGGTTCACCCTTTGAATGGGGCAATCTAGCAGGAAATGTTCTGTAGAGTTTCTCACCTTGCACTGGGTGCAACCGCCCCTTTTAGAATATATTGACGGGCATTACCGGGAAGGAGATTCACACCTTATCTCAGACAGGTTATGCATTTATCCATCCTTTCATTGTTAGAATAGTTTATAGGCCGTTTCTTGATATGTCTACATGTGCTGGACACCATTCCATTGTAACCTGTAATCCTAGTTCAAGGCACTGATTGTATTGTTTATAAATTTCTGCCAAAATATCAGGTCTTGATCTGCTATTATTATTTTTGAGTGAAGTGAGAGATGAGAGAGAGAGTCTGAAAGAATAACAGATTTAATTGGTTTATGTTCTATTATCCAACACATAGATTTTTGAATTGCTATAAGTTAAGCTGTGTAGATTGACAAATTGTTGCCGAGTCTCTCAGAATACTGTATCTGAAAGGACTGGATGACATATGCAGCTGCAACTTTCCTGTTCTCAGGATTTTTGCTACCATCTGTGTAAAGTTGAGTATGTTCAGCATAATGCTGGTGAATATGATTTACAGTAATGGATCTTATGAGTGTTGGAAAATCATTTTTATTGAACTCAGCTGTGAGGGATAACCTAATATCAGGATTTTTAAGCATTCAAGGCGACTCCAATTTGGGCCTAAAATCAGCTTGACAGACCCCATTGAGACCGTACTTCCCCACCAAATCCTGAATATGGGCCCTGAATGGTAGAGCTATATGTGCTTTTTGTATCTTGATTTGATGTAGTATCCAGTCCCAATGATTCTATTTACAGGGTTACTGTCTTTCCGGGTTTGAGCCCTGGCCCAGTACTTAACCGACTGACGTTCCAGTCTTAAGTTTAATGGTATGACACCCGCCTCTGATTCCAATAAATATGCAGGTGTGGAGTGTAGCGCTCTGAGAGCTATCCTGAGGGCCTTATTTTGAAGTATATCTAATTGTTTTAGTATATATGGGGATGAACAACAGTAGATTTGACCCTGTGTATCAAAATAGAAAAGAGTTGAGGGGGAGTTCCTCTGTTTACCATTTCTGAATCTGACAGGGTTCCCCTCACTTTAACCTGGATTTTTCTACCCTCAAGGAAGTTTCTCAGATATTGGTAACAATTTCCTGTTATTCCATGTTCTTTTAATTTAAACAGAACACCTGAGTGCCAGGTGAAATAAAAATTTGCTTGTAGGTCTAAAAATATTGCTAGGACTGAGTGTACCCTATTTTTGGCTGAAATTACGTCATGTTGCAGACATGCAAGCTGATCCAAAGTGCTCCCCAGGGGTTAATTATATTTTTTTATTCAAGCAGATGTTCTAAACGTGCTTTTACCATCCCTTCCATTAATTTTCCTGGATGGGAGTAAGGCTGATGTGTCTATATGATTGCGGTTCATTTTGGTTTTTCCCTTGTTTTAACAGTGGAATAACACAAGCCTGCTTCCAAGCTACAGAGTAGGCTCCACTACTCCACACCTTATTGTATAGAATTAACCTTATGTCCAGAGCAGAATGGGGCATATGTTTAAACATTTGGTATGAAAGTTTATCTAATCCCGAGGTAGAGATCTTCCTGCTGTCAATGATTGCTCTTAGTTCGAAAATTGAGAAGCTAACAATTGACTGTCTATAAGTTTTTATTTACCCTCGAGCTTTGAACCAGTCATTTTGGCAAGCAGGATAAGATGATTATTAAAAACATAAAAGATGATTACGCATTTCTGTGATGATTAATGAGTGATGAATGATCATGATTTCACATAATTAGATTGAAGTTTATCTTTAGCGATTGCATTATCATATTTTTTGTCTTGGTCCCGTGCTTACTATTTACAAACTTTGATTATATTTATAATAAAATCAAATGTATAGTCTAACGTTTGTTATAATATGTAGCTTAAAAACAAATAATAATATTTTTGGTGGTAGAGATGAACTGACCTATGATGGTTAAAGCTACTATCATGCTATATGTATACAGTGCCCCAGATAAAAATTGACTGAATAGCGTGAAAACTCTTCAAAATTAAAATAATTGAGAGAAATCTTATATTCAAAGATTTAATTGGGTGATTTTCACTCAGTAAGGTTGCAGTAACTGAGTGAAACATGGAGAATTGTCTAAATGAAAGTTATTTATATGTCTTATCTTGATTAAACTATTCTATATTAAAATTGTTACTGCCTGCAACTCTTGATTTGCATTATCGGTATTGTATCAAATTAATATGACTGAACAAACTACGGTAGTTTCTTCTTGCACAAATGCAGCTGCCTGCAACTCAAAATTTTTGGTCTTATTGTTGACAATGTTAAATAATATTGTTTTAAAACTACTTATTGAAGAAACTGGTGTTTGGGACAAAACGTAACTCAAAATTGTACTTAAATTCGGTTAAAACATGTTTTTTTCCCTTTTGCAAACTGTGATTTTCGTTCTCACTTTGACATTTTATCAGGGTGTGTGATCTTGATCATTTAGACGCTTTCATTACTACCTACGAATAATTTGTAAACTCCTGTATGAGACGATTGAATAAACGTGTACTCATCTCTACTTTCATTCTGTTAACAGCTTGTGAGGTACAAACCGTAGTAACCAGGAACCAGTTTATCTGGCTGTTTCCTATTTATCGAAATACAGAAAATGTGGAACAGCTGTTTGGATACGCATTTTATTAACAAAGTTTTGGGTGAGGAAAAACTATTTGTGTAATGGGTACGCTTAAAAACAAAATTGTTTGCGTTTCCATGAATTTATTTTAGTGATATATGCAAATATGCAGCTTATCTGGAGTACTGTGTATATATAAATAGGATCAGCTGAAAACGGTATTATCCATCAGCATATCGCATTTTATTTTTAAAAACTGACCAGTCACTGTTAATCGTTCCATTCTGCATCAATAATGGTACAGAATGGTTTAAGATTGTGTTAAAACAAAATGAAGTTAAAACTGTGAAAAATGTATAATAGGGCACCCGGCAGCTCGCGCATACCTTAAAAGCGCCAATAGTAAAAAGTATTTTAAAAAATCATATATCATCTCAGATCAGATCTGAAATGAACTGATTAACAACAACTGGTCCCTAATATTTAGAATAAAAAATAGTCTTGTGTAACTCTATATTGAATATCAGGATGGTAGTATCCATAATATTCCCTACAACCACTCTCAGTAGTGTGTATTGAGTGCGATAAGCCATATAATCCTGTACCAATATGTATGTTATTATTTTTATGCTATGAATTTGCATAATGTTTACATGATAATTGCTTATATATGTTAACAACTATTAAAAATAAGTTGATTGTATAAGTTATATATGATTTTTAAACATATGTATGTATAAGTATTTATTTACCCTTGCACTTTGAACTAAGTCATTTTAAAAAAATGATCATATAAATGATTATAAACATGTTAAATTCATGTTTATATTATGTATGTATAAGTATTTATTTACCCTCGCACTTTGAACTAAGTCATTTTGGCGAGCCGGATAAGATGATTATTTAAAAAACAAGATGATTACTTAAAAAATAAGGTGATTATTTAATGTTTATATTAAGTGTACAAGAAAGTATTTATGCCATACATTTGGCAATTTTCATCTCACGGTTATTGTTTTCCATCAACAATCATGGACAGTACCTTTAATTTGATTAGTCGAAGCTATTTGTTATCTTGGCGCTGATTGGCCGAATTTCAATCCGATTTTCGCATCAAGCTCAATGAATTGAAAATCGGCCAATCAGCAGCAAGTACCGTGAAACCCACTGATTGGACGGATTTCAATCTGGTATATAAGCCTAGCTCGACAATTTTGGAGATGTACTAGATTCTGACATACACCACAATACAGAAAGCCTTCCTTACGATCGGCGCTCTGCAGTGGAGATGTCAGGCTAGCAAATGTAAATAGCATGTTTACAGAACCGTGAGATGAGAAAAGGTAATTCACTGGTGTATCCAGTGTATTTGGATGGAGTTACACAGATTACCTATAAAAGTATGTGATATGGGATAACTGGCTGTCACTCTGGTGCAGAAACATCAAATTAAAACAATATACATGTAAAAAATTACTAAAAATAATTGGAAAAACTTCCTGTTCCCTGTAGGAGCCCTAATTGTTTTATCATTCCCCATATCTGTCGCTCTGGGCCAAGGTCCCAGGTAATATAATGATATATCACCTGTTCCTGGGTCAGCCATTATTACGTAAATATTATTAAAAAAATTTCAAATTATGTGTAAATTTAGATATATATGTACCCCGTTCTAGTTTTACAACTAGTAATCTGGGGACTTTTAATATCCTTTATAAGGTGGTCTTATTATACATTTAAATTATGCATATTTATTTAAACAGAAAAGATAGTGTAGTTAATTGCTAAGAATTAGCAATAAAAACCATAAAGGTAGTGAAAACATTTCAATATATTATATTCAACGATATGAATTTTCATTGAATATTATTACTTTTGAACATTTTAAAAGCAAATAATATAAATATGATGCTTGGAATCATATCTGAAATGTGTTTACAAGGCTTGACAGTGGGGTGCAGGTTAAAATCACAACCCAGAATACATATAATTATATGTGGACTGCATTGTGACAATGTAACAATCCAGTGCCCTAAATACTGAGGCTCGGACTGCCTTGCTGGGATTCAATATGTTTGTTATGTTAAATTCCAAACAATGTCCAGCAAGTGCAGTCTTTAGTTTGGTTCTGTGAACCCTGTGAATTGGATAGTCTAGCAGAAAATGTTTTTTTGTATATTTTACCTTACATCGGTTGCAATCTCTCCCTTGTTTGATGATAATTTGCCCTTTATTTCCTGGCAGGAGATTGACACCCAATCTCAGATGGGTTATGCATTTATCTATTCTCTTATTGTTAGAATAGTTTGTTGGCCTTCTTTAATTAACCAAGGTTCTAGGAAACATTTGTTTGAAAGTTTTGTTACTGATATAATTTGTCCATTTTTTTTTAACATGTTTCCTAGATAAAGAATATACCTCAGTAGGTGCAAGGGGAATTGAATTGGAGATATTAGTATAATGTAAAGCGTCGTTAGCTGCCCTGTCAGCTTTTTCATTTTCTGATATGTCTACATGTGCTGGACACCATTCCATTGTGACCTGTAATCCTAATTTAAGGCACTGGTTATATTGAGAAAAGATTTTTGCCAAAAGATCAGGCCTTGATCTGCTATTATTGTTTTTAATTGACGTTAGAGCAGAAAAAGAATCCGAGAGAATAGCAGTTTTTGTTGGTTTATTTTCTAATATTAAGCACATAGATTTTTGAATCGCAACCAATTAAGCTGTGTATATTGACAAATTGTTGTTGAATCTCTCAGAATACTGTATCTGAAGGGACGGAATGACATATGCAGCTGCAACTTTCCCGTCCTCGGGATTTTTACTACTATCAGTGTAAATTTGTGTATGTTCAGCATAATGCCGGTCAATATGGCTTGCCATAATGGACCTTTTAAGTGCTGGCAAATCATTTTTATTGAACTCAGCGAATAGTGATAATCTAATATCAGGATTTTTGAGCGTCCAGGGCAATTCTAATTTAGGTCTAAAATCTGCTAGACTGACATTATTGAGATCGTACTCCTCCACCAAGTCCTGGGTATGAGCCCGAAAGGAAGCAAAACATGGGCTTTTTTTTTAATGTTTTGACTTGACGCAGTACCCAGTCCCAATAAATTTGTTCACAGGGTTCCCCTCCTTCCTAGTTTGAGCCCTGGCCCAGTTCTTAACTGACTGTTCTTCCCGTCTCAATTTAAGTGGAATGATTCCCACCTCCGCTTCTAGTATATGGCCTTGTGTGGAATTGAGCACTCTGAGGGCTAACTTGAGGGCCTTATTTTGAACGGTATCTAACTTTTAAGTATTGAAAGGGGTGCACAAGAATAGATTTGAGCCCCATAGTCTATTTTTGGACGTATGAGAGACTTATATAGAAGTAAGAGGCTATTTTTATCAGAGCCAAAATCTGTACCTCTTAGCATTCTCATCAAATTTAAGTCTCTCTCACACCTGATCATGATGTCCTTTATGTGACAGTGAAAATTTAGTTTCCTATCTAAAAGCATGCCTAAAAATTTGAATTTTTTTTTGAATATGATCGGTGTGCCTTCTAAGTGTACGTCCAAACTGTGCTGATTTGAATTTCCTAAGATAATACCCACTGTTTTAGTCTGACTAATTTTAAACCCCCATTCTTTGGCCCATCCCCATATTAGGTCAAGTCCTGTTTGAGCTCTAGTTTGTAACAGGTGTTAGTTGACCCCATTTAGCCATGTGCCAGAATCATCAGCAAATTGACTGGTAACCATGCCTGCCCCCTCTAGTGTAGCAGGCAGATCATTTATTAAAATTGAAAAGAGTAGAGGAGATAGTATAGCCCCTTGTGGGGTTCCTCTTTCTACTGAATATTCAGTATCTGAGAGGGACCCCCCTACTTTAACTTGAATTTTTCGGCCCTCTAGGAAGTTCCTCAGATATAGGTAGCAGTTTCCTGTTATACCATAATCTTTAACATTAAATAATATGCCTGAGTGCCAGGTTAAATCAAAAGCTGCTTGTAGGTCTAAAAAGATGGCTAGGACTGAGTGTCCCCTATTTTTTTGCTGAATTTACGTTATGTTGCAGACGTGCGAGCTGGTCCAAAGTGCTCCTCCCTTTTCGAAAGCCAGATTGAGAAGGGTTAATTATATTTTTTCATTCTAGCAGATGTTCTAATCTTGCCTTTACCATCCCCTCCATTATTTTGCCAGGATGGGAGGTAAGGCTTTTTGGTCTGTATGACTGTGGCTCATTTGGGTTTTTCCCTTATTTTAATAATGGGATAACACAAGCCTGCTTCCACGCTATTGGGTATACACCATTATTCCACACCTGGTCATATAGTTCAAGCCATAATTCCAATGCTGAACCGGGCATATGTTTGAACATTTGATAGGACAAATTATCAAGTCCCGAGGTGGAGTTCTTCCTGCTTACTAGTGTTGAAGATGACATTTTCTGCTTCTCGTTCAGCCTCCTTAAAATCAAATAGATTGCCTAGACAAGGGTGCCCCTTTAGTTTATTTAATGTTTTTTTTTCGCCCATTTATAGCATTTTGGCAGGTTTCATTCCACCACGGGACATTTTTCCTTTTTTTTGTTTTGGATTGGAGACAGAAATACATTGTTGTGCTAACAGTATGAATCTCTCAGATAAATTTTTATTAAAAATATTGACGTCATCAGAGTGGACCTCATCTAGGGTTATCTCACTGCATTTACTATAAAAAAAGACCCGAGTCTGCTTTTTTAAATTTAAATTTTGGGATTAAATAATTTTTTTCTGGTATTTTTGAATTTTGTTTTTTTGTTGTTGTGCAGATTGGGTGATCAGATCCCAAATTGTCATCATGTACTCACCAAGTTGAAATAGTCAAAAATTTGGGACTAGTGAAAGTTAGATCAATACAGGAGCCCTTGCCTGAGCCCTGGTCTACTCTGGTTATGGAATCGTCATTGAGTAGAACTTTATTACTTTTGCCCGCCCATTCCAAAACATCCCTCCCTTGATGGTTCGCGTATGAAGAGCCCCATGTGGGATGGTGCGCGTTGAAATCTCCATGTATAATACAGTCCCTAAATCCATCCTCGGCGTTTAGAGTTGAACTTATATGGTCTAAAGCCTCTAGTTCACACCCCCTGGAGTATAAATTAATGAGAATGAAGGGGGATCTCCCTAGATGAACTCTAAACACTTGAGATTCAAGTGTATAGTTCCCCAGGTGGTCTTGGGGATCATCCACTCTGATTTCCTCGTAATTAATATTATGTTTAAAATAAGCCTCCGCACGTATTTTCATGTGCATTTTTAAAATATTTATATTCGGCATGGTAACCAGGGATATTCCTCTCTTGATTAGTTTTGAGTTTGGTTTCTTGCACACAAAAGATATCAATATTAGGGTTAAAATCCAATAATACCTTAATCTCTATGTGCCTAAGAGAGGTCAATCCCTGTGCATTAAAAGAAATGACTGTGAGATCCAATCGAAAGCAGATATTATTATTCAGACGGTTACGAACAGCCAGTGCATTGTGTTGTAGGGACTGAGACAGTATCTTTTGGGGGGTTTTCGGACTGTCTCAGTATACCTGCCACTATGGTTTTTTTCTAACAATTTCAGTCAGCTGTGCACGTGTTGGGTTTTTGTTTTGTTGTGCCACTCCATTTCCCTTGTCAGTCACACTGGTTTTGTTTGATAATTTTAGATTGAGATTTGAAATAAATTCTCTTTTTAAATATTCATTTATTCGATTTCCGGTGATTTTAGATTTATTAAGTATAAATTTTTTGGTTATTTCCACAATTTTATCTTAAGAAATTGAGAAATTTTCTGAGTTTGTTTCTAAAATGATTGTGGGTTCTTTATTTAGATATTTTTCCTCAGTTGCATTTTTTGAAATACTCACCGGTGAAGTTTCCTGGTAGGTATCTATCAGTGTGACATTTTTTGTCGGGTGGCTGGTTACAGGAGCCTCCCCCACCCCTACAAGGTCAGCAAGCGTCACTGTCTCTAAAATAGAGACATGTTTACTTATGTTGCTGTCCCTGTCTGAGTGATAGAAGCTCGAGTGTATTGAGACCAGAGACTCCTCTCCGGTGACATCGAACTCGCTCCCATCACTGACTGAGGTTTCTGAGACCCGAGTCTGTGTTAAGCCAATGCTCTGTATACCCTGAGACGAGTCTGAAATAGAGTTAGGGGTAGATGTGTGTTTTATAGGAGTGTTGTTTGGTGTGATCATATCCCTTTCTTGTTTAATGTTTATTGATGGAGAGGGAGAGCTGGGTCTTTTAACCTTATTATCCCGATTTACCACATTTTTTACTTTTTAGGTGTGTTCCTAGCTATAACACAGTCTGAATTGTCAGACTGTGTTGATACATTGATTGTGTCCCCCTTTTTATATTTAAATAACTCACGGGCTCCATTTAATTTTTTTGTTTCTCTAATTAGGTGACCTTTTGGAGTCCTAGAGAATTTTGATGCTATATCCCCTGAAATTTGAACCTTTGAGGTTTCTGTATGATTTTTGGGTTCCTGGTTTACCTTCACCAAGGATCCTGGGGATCCTTGTGAGTCAGCAGATATCATAGAGATTTCTGCTTGTATACTGGTGATAGCACCCTCTGGGAGTTTTGGATATCCCAGTATATTATTTTTTGTAGGATCAGACCCATGGCTCTTTCCTACCCTCTCCATACTGGGATATATTGGTACATTTGGCTGTAACTACCAGAAGAAACCTCTAGCTTGTCTTGTCATTTTATTTAGGCTCTATCAAAATTTCCATTTCTTTGTTTATGTTTGTTTACCTTTTGGCTAACCCCACCCACTTTTTAGTAAACTGTGTTTACCAAAATTGCCCCCACCAAAATTTGTTAGCTTAGAATAACACAGTATACATATTATTTATAATAAAGGTCTCACTGAACAATTACCTCCCTTACATGACGGTAGCAAGATTATTACGCCCAAGAAATTAGAGCTGTGTAAAGCGGTTGGGTAATTTTTTTTTTAAAAATGCATAAAATGTCATATTTCTTTGCGCATATGGGAACATTGGAACATTTTCATGATTTCTGCAAAGTTTGGGTGACCCTGGGAACTGTTTGATGATGCTATAACAGTTTAAAGATGCGTAGTGATACACTGCAACAAATGGGCAGAATTGTCAAAAATGAAGGGGTGCCATCAAACCATCGAAATTGTGAAAAAGCAACCTGGTCAACCCCATGTTTTTTTCTGCATATTTGGACCAACAGAGGACTATCTATGGGAATAAGGCACTTTTAGAACCATTGGTAATGTATCCAGTGTTCCAGAAGTGCATGTCTCTATATGTAGAACAGTATAAAATTAATTGGTGTGTGAGACGTTCAAGAACCAGATCATTTTCGGTAGACGGTGGGAGGAAACTGCATCTTTGTGATTCAGATTTACTTTCTTTTTCAAAATATGTCACTTTCTATGGGAAATACTGTATTTGAAACCTCTAAATGGAAAAATAAATTTATTTTTGTGAAAAATGGATGACTTTGAGTGAAATAGAGAAGTGTCACACAGGCAAAACCAAACTTGAAGCTAAAACAGTAAAGCAAATAGGGCAATGAGACTGAGCAGCTGAAAATTTGTTATGGAAATGTTGGAATCTGGATTTATTCAATTCAATGGAAGGAACACAAAGTGAGATCATCTATTTAACTGAAAAAGAAATGATCATGTATGCAAATATGCTTTGCTTCATCATGTGATAAGACTTGATTTTAGCCATCTGTCTCAAAATCCTGGTTAAAATGAATAGAAGTTTGCACTTAAAAACACTTGAAAGCCACACAGAGAGACAGTGATGCTAATATATCACAACAAAAGCATGTCTAGAGCATTCACTGCATCCAGATTTCATGATTCATGTAAGTTAAACCATTTTTTTTGTGTTAGAAACTCATTATTTATGTATAATTCATACCCCACCCACATAAAAATGGTAACATTTGTCGCGATACTGTTTCCACTCTTTAGCGCATGCTTTTTGACAATACGGTTTGCTCGCGTATGAGCAATATTGTTTTTATGTCGCTGTTTATCAATTAATATTATATTGATCATGAATTATGGAGAAATTTCCTGTTTCATTATTTTGTCATTGATATTTGTTATCAACAGCTCTGTATCCAGTTTTCGATATACCGACCGCCAAACTGTCGCGTTTCATTTTTATGGTATGGCGTATGACTGCCATTTTTGATTTACTGTCATTTTTTTCTCCTCAGTGTTGATATTTATGCGGCTGGGTCTGGCTTATACACAGTATTTACCTACTCTTGGACATTCAGTTAAATTGTAAAATGCGACATCTTTGAAATGACGCGAAACAGATTCGCGTAATAATTTCTCAGCGTTTAGTTAACCTGTGCTTGAAACTTTTGTACCATCATCTGATTTCTTTCAGTTGTTTTTCTTACTTTTTTTTCAAATAAAAGTACATGATGCTTGCTATAGAATATAGATTTTTCTCATTGAAGATGATGTTTTTTCACTGTCTGTTATTGGATGTGTACAATATTTTTCTCCACATTCAACAGTTTAGCATTCTCCAATATGACAATTTCTAATTTTCATATAATTATTGCAACAACTCTATTTTAACTGCCCATTTTTTATGCCAGTTTTGGAAAATCTGTAAAGTAACGAGTCATCTCGCGACAAGTATTTCTTATCGCGATATTCTTTGATATATTTATTTCAAACTAATTTGTGGTAAAGAGATGCGCTTTAGCAAACCGTCTTTTTGCAATGAACTTATCGGTCCAGCCAAATATGCTGTATCCATATTTTGTCTCATTTTCAGTCATCATTTCATTTTCTTGCTTTAAAGTGACTTTCATGCACAGTTTACTTTCATTTGCTATTTTTATTGATAAAATAAACAAAATAGTATTGGAATTTAATATATGCCTAATAGATACCTCAATTGGTAAGGGAAATATTCATCGTTGATAATGAATCTAATGCATGAACACAAGTATGTTATTCATTCATGTATTGAAAAAGGGGGCATGGTTAGTGTCAGTGACATGCAAATTATTGCTGGGCACCTTCAAACATTAATATTTGTTTGTTATAAATATAAAAAAAAGTCAAATATATAGTTTTGCAACAAAACAGAGCATTATTTGAAGCAAAAACAACTATTTATCCATATATGGTCATGTATTTTGACACTTAAGTTATGTAATGTTGCATATACAATAAAATGAATATGCAGTCAGATAGATACACTATTGGAGCCAATACAAGGACATTTTCAAAGTATTTCTTTTTCTAGAATTATTTTTATTAAGGTACAATGGCTAAAAAATTTTGGCAGTTTTTCCTGTTTTCGAGTCGTCCGAAACTGATTAATGCATGTGTGACCGCCATCTTATTTTGGTGCATGAATTCGAAAACAGTTGCGCGATGAATTCAAAAGGCGTATTTTTATATTTAGAAATGGTAAAGGTTTGTTCGACAAAAATTTCAGTCAAATGTCGTGACAATTTCTACTCTTCAAGGTCTCACTGAACAATTACCTCCCTTACATGACGGTAGCAAGATTATTACGCCCAAGAAATTAGAGCTGTGTAAAGCGGTTGGGTAATTTTTTTTTTAAAAATGCATAAAATGTCATATTTCTTTGCGCATATGGGAACATTGGAACATTTTCATGATTTCTGCAAAGTTTGGGTGACCCTGGGAACTGTTTGATGATGCTATAACAGTTTAAAGATGCGTAGTGATACACTGCAACAAATGGGCAGAATTGTCAAAAATGAAGGGGTGCCATCAAACCATCGAAATTGTGAAAAAGCAACCTGGTCAACCCCATGTTTTTTTCTGCATATTTGGACCAACAGAGGACTATCTATGGGAATAAGGCACTTTTAGAACCATTGGTAATGTATCCAGTGTTCCAGAAGTGCATGTCTCTATATGTAGAACAGTACAAAATTAATTGGTGTGTGAGACGTAAAGTGTTATTTGCCCCAGTTTTGAACCTATCAGTTTGGAAACAGGACATCTTATCAATCATAATCATAATTACCTTAAGTATGTTTATAATCATCATCTCATGTTCATTACAGAATTATATAGATCATGTTCATTTCCATTGTTATTCACATTTAAAAGTTTAATCTTCAAATGGATTCGGTGCAAAACAATGTTTTTAGCACTTTCACAAGTAGTGATACAAACTCGAGAGTTTCGTATCAACATGATCACCCTCGGGTGCCCACGGACATGCATTATCTGTCTAAAAACCCGTGGGCACACAGGCTGATCATAAAATCAGCTGGACCAGCTCCCATATTGGAAAGAACATCTTTAGTTAACTTTACGAAAGCAATACCCCGGGAGCTGGCCAATAAGCTTAAAAAAATTATTCCGCTGAGGTCGGGGGTATTCATGCTCGAGCTGGCATCAGCCGAATCTGTGACAGGCATACTCAAAATAAGACCTTTCACCCTGGCAAACATACCAGTCGTGGCTTATATTCCACACGGAGGGAACACATTGGCCGGGGTGATACATAATGTACCCTTGCAGGTCGACCTTGATGACCTCTGCTCTCACCTGCGACCAATTTTACTGGAAGCTGGTGGGTGTGTAGAGCTCCTCAAGGCTGACAGTCTGAGGAATAAGTTTGGGCACCTATCTGGGGCGGTGAAGATCACATTCTCAGGCAATTCATTGCTTGAGATGGTCCAAGTGGCCGTAACACCTACATATTTCAAGGTGGAAGACTTCTAACCACCCCTGCTTGGGTGCTACGCCTGTCAGAGGTTCGGACATGGGAGCTCAGGCTGTAAATTCGAAGCCAGGTAGGCACGACGTGCGGGGTCAGCCGGTATTCCGCTAAACCGACCTGTGCGAAATGTTGGGGGGACACACTACAAGATTCAGGGGTTGCCTGTCCTTTATCAAAGCAGCTTTGATATCAAAGGTGGCCCTCGAGGACGGGATTTCCTTGAATGTGGCGGAAAAGGTTTTTGGCCAGTTCCACCACTCTCCCCCACAGGGTCACAGAACGGAAGTCCATGCCGGCACACTAAATAATCAAACATTACAGCTTACAACTGGATAAAAACTATTGCATTTATGACATTGAAAATAATTTTCCAAGATTTGACCTAGTGACCTTAGTTTTTGAGCCCAGGTGACCCATATTCATATTTGTCTATGGCAACATGCAGACAAGTACTCTGACCAAGTTTCATTAAGATTGGATAAAAACTATTGCAGTTATGACATGGAAAATAATTTTCTAAGACTGACCTAGTGACCTAGTTTTTGACTCAAGGTGACCCATATTCATATTTGTCTAAGGTTACATGCAGACAAGTATTCTGACCAAGTTTCATAACAATTGGATAAAACCTATTGAATTTATGACATGGAATTAAAACTTTTATCAGAATTGTTAACGACATCCGCCCGAATATTTTATCATAAGATGTATTAAATTTTGTAAATTGTTCAATTAATGTAAATGTGATAATTGAAAAAGCCAAAATTTCCTGTCCATCCTGCTGGCAGTCTCTCAGTGCCTTCAGCGCTTTAATTTTATTTACATACCCAGTTATGTAGACTGCAGCGTGGTCTAGTGGTAGAGCGTCTGCCTCGCATGTGGAAGGTCATGGGTTCAATCCCCAGCCTGGTCATACCAAAGACTTTTAAAATGGTACTAGAAGCTTCCTCGCTTGACGCTCAGCATTTAGAGGAGAGTTCTAGGTCTGGTTGGCCCTGTGTCAGTATAATGTGACTGGGTGGGGTATCATACCATGTGTCTGTGGCATGATACTCCAGTGTGACAGCACTTAGAATACTGTCTCAAGTAGACACCGTCGCGATATGACTGAAAAATTGTTGAAAGCAATGCTAAACACCATACAACAACGTATGTAGTCAAGATATGTTTTGGTTTTACATGTTCTTACCCAATTATATCTGATTATGTTTTTATTCAGAATCGATTCCTATTGTCTGCTTTGATTGAAATTGGTCCAATTTTACATCACTAAGTAAGACCCCACATCCTATTACTAAGACCATACAAACCACATCTTATATACTAAGACCTTAAAAACCCCATCCTATATACTAAGACCTTAAAAACCACATCCCATATACTAAGACCTTAAAAACCCCATCCTATATACTAAGACCTTAAAATCCTATATACTAAGACCATACAAACCACATCCTATGTACTTAGACCATACAAACCACATCCTATATACCTAAACCATACAAACCACATCATATAGTATATACTAAGACCCTAAAAACCACATCCTATATACTAATAAGTGTTCTCCACAAATTATAAAGTACCAGGTGGATCATTTAAAGTAGCAGGCTTCCAATGCATGCGGCATGCCACGTGCTTAAGTTGTGTTAGCGATGAGGGGGAGAGTGCAGGAGATGTTTCCTCTTCTGCTAAGGTCCCCCAGAAACTTTTTGTTTTAATGTTTCAAAATGGTGCATTTTGGTGTAATTTGGAGCTTTTTTTGTGGCCTTCAATAGTGACAATTTTTATACCAAATATATGTGTAGTTTCAAACTCATTTTAATTATTCTCATATATATGACACTAGAAATCAGAGTCATCATCAAAATTTTATTCAACTCCTCAATAATCAGACCACAAAATGGTTTACATGAAAAAATATCGAGCCATGCAAATGTCTTCCAAATCTATTTGATTTTTTGCTTTGAAACAGTAATTGAGCAAACTTGAACTAGAACTATCACTGCAGGTGATGAATACCCCCCGAACACCACAATGTCACAGTACATAAAATATAATGTAATATTTTATGATGAAAGAGAGTTTAATGCAGTAGGTCTTTCTTCTGTTTTAAGTAAGAAAGCAATTGATTTTAAAGTTTTGGAGGAAAGTGGACCTGGACAAACAAAGGTTTACCAAGGTATATTTTCAATGTAGATGCCAATGCAAGCAAGAGTAAGAAAGACAATATTAAACTTACAGTAATTTCTTTTGTTATAATATATTGCACAACATATAAAAATAATTTGTCAGTTATGATTGTTGGGGAACATACATGGGAAATATAATATATATAACATATGTTCATATAATGTATAACATAAAATACAGATATGAAGTTTGTAGATCTATGCAGATGTTTGTGAATAATAAAGATGGAATCTACAGTGTCCATTGCCTCATGAAATAGACAACTTAACTCTCGGAATCATGGTGAAAATGTTTATACATGGAATTTGATTAGCAGGAAGTCATCCTATTGATGTCTATTTTATCTGTTTGTTTCCTGGCTTGTTAGTTGTGTGTGACGTCAGTCACATACAACTTATATACCAGCTTTTCACCACAAATTCTCTCTAAATTGAATTTGAAAAACGAAGTACCGCTTCCAGCTCTTCCCATAAAATAGTACCTCTCTGATGAATCTTGAAATCAGAATCTGGTAATAAAATAAAACAAATTTAAACTATTTAATTAATAATGAAAAAAAGAAAGCAGGTATCAAGCTTTTATGCTGATAGTTGTCTGCTAAGTTGTTGACCAGAAACAATGAATTCCATTATCGCTAATTCCTAAAAATAGCACGAAAGTGAATGTTGTATATTTTCGGAAAATGAAACGGTGCTGACTGTGATTAAGACATGGTACTTATCACTTATGTGAAGAATCATGAAATTCTGACCAGTTTTTTTAGATTTAAATCCACAAGATTTTACTATTTCAAGACCCTGTGACCTTGACCTTGGACGTGAAACATAGACCATGCACAACTAGGCATGGTACTTATCACTTGTGTGAAGTATCATTTAATTCTGACCAGGGATTATTGAGATTTATCATCCACAAGATTTTACTATCTCGAGCCCCTGTGACCATGACCTTTGACGTATTGACTAGAGTCATGGACCTTGCACAACTAGGCATGGTACTTATCACTTACCTGAAGCATCATTAAATTCAGACCAGGGGTTATTGAGATTTAGCATCCACAAGATTCCCTCTACAATTTACTATCTCCAGCCTGTGTGACCTTGACCTTTGACTTTTTGACCCGAAACATGGACCATGCACAACTAGGCATGGTACTTATCACTTCTGTGAAGTTTCATTAAATTCCTAGCAGGGATTACTGAGATTTAACGTCCACAAGATTCCGTCTACAGACAGACAGACGGACGGACGGACGGACGGACAAGCTGAATCCAGTATACCACTTTGTGTTCGGGGGGTATAATAAGAAAAAGAGATCAGATCATCAGTGTTTCTAAGATTTCATCGTTTCCTAAAATGTGTACAATATCAATACATTCATTTAGACATATGATAAAGTTGTAAAAGAAAAGTGACACTCGACCGATTCCAGTATTACTTTGCAGGTGGGTGGGGTATGGACTGCTTAGAAATGGATGGAACTTTTATAGATTACATGAAATTGCTGTTCGTAATCTGCATACAAAAGTCATTCAATATCGTAACATGCGCATTACCTTTAGTCCAAAAATCGGACATTATTCTTTGATTTAATACCGGATCTGAAAGTTTTATTTTCTTCTTTGGAGGCATCGTAGACATGTATATATTCAATACACATGTTGATGTTGCGACTTAGGCATTCAAAACACCGCTATTTAAAGATTACATTCATGGAAACAAGCGAATCTGCATGTAAATACCATAAGTAGGTTGACGAAAAATGTCAAGAAAAAACGATTACTTAGGAAACGATGTTCAGCATTATACGTACAATCTGCATCCGACCTGGGCATTCGGTTGTGCAATGAAATCAAAACTTCCGGGAAATAACAAGTACATGAAGTTTTGTTTTATCTTTGTGACAAATAGAGTATTTCAGTGAAAATTATTTTGTATTATTCGGGAAAGTAGCCGGCACTCATTTCTCGAGTACTAGGCGATATCAACGGCCACCAGGGCTTCTTGAGAACACTGACTAATACCCTAAAAACCACATCCTATCTACTAAGACCCTAAAAAAAAACACATCCTATATACTAAGACCCTAAAAAACACATCCTATATACTTAGATCCTAAAAACCACAACCTATATACTAAGACCCTAAAAACCACATCCTATATTCTAAAACCCTAAAAACCACATCCTATATACTTAGACCCTAAAAACCACATCATAAATATACTCAGACCCTAAAAACCACATCATAAATATACTAAGACCCTTAAAACCACATCCTGTATATTAAGACCCTAAAAACCACATCCTATATTCTAAGACCCTAACAAGAGGCCCAAGAGGGCCTGAGGACGCTCTACTGACTCATAGTGGCCATAGCACTTTTTGATATTCTACTATGCAATAGAAACATCGGGGCCGGGTCATATTTAACCCTAGGGACACCATCTTCTGTATAGTCTCCTATGCAATAGAAACACCCATGTGAAGTTTCAGTTTAATTGGCCCAGTGGTTTCAGAGAAAGTGCTGCTAACAGACGACAGACGTCAGACGACAGACGACAGATGACAGACGACAGACAACGCGCCATCGCATAAGCACTTCTGGCCTTTGGCCAGTAGAGCTAAAAACCACATCCTATAATACTAAGACCCTAAAAACCACATCATAAATATACTAAGACCCTAAAAACCACATCATAAATATACTAAGACCCTAAATAATTACAAACATTCATTCATGAGTTAAATCAGACTGAATAAATCTTTTATTTTTATGGACATTTATATAAAAATAATTATATATTTACACGTCACTAGATGTTTAAAGTTGTATCAAAGTTCTTGTTCTTTCTTATAAAAAAAACTAAATAAAAATCTCTTCTTAGTATAGCATTATTTCATAGAATACATTCATGTTAAACTGTATGTATTATATCAAATATATTTGTAAAATGTATGTATTATGAAATAATAAAAAAAAATTAAAAACAAAAATATAGTATTTCATTTATTTACTTAGAACTATGTAAAATAAATTCCAAAATGTCATGTTAATTTCATAATTTTTCCTTATTGTACCATGTAAATTTATTGGGGTTATTCATGTCCCTAATGATGCACTTAGAATGTACCAAAATCAGCCATTTAATGTTAAAAATCCACAAAAAAATGATGATCGGAAGGGGGTCCCCCTCCCACACCCACCCCCATCTAGAGTTGCACCTGAAATATTTTCTTGGGAAGGCCCTGCACATCATATATACTAAGACCCCACAAACCAATCATATATACTAAGACTCCTGTATGAAATTTGACGCCCGTAAAATTGGCATAAACCAGGCATAATTTCATAGAAATCCAGGCATAAAGTTCGTTCATTTAAAGTATGAAAACCAAGCGTAAAATAAGACTTAAATTGGACGTAAATTTCGCGAAATATGCATATAGCTAAAAACCAGGCGTAAAAAGAACAAGGCATAAAAAGTTAGAAACCAGGCATAAAAAAGAACCAGGCGTTAAAAGAACCAGGGGTAAAAAGAACCAGGCGTAAAATGTCAGAAACCTGGTGTAAAAAAGAACCAGGCATAAAATGTCAGAAACCAGGTGTAAAATTAACAAGGCTTCAAAAGACCAGGCATAAACAAGGAACGTGTCTCTGGACATGAATGTCCTCGCTGTAAGCTTTAATACAAGCTTGAGTGCATATGGCTTCTTATTCTTTACCACAAAATGTCAATGAAACAATGTGTGGACAATATAAAAATTTATATGTAACTAATTCTACCAATTATATCCTAGAACATAATACTATAATAATAAATAACGAAGTCATATGGTCAGATAAGCTTTGAAGTCTGTGACCAAGCTTGTTTCATCATCAACACCACCATTATCATCATCAACAATATCATCACCAACATCATCAACACCACCATCATCATCACCATCATCATCAACACCACCATCATCATAACCACCATCATCATCACCAACATCATCATCACCAACATCATCAACACCACCATCATCATCAGCAGCAACAACAACAGCACCATCATCATTAACACCACCATCATCATAATCATCAATAACACTATATTATCATCATCAGCAACAACAATTCAAGCACCATTATCATCATCAACAATATCATCATCAACACCACCATCACCATCAGCAGCAACAACATCAGCACCATCATCATTAACACCACAATCATCATCAGCAGCAACAGCAACATCAACACCATCATCATTAACACCACCATCATCATCATCATAATCATCAACAACACCATATTATCATCATCACCATCATCAGCAACAACAATTTCAGCACCATTATCATCAACACCACCACAATCATCATAATTTTGTCAAGTTTACTTAAATACTTAAAAACTTGACCTGTTTTTATTGGTTATTTCAATATTGTTTAACTAATGTCAATGAAACAATAAGTGAATGCAGTTTTTCTGGAGGCAAGTCTAATATCTGAATTAACTGTATGCTTTTCTTTAATTTAAGTTTTTAAGTACTTAAGTATATGTTTAAATATGTTGGTGAAACAAAAGCCAGGAGCTAGGAACATTAATGAACTTCTATTCAATTAAATATTCATTTCTTTGAAAAATAGGTTGGCCCCTACTGGTGTTCAGGGGTCATTATGTTGAAGTAACTTGGGTTATATTTTTGTCAAAGGTTGCATATTCTAATGATTATGTAGCTACTCTGATGGTCAGAAATTGAAACAAGAATATAAACATGAATTATAGTAATTCTTAAACATTCATAGCAGCTGTATAAAAAGGCAATCAAGATAAACACTCACCATGAACTTCCACTTTTGAAACATCTATTATTGAAATCCCTGCATCCTTTCTAGAATATTGCTACATATTCCTTAAAACTAAATTATGTTAATAAATTCTTATCCTTTCTTCCAAATACATTCATTAAAATTGGCATATTCTTCAAAAGAAAATAAATAGGAATCATAATGAACACAAAGCTGCTTCTCCTTGAATGAAACATTTGAATTCTGCGGATATGTAGATCAAGATAACATGCTGGTTATTTACTGGCCAGTTTTTATCAATGACTAGATCTATGGGGGATACTGAGGTTATTTAACACATTATCAGGATTCTTTAACCCTTTACTTCATATAGACGCCTTTGGACACCTCTAATATAGACACCTTTGGACACCTAATATAAAAGGCTTTTGAATTATTAATGTAAATTATGTTTATATTAACTGACAGAGTGGAAAACAGTGCAGGAAGTGTTAAGATTGCTTGTTACAAGCAATCTGAACTCCTCCTGCACTGTTTTCAAAAGCCTTCTGTGATTGGAGTGGGAAAATGCGTATCTATGAAGTAAAGGGGTACAACAAATGCTGCTGGTTCTATGGTTATAGATAAACAACCCCCTTCTTGTACCTTCCTGCAGGAGTATATAGACTTGTGTGTACAACGTATTTGCACTCCAAAATAAATTTACAACATTATCAAAACATGAACTACATATTGTATTATAATGAAAGAAATAAAAGGTCCTATGGAAAACAGAACAAAAGGTGACTTAAATGACATGTCCATTATATTTTCTACCAAAAATATATATCTATCTTTTTTTCACAATTCTGAAAAAAAAATTATTAAAGTATGATTATATTTTTTTATTTTTTTTATTAGATAATCTTTGTGTCTTATAAGACCGCTGTGTGGTCTAGTGGTAGAGCGTCTGCCTTGCATGCAGAAGGTCCTGGGTTCGATCCCCGGCCGGGTCATACCAAAGACTTTAAAAATGGTACTAGAAGCTTCCTCGCTTGACGCTCAGCATTTAGAGGACAGTTCTAGGTCTGGTCGGCCCGGTGTCAGTATAATGTGACTGGGTGGGGTATCATACCATGTGTGTGCGGCATAATGCTCCAGCGTGACAGCGCTCAGAATACTGTCTCAAGTAGACACCATTGCGATATGACTGAAAAATTGTTGAAAGCAACACTAAACACCATACAACAACAACAACAACATTGTGTCTTATGATATAAATGTACAATGTATGTTAATTAGATAATACAACTTGTAATTACTTTTTTCCTTTTTAAGTCTTTAATCTTGGAAGCAACACTATACATATACAGGGGGAGGGTGGAAGAAATTTTATTTTTTTTCATGAAAATGAAAAGGGTTGGGAGGCATAAAAATTAGGGGGTGGGCAGGGATGATAATTAACCAATTAACTATGGCTTAGTGGAATAAATGTAAAAATAATTTCACATATCTTTTGCGTCATTGCATTTATTTACACTGTTCAAAAAGTCAACAGTAACTCTTAAGAAAGTTTGTCATTCTGAAGGATCAACAGGGGGTTTGATTTTTTGACATCTCTTGATAAGATTCATATCTCAGATAGTTTCAAGTTAATTCTTTAATTTATGCTAAGTCTTAATACTTTATGCCACAGTGGAAAAGGTGCTAAAGATAAGAAGTACAAAATGTAATGCCTGGCTGGTACACTTTGATGAAAATTCTAAGTTCATTTTTAACAGTTACAAGTGGCTGGCTGACAGAATTACGCCTGGTTGTCAAAAATTACGCCTGGATTCCAGAGATTACTTCCAATGAAGATATTTTTTTATCATTTTACTTCTAATTTATACAATGATTGCATTTGAAACAAGCTACTCCTTTTTAGAAATGGCACTTTTGTGAAATATGGTAAGTGGGTCAATCTTACCCGAATTTTCAACATTTTGACAATAAATATTACATAAAACAAACAAAAATTGAAAGCAAAAAAAATGTGATGCCATACGATAGCTAGATGGCGCATAGAATTGTTTACAACACAAATGCCAATTACCGCAGAATTATGGATACTGCGGAAATATGAGGCAAGACTTCATGTTAAATAGAGCTAGAAAGCAAATGCTTGATGGAATTTTCATCTGTTTTGAAGGTTGTGTGATGTGTAATGAATGACAAACTATCAAATACAATAAGGTAAGCAGTTGAAAAATGATTTTGTTATTTTTACAGTTAATATACGGTAAGTACACCGGTTACACGGTCACGGAGCCTACAAAGTGGGTGGGGTATTATATCATATGCTTGACGTGTCAGTGTAAGAAATGAGTCAGCATGACAAGAATAATGTCGACAATTTTATAGTTATATTGAATGCCTAAACATAAAGAGTAAACAGTAAACTTACCTTAACTAACCGCACTGCAAATTGGCCCGCACACAACTCCGCAGAAATCTTACCGGAAACACCCGCTCTGGTTCCCGACTTTCCTTCAATGTTCGATAGACAAGCGAGAACCAGTATCACTTGGCAAGACAAAGGGCAAAGGGAGTCAACTCAAATTTCAGGGAGTCTGCATATTAAAAAAATTCTTGTGGGTCATTAATGATACCCCGCTATAAATGAAGACCCCACAGAAAGAGTCTTATACAATCGAATACCCCATTTACGACACTTGTCTTAGTATATATATATATATATATATATAAATGGAGATAATTATTTGTGAATAACCAAGACATAAATGTACATACTAGACTACAGCGAGTGCGCCTAGCTACAATGCAAACCATAGATACAATATCAAGGCCTCTGCCAAACCAATAAATTTGGTGTCGACCATGACTTATACACTATTGAATTACATGCAACACATCTGGACAGGGTGGACAAATTTACATACATAAACTTACAGCTTTATATGAGTAGGATCCAGTTAAGGATTCATGACTACTCACATGCTATATAAAGGACAGATTTATAAACATGTTGAATCCTATAGATAGTGAATTCATATATATTATATTATACATATGTCACAGTGTGAACAAAACCTACTAGGAAAGAAATATATGTCAGCGGTCCGGTTAGCTCAGTCGGTACACGGTTCAGAGCATTTGCCCTGTAAGCGAAAGGTTCCGGGTTTGATTCCCAAACTGGCTGCATATTTTTCTCATTCTGTTACAAATATATAATGACTATAAGCGGTCTACAACTTTAAATGACAATGAATGAAACACAACAGTTAGTTTTATCTTGTATAAAACAACTTTAAAAATATGAATAACAATTTATACCTTTAAAAAGTTCAGCAAGTTGTCTCTCAAGTCTCAAATCATGAAACATTGACGACTTTGAGTTGGGATCTCTGCAGTTTGGTTTACGGCATTGGCTTCCTTCTTCTAGCGATACATCACAGGTCTTACAATAAAAATGTTTAACAGGTTCTTCAAAATTAATGTTCTTTTTCAAAAATTCTTTAAGTTTATAAACAGATGTCGTAAATTCTGTATCCTTTGGCACATGTGTCTGAATGAGGCAAAGTAAATCAGCGAAGGCATCTTTTGTCAGTGAGTGTTTCATGACAAACAGCATTATGCTTACATATGATGTGATATATGTATGCTATGCACCCTCACATAAAAACTTGTTTTGCTGTGTATTGGCATTGTTCAAGTGGTTGTGATAATTATCATGATCTGAATTGAAGTCCATTGTTTCTCGAACATCTTCGTTTTCTTCAATTGGAGAAAACATACCGTCTTCAGAAATAGATAAATCATCATAACTTGTTGACAAGTCATGTGATTCCAGACGTTCTAGTTGAATTCTCGGATTATTATTGGTAAAGCGTGTGTCTGATATATTCTTCTGGATATTCTCATTTGATTCTAAAAGCAAACAAAAATCAAGTATTTAGAAAAAACATATAATCTTAATAATGAATATATATGTAGATTTATATAAACCTACATTTACTAAATTTAAACAATGTAATGTTATAAAAATATATGAGAAATAAGAGATACAAGACACTGATGAAAATGTAAAAAAACAAACTATTTCTAGTTTATATAAAAAATTTACAATACTATGCCGAACATTGCATACATGATGTTACTTGCCTATAAACATTACTCAAAATGCGACATCTTTAATAATGATGCTGGAGAAACATGTGCAGTAGGTAGATCCAATGTTTAACTTTAAAACACTTACGGTATATTTAAAATATTTCATACACATAATCAAGCGCGTAGCGTGACATACTCAGATACTCTGCTGAGTAATATTTGAAACCAAAGTCTAAATATTGAAAATATTAAAAAATAGAGAGAAGCAATTAAAATGTCACAGGGAGGGGGTCACAATTATGTACATAAAAGTTTCGGCACAAACAGTTCCATGCATAAAGCAATGGCGTTCACCGAAATGTGCTTAATTTAAGCAATATAGTCGAGCCTAGAAAATCTCTTGCCGAATATAACCCTTTACTCCATAGATACGCGTTTTCACGCACCAATCACAGAAGGCCTTTGAAAACAGTGCAGGAAGAGTTCAGATTGCTCATAATGAGCAATCTAAACACTTCCTGCACTGTTTTCCACTATGTCAGTTAATATAAACATAATTCTCCCAATAATTCAAAAGCCTTCAATATTAGGTGTCCAAAGGCATCTAAATGAGTGGTGTCCAAAGATGTCTATATGAAGTAAAGGGTTAAAGTAAAAGACGAAGTTAAAGCCAAATGTCCTGGCTTTGGGCTGCAGACGGGTATTCTTGGAAAAATTTCAGGTATGGATTAAAATGATCATTGTTTTATTTTTTATAAACTATTTTTTTCTTATGCATACTTTTAGATTGTTATGTGTATTTTGGGGATAATATACATTTTTTGCTATTTTGTTAAAGAATAATCCTTCATCAAGAAGAGGGGTGAGTGGAGTATCTCTCAGTTACTTAATAACCGTCGCATGTGTTTAATTCACTAAAATATCACATATGGCTGATAGAGTTTTAAAAAACAACAGCATAATAAAAGGCTGTAGATAGTTTTTCAATGAACCTTATCGAAAGTTTCCATTTGTTTTAAAGTATTCAGACTGGGTTGATACAGAATTTTATTTTCATTTTTTCACATGAATCGGATAAGAAGGATTTAGATGCAATCCTGGCCGGGAATGAATTTAAAGACTTGGTAGATGAAGTCTGGCAGAGTACAAGAAGGGCTCAGACAACCCGGGGACAAGATGAAAGAGTGGATGATGAACTTGTATAGAAAACAACTGAAAATAGGTATATCAGCAGTGTTTTTTTTACCCCAAATATTCGGCGAAACTCAGATCCATTCCCCCCCCTCAAAATAATTATACCCCCCACCCCTAATGTCAGAAGAATTACCTCAAAATGTACTCTTTAATTGGGGTTTAATGCCAGTTTAACAGGTTAAAACAATGAAGACCAGAGATGTTGACCTGTCAATTATAAATGCAATAAAATATTATTAAAACTAAACCTGTTAACTGTTTTAAATATACATACTTATGATTTTTTTTTATTTTATGATTTATTAATCCCCCACCCCCACACACACAAAAAAAACACGCTCATTTTCCCCCTTCAAAAGGCACGGACCCCCTTTCCCTGAAAGTAAAAAAAACAACACTGATTATATATCCATGATTGATTAATAATACATAAATAACATATAAAAATGTATGTCAGTATTAATTAATGATATAGATATAAAGATATACTCTAAAGATCCAATTAAAACTAGAAGAAAGGTGTTGAAAGCAACACTGAACATTACACGTGACACATTTTTGTTAAGTGACCACCATAATACAATTACATCATGCGACAACAACTTCATAATTGGTTTGTTTGAAGTATAATTATAATCTCGCGGACATCCCAAAATGCCGTGAAATTCTCTGGGTCATAAATGCATTATTAACACGGAAAAGAACGAGCTAATCAGAAGTTGGAACACACTCGTAGCAAGCCATCCGTTACCCCGCCTATTTTTTTACATTTATGCCGAATAACTGTCACAGCACACGATAGTTGTGTTATCTCCTCAAGTAAATTTCACTAATTATATAAATATCAACATTTGACGTATCGTACACGCTCACAAATCCTCCGCTATGGATTTGAATATAAAATTCTGCAAAATCGATGACTCAGCTCCACGGCTGCATGCGCATAGTTATAATTGCATGCGTAGTCCCGGGGTCTGTCAGATGGTGTCAAACACTAATCTCTTCGGCACCAAAAGAAACACCAAGTAATGCAAAGTCCATTTTGGCAAAAAATCTAAATTAAGACTGTGTCATCAGTGAAAATAACATTGAAACAAGCACCCACACTCGCAGATGTGTTATAATAGCGCTACACTGTAACTTAATTACTAGTTAAACTGTATATTACAGCAAGTTGTTTATACAAAATCTACATACGGCACAAGTGTGTATTTATTTGGTACACAATTATGAATTATATGCAACAAGGTACTGAATGGGGTTAAACGCCATTTTCCACTCAGTTCTGGTTATATATGGCATAGGGAGACAATCAAAATCCCCTTGATCAAAATCCCCTCCAATGAAAAAAGACATGGGGTTACAGAATCCCCTTCGTAGTTTTGCAAGGGGTATCATAATCCCCTCTGTGATTTTTACAGGGCTATAGAAATCCCCTTCATGAAAATAGCAGGGCTGTCATAATCCCCTTCATGAAATTTATAGGGCTGTCAAAATCCCCGCTTTCTAATTAAAATGGGAGTACTTTCTCAGTTTCTGAGGGATAATTGAAATGGGCTACCAAACTGTATAATGATGCTTCTCTTTGGTGTTTATGAACACTAACAGTTTGACACATTTACACGTTTTACTGGCATATCCAGTTTTACTGGTGGAGGAAGACCTCAGACTGTGTCAGACTGAATAGAATCACCGTCCTTCTGCAAGTAACTGGAAACTTTCTCACATAAAGTTTTTAGATCGAGTGGGACTTGAACCTACGACATTAGCGGTGAGAGGTAAGTGATCTTGAGACGGCGCCTTAGACCACTCGGACACGGAGGACCCATAAGGTACTGAATTTGTAATTCAACTTCCAACACCAACTTCAGAAAGAAGGGGAATACTGGATGTTTAGAAACCAAGGTTGATGTTCATTAATGAGAAAAATAAACAAAATGACATACAATTGCGAATTGCATTGCCCCACCCCCCTAGGGCCAGGGCATAAACAGTCAAATTCAAAGTAAACTTTAAAAACCTTATTATTATAGATAGCACTCGGAAACAAATGGTGAGCATAATTATGGACGCATCTAGATATTTTATTAAAATTGTATGAACGGTTCCCACAGTTTGGCCACATGGGTTGGGCCTAAAAAGATAGTGAGTCGGTAATTAATTCACATTTCAACTGAAAATAGGTATATTATATATCAATGATTTATCAATAATACATAAATTACTTGTATAAAAGGATGAATGTCAGTATTGATTAATGATAATGATAATGATCATACAACACATACGCTGAATGATCAGATTAATACAATCTCGACAAAAAACTTTGCTACCCCCAATGCCATCTGATGATGAGATAAAATGCAGACACAGAATTAGATGATGTGGTGATGCAGAAAACAACTGGAAAAAGATATATTATATATCAATGATTTATCATTATACATGCCAACTCAGAGTTATGGTTCTTATGTCTGTGAGTTCCATTGATGATGCTGAACACACATGTGAAGTTTCATTCATATCAAATAAGTGGTTGCATAATATATTTTACCTGATAAAAAAATTTAACCTGAAAAAACTATGCCAATGCCGGGGCGAGTGTAATAGCTCCCCTATTCTACGAATAGTCCCGCTAAAAAAATGAATGTCAATATTGATATAAACTTGACGAAAACAATTGTACCTAAAATAATTCTTTTTGTATAGAAAACAGAAGCCACAGTACCAGTGTTACCCCCAATAACATCGGACGATGAGATGAATGAATTAGATGATGTGGAGATAATGAATACATCAGGTATGTATAAAGTACTAGAAATGGTTTCACTTTGATCCATTTTGGATAAAAACATTATAAAACTTAATTGCTGTTTTTGTAAATTATGAATAAGAATGGAGACACTTTGGGTTTGGGTGTTGGAGAAACAAAATTAATAAAGCAAATGTAAATTTATGTTTTCAATGAAGAATGAAGTTGCATTTTCGAAAAGCTTTCCTCTCTTTTCTATAAAAGTCCATCAGTACCGCTATGTTGCAATATCAGTATGTTACTGTTTGTTCACAGAAATTGAGAATGTGACAAAGAAGAAAGCTGCCCATAACACCCAGATGCCAGCAAAGAAAAATCTCCAAGAACAGGTGTTGTTTTTTTGTATAACTTTTTTAGCTCAAAATGAGCTATTGTGATAGATATTGGGTGCGGTTTTACTATTAAACCATAAAAAGTGATATCACTTATTGGAATAGGGGATATCACTTTTGGAATAGACCCTGTGATATCACTTACAGAAACGAATGATATCTCTTACCGGTATTCATGTTTGAATAAATGATATCACTCATTTGAGTGATAAAACCTATTATAATAAAAGATATCACTTATTCAAATAGGTGATATCACTTATTTGAATATGTGAAACCCTTGTTTGAAATGAACAAGTGATATCGCTTATTTGAATAAATGATATTACTTATTCAAATAGTTGAAACCACTTATTTGAAAGGAATAAGTGATATCACTTATAAATAGTAAAATTGCACCCCATAGCTTGATGGTTGTCCATCCATTTAACCATTGAACACATTTACTGTAAAATATCTTCACATGAAGATCTCTACAATTTGTTTTAATTTATGCCTCCCTCCCATATTTTTAAAACTATTAGAATATTTATCTTCCCTGGATATGAATTTCAATAGATAATTGTTCTAAATGAAATATGATAGTGGGAACATTGTCTTAAATTGATTTGACAAACATGTTAAAGAATCTTTAATATTTGTTCGATGCTCCAACAACTACCTACTGTATTTGTGTTGAATTTAAGGTACAATATGTTAAAAAGGAAGCAGCAAAAATTAAAAGACAAAATGAAAAAGTCATGGCAGAAGCCTCTTCTGTACTGTCTTTGGACATTCTGCCTGATAACAGCATGACGGCAAAAGCATGTCCGGTTTCTGTGTTAGAAATTATGTATTTTAAAGGCTAACATTATTTCCCTTAAACTATCCATATTTTCATAGATGTAAGCATCTTTGTAGAGCGATTTTAAAATTCAAAGTTAACAACTTTACTTTCAAAATAAATAGTAAAACTTCATTTATAGTACCCAGAAGATACCCTTTCTTACAAGTCACAGCAACATAAGTTCAAGCAAAACACATTTTGAATATATCATTTTCATTTTTTCAGATGGATCAATTATCTATGAATTAAGCTTGTGTTCAGGGAGATTTGTAAATGCTCAGTACAAATCAAGAGAAGTTGATTAGACTCATTGGACCATTGCTGGATTCGTTTCAGTGTAATCAATGCCTAAAGTCCATGTATAAGGTAATTATTATAAGTCGAATCATTATTGCATAATGCTATATAGATAGCATACTTTATAGTGTTTATATAATCAAATTTGTCTATCCCAGTCACATATATCTACAAATTTAGATCCGTTATACCCCAATGAAAAAGCATGGGAATTCCTTGCCTGTCTCAGTTTGTTGATAGAGATAACAGGAAATAACATTTTATTGAAATTGAAAATGAATTATGGAAAATATGGGAACTCTGGTTAAAATTGTATCTTCTCTTGATACCCTCCAAGGGCCTCAATGCATGCATAATTTTGAACAGTCCATCCTTACCTAACACATTTATACTGTACTCTTAATCTGCTGAAAGGAATTTCAATGCCAATCTTATAGAATACTAGGACAGTGAGACAATGTTTTAAATAATATCATTATGATTCATTTTTTTTCAAAAGGTTTTATAAGAACTCACTTAAGGTTTATTAATTGACTGACTCAACTTTTCTATAAATAGCAGAGTTTTGTAATCGCATCGGCACCAATGTCATACCTGCGTTTCAGGTGCAAGTTGTTCATACGTGTGCATTGGTTGCAGTTATATGCATGCAACTTGGCATAAGTGTGCATGCTTATACTTGTAGACAGTGTGTAACATATCGGGCTCCTAAATTCATAATCAAAGTCATATTGTAGGATTGAAAGGTCTTAGTTTATCTTAAACTTTGCGTTAAAGTTTGGTGCAAGTTATTCATAAGTGTAAATATGCATGGAACTTTGCATACATGTAAGACCCAGAACCTTACCTTAAAGGTCAAGGTCACACCCACAGTTTGTTTCTTCATGTCTGTTCTGTAACTTTGTCTTACACAGATGGATTTGAAAATAGCTTGACATAAGTGGTCAGCAAGTCATGATAATGTTTCACCTGCATTTAACTGTTGAAATACCCAGACCATTACATCAGATGTCAAGGTCAAGGTTACACAAAGGTTAAGGTCATGCTTTAATGTAAAAAAAGAACAACGTGAAACTGCATGTCTAGTCTGAAACATCAGTCCATTACTCTTGATATTCATGGATACATCGCTACCTATTATATCATATACTGCTATTTTTCACAAACCATTTGGGGGGCATGCAACACTTAACAGTGATGTTTCTTGTTAAATTATTTGTATTGTGTCGATGTTATTAATTTCTTTTTCCTGGGCAACAAAATGAATTCATTGAAGGTTACTGCAGCAACCACATCTCCAACTCATGCATCACAGTCTACATTGCAGTCAATGCCACAGTCACACTCATCAGTACAGTAATAATCACAGTCTCCTTTGCAATCAACATCACAGTTACAATTAGTCAGTGTTTGACATGAGTGTAATGGAGAAAAATAAGGTTGGAGGTAAATATTCCAAATGATGAAATTATTTTACATCGAAAAATGAATAAACAGTCAAACCTGTCTCAAGCAGCCAGCCAAGGGAAGGAGTAAAACTGGCCTTTTAAGACAAGTTGTTGCTTAATACAGGTTAATTTGGCTGTGAAAGCATACAAACAGGAAATAGAAAATATGGTTATTTAAAGTAGGTGGCTGTTTAATAGAGTTGGCCACTTACACAGGTTTTTGTTGAAAGTAACATTCCTACAATTTTATTAAATGCTGCATACTTATACATATTTCAGAGAAATGCAGAGCATAAATCACATGATAACCAATTAAGTAATTCCTATGGGTTTTGCTTAATATCTTTTAGAAAGGGGACTTCAAATTAATTATGTTACATATATTGGGAAAGAAAAAAAATGTAAAGAAATCTTCTAAATATTGTACATGTAGACTAATCTTAGATGCTACTTCAAAGTTTGTTTAAGATGAATCAATCATGGGTTTGAAATATATTTATGAAAAAAGCATTGTGATCCATGTAATTATCATAATAATAGGCCAGTACCAAACCAAGTATACACTGCTTTGCTAAGAAACATTATGTCTCATTATCATTCATCTCTCACCTCTGATTTAAGCGGAATAGTATTCAGATGCAGAGATGGGGTGTGCTCGATTACTGGTTAACCTTCCAGGATCCCAGGAAACAGTGGTTAGGTTAACTTATTATCATTCTGTTAGCCCTCGGTGGAATAAAAATGATGCTAAATATTTCATCAATCAATCAATCAATCAATCAAGGGTTGTAGTTACGCTGACATATTTGTACACCAGTTCTTTTCTTCTTTATAATTTTAGCACAAGAAGAAGGAAACGGTACGACTCCTGTCAACAGTCTTGATGGTATGTTATCTTAAATTGCTCTGAATACATAAAATTTACACAGCATGGCCTAGTGGTTGAGCATCCACCCCACATGATGAATTTAGGTTGTAGTTTAGATCCCTGGTTAGTTCACACCAAAGACTTGAAAATGGTAGCAGATCAGAATCCTTGGTTTTCAGCATTTAAAGGATATTTCTAGGTCTAGCTCTATGTCGATATTATTTTAATATGGGATATCAAGCAACTTGTCTGGCATAATACACCAGTGTGACAGTGCTCAGTATATTGTCTGGCATAATACTCCAGTGTGGCAGTGCTCAGTATATTGTCTGGCATAATACTCCAGTGTGACAGTGCTCAGTATATTGTCTGGCATAATACTCCAGTGTGACAGTGCTCAGTATATTGTCTGGCATAATACTCCAGTGTGACAGTGCTCAGTATATTGTCTGGCATAATACTCCAGTGTGACAGTGCTCAGTATATTGTCTGGCATAATACACCAGTGTGACAGTGCTCAGTATATTGTCTGGCATAATACTCCAGTGTGACAGTGCTCAGTATATTGTCTGGCATAATACTCCAGTGTGACAGTGCTCAGTATATTGTCTGGCATAATACTCCAGTGTGACAGTGCTCAGTATATTGTCTGGCATAATACACCAGTGTGACAGTGCTCAGTATATTGTCTGGCATAATACTCCAGTGTGACAGTGCTCAGTATATTGTCTGGCATAATACTCCAGTGTGACAGTGCTCAGTATATTGTCTGGCATAATACTCCAGTGTGACAGTGCTCAGTATATTGTCTGGCATAATACTCCAGTGTGACAGTGCTCAGTATATTTATTGTCTGGCATAATACTCCAGTGTGACAGTGCTCAGTATATTGTCTGGCATAATACTCCAGTGTGACAGTGCTCAGTATATTGTCTCAAGTAGACACTGTTATGATATGACTGAAACAATTTTGAAGGTGATGCTGTACACCATATAATATAACCACAACATAATTATATCAAATTAAAATTCTCTATTGAATTTTACAACAAACTGAACAAGATGTATCAATTGGTAACAAAATCTTCAACATATGAACATCAAAATATGTAGATCTTTGTATCATATGTGATTCTAATAAATTCATATTCATTGTAATGAATTAAGAGAATATATTGTCCATTCTTTGATTAATTTTATTGAGCACATAGTAAGCAATTATTACATAGATAGTTCTATTTCAATATATCTAGATTTGGTATTCCTGGGAGAGGCCAGGTATGGCATCCAACTAATAAAACAGGACTTGGATTGCTGCGTCGACCAGAGTGCCACACCAGAAAAGTTGGCATTAAACATCATAGATTTTCTGGCGTCGGCGAAAGATTGCACAGACATGACAGTCTGTGGCCACAGAAAAAAAGGGGACAATGCCCTGTAACATGCGCAGAGCAATAAAAAATAAGAATCATGAAATCCCTTGTTTATTTATTTGGATATGTCTACAAAATATATATTATGATATCTTTCAAAGGAAAATTGCTTTATATTTAGTTAAAATTCAATTGTTAAATAAAAGACTGGTATCAGAACGAATATATTTGAAAAAGATAAAAATAATCACTAATTAGAAATAATATTTTGATGCAAACCACGTAACCAGCCACCACTCCCAAAAGAAAAAGCAATACATTTAAAAACATCAAAGAAAACCTGAATTTGGAAATTCAGATGTTTAAAAAAAAATGTATACCTTTTATCACTTTCAGGTCAGATATTCAGCCTTTTTTTGAAAGAATGTACAGAGGCAGAAAAAATGAAAATTTGGTCAGAGAAGAAAGTGTACAAACTTAATGACAAGATACGGGGTATACGAAATGGAAAATATAAATCCAAAAAATAGAATTTCTCATCTGATAGTCAATATTAAAGCTTCATTAAACTTCCAAAGTGCACACTTTTTGATAATAACAAAACTGATTGTAATTAAATGTGTTTTATTATCATTAATCCATCCCTGTAGACCCCTTAGTGACTGCTTTCAAAAAAGCAAGAAAATAAATAACTTTATCCAAATGTGTCTTTCATAGACGAGCGGGCCAAACTTTTAACTTTTGTTTACATTTTTGTAATTACGTAATGACTCGGTTGCTTTCCGACTGTCCCTCCACCAGTGTTTGGAAGTACACAAATGAATACTGCAGTGGTTGTGTGCGGATAAATACCGTTAGATAACGGGTTCAATAACAAGATTAGAAAAGTTCACATATATTATGTATCGTTTTTGGGTTTTCTTTGTTTAAAATATATTATATATTGATGTCTGCAATAAAACTGAATGTAGTATGCATTATATTATTTATATGCACTGAAAAACAATGAGTACGGAATACTAGTTTGGTTTAGTAACTCTTGCTCAGGATCCTCCCTTGCATATATACACATGATATTATCGCATGCGCTATTACATCACAAATCACTTTATCGCAGTCAATATAGAGAGGCTACCAAGGGTGGCTAGTTTAGTACAGTTATTAATAAAGTAATTGTATTTTTGATTTTATATGAACAATTCGTCGCTTACGAGCTTGTGGGCTCCAGTTCATTTATACACTGAGGGGAATAAAGGAGACATTTTTAATAACTATTTAATCGCAAGCGGTTATTCAATTTTTAACCACATCCCCTACAGTTCCCCATACTATGTTTCTCTCTGAAGTGAATTGATCATATATTACCGACAGGCACATTTCTGAACAAACTTCGTAACTCGCCATTTTCTGCCGAAGGTGTTTATCGGAAAGAGACGAACATTAATTTGTAAACAAAGCCCGTTCTTGATTATGTACCATTAATGTGCTTTATATCTATGTTTTCGTTTGCAAAGTCTCTCAGTGATCAAATACACACGTATTCTATCATATGGAAGAGTAAAACTTAAATTAAAACTAAAAATGATCGTTTCGGAAGTTTAATGAGCCTTTAATATATATGAAAAAAAGGTCAAATGTTCATTTTTTTATTTCATTTTTATGTTTTAAGTATATTGTCACTTAGAATTTTCAAAATGTCACATGTTTTTTTAAATGTCACTGTATAAATATCACATTCCTGTGAAGGCGTTATTAAAAATTGTCAAATGGAGAATAATAATATTGACTGAAACAATGCCAAGGTCAATATCATTTTTCAGAGGTTGACAATTTTAAATAGCGCTCTCTTAGGAATGCGATATAGATTAGTGCCTTATTTCAGCCAAATATTTTTGGTATTTTCAACAAAATTAGATTATGTATTGAGTTAATGCTTTTTTTTTTTTTTTATCAAATTTAACTGAATAATCTATACTTCCAGTAAATGAAATTGATCCATGACAAAAAAATGGTTTTGGTTGGCAAATTTCAATGTAAAATTTTGATGAATGATTTTTATTTTCATCAGAAATTTAGGATAAAAACATTTTCATATTTGTCAAGTGCCTAGCTTTATTAAGAAATGTTTAAATTCTCATCACATTATTTTATAACTATCAGAAGTTATTGCAAAATATCTACAATTTTTGCTGTTTGTGCAACTCTAAATTTTCATATTTATTACAGAACAGTCTACATTGTAATATTGATGTTTCATTTGTAACAGCACTGTGTTTTATTTCATATATAGTTAGCGATATTCAGAATTCTGGTCATTTTCAGGTTCTGTGTTTATTTCACCAAAGAGACCGCGGCATGGTCTAGTGGTAGAGCGTCCGCCTCGCATGCGGAAGGTTGTGGGTTCAATCCCCGGCCGGGTCATACCAAAGACTTTAAAAATGGTACTAGAGCTTCCTCGCTTGACGCTCAGCATTTAGAGGAGAGTTCTAGGTCTGGTCGGCCCTGTGTCAGTATAATGTGACTGGGTGGGGTATCATACCATGTGTCTGCCGCATGATACTCCAGTGTGACAGCGCTCAGAATACTGTCTCAACTAAACACCGTCGTGATATGACTGAAAAATTGTTAAAAGCGACACTAAACACCATACAACAAATTCACCAAAGAAGAGCTGTTTGATCGATATTATTTTGCACCTATCACCTAGACCTGATTATAGTAATATTGACCGAGGCAATGTGGAGTTCAATATCATTTTTCGAAGGCTGACAATTTTTAAAAGCACTTTTAGGAATGTGAAATTATTTACTTTTATTAAACTGAAAAAGGTAATTTTCAGTTATATGCATACCGGTAAATAAATTTGTGTCTATTGTTTTGGGTACTTGATTCTGCCAAATGTTTTTGGTATCTGGTCAACACAATCAGATTATGTATTGTTGCTGCATGGGAAGTAATAATGTACATTAAGATTTGTGTATATTATTAAAATTAATTAATCTTGGAAGTTTGTGTAATGTTATATATATTTAATACATGTATATATGGTTTAAAACATCACAAATTGGCTCAATTTAAAGGTTCAAAATTGAGCTGTAATAATTGTGATTACTCTGTCCATCACAATGTTCATATTGATATATATCTGGCAAAATCCTGGCCAGGAATTACTGGGATCCCTGTCTGGATTTACGGGGATCCCAGTTGAGAATTACTGGGATCCCGGTGGGATAAAAACATGGGATTTTCCAGGATTCCCAGCTGGGAATTCCCATCTGAATCCCAGTAATTCTAGGCTGGGAATCCCATGTTTTTATCCCACCGGATCCCAGCTGGGATCCCGCACATATTTTCTCTTGGGATGAGGAAGAAGAAAGCTGAGGAAAAGGAAAAGTATAGAAATAAAAAAACAAAAAAAACCTTTAGAGACCTTACATGTAAATACAAACAGAAATGTAAAAGCCAATTGTAACCCCTTCCCATCCCAGACCGTGAAATAGCCAGGACCTTGACTGATTCTGCAGTAACTAGGAAAGTATTTCCTGTAAGGACACTTTGCTAAAAGTATTTTGCAACTAGTGACCTCTTATGGTTATATAACTACTGTGCAAGTTTGGTTAAGATTCTTTGAAAAATGAAAGTATTATACCACAGTGCATAAGATCAAATAAACCAAAAAACAATTCAAGGGCAGGTAACTCAGACAGTAGTTATATGATCAGACCAATTCAGGAAAGGAACAGCCATAATCACGGCACAAAGTAAAACTCCTGTACTTCCACAGTACTGCAGAGACGTTTATGTGGTATTTTTAAGAGTGCTGCATTTTAGCTCAGCTGCTGCCGGCTATGTCTCAGCCTTTGGGGAGCCGGGTTTAGAAATGAATAATGCATAAGACAGAAAATATACTTAAACTGCATTTGGAAGTGAAAAGAAGCTGTGAAAATAACACAATCATGGCAAATGCATATATAAAGAAACAAAAAACTTTCTCAGCAAAATATTTCACACAATGACAGTAACACTGAAGAATCAGAAAGGAAAAACATGTCAACAAGTTTTTATTAGAGCATCAATATACAGACACCTACAATAAGTAGACTGTCTCAGTTCTTCCAATTTAGCACTTCTCGGAAAAAAGCTGAAATTATTGAGATACTTATCAATTCGCCATCCACATCTAACATTATATCAGAAAATATAACTCCTAAGTTACTTCAGACTGCAAAAAGAAACATGAAATGGCTCATGCATTTGTGAAATCTGTGTTAAAGTAACTCTAAAGTTAAAGAAGTTGTGAGAAAGATGAAAAAAAATGGTGACACTTACAAAATAACAATTATGTAGGCAAATCATCAACAACTACAGAAAATGCCCTAGAAATTGCATTAGAAATCTGATAGGTTCAAGCAAGTCTGGTTGAGAAAGCAAATAAGTGACATTTTATGATTTTAAGACTTAAGAGTGTTGAAATTAGTAGCCGCAGGGAAATAGTCCTTTTTGAATGCTGCAAGCAGCCAAGAAATACCAACAAAACATGAGGTAATTAGAATCAAGAGACAGTATAGACAGAAGGAAAAAGCATGTCATGACAACGCCATTCGAGGAGGCTCATAAACATCAGACAAGACAGCCTAAAAAAAATGGGTTAACAATAATTCATGAAGCTGAAGCCTGAAAATGTGAAGAAAGTGTCAGAAACAAGCAGACAATCAGCCTTTGTCAGTCATGTATAAACATGTATCAAGGAGGATTGGATTTTACTGAAGTTCCGAATTAACTGTTAATGGTAGTGTCTGTAACCCACTGTAGTGACAATTCTTAATTGATCTGTTTGTTACAAATGCATTTTTTCGGGGTAATGTCTATATTAGGTTTAAAGAACTTTGCCCAGTCAAGCTTTTACATGCCTTTAATTTGATCTAGCTGTTAGTATTTAAGAGAAACTAGAAATGATGTATTTTAAAAAGTCTAAGTTTTTACTGTGAACAAAGGTTGACGGAAAATGTTCCGTACAATCTGTACCTGGTATATATGAGTAAACTTTTCTTTATCTGTTGACATATGTCCTAAACATGCTATTTCTGTAAAATAATGAAAGTAAATTTGATTTTTGTACTAATTTTTACTTTGTTATATGCACACGGTAGTGTCAGTAACTTTCCCAAACACCATGTGAAATGGTAAGTGTCACATGCCCCATTAATGATCTGTGAAAATAACAATATATTTTATAATAGATACAGATTTAAATGTATCCATGAGTATCAAGTTAAATGGACTGACATTTCAGACTAGACACACAATTTCATGTTTTTAACATTAAAGTGTGACCTTAACCTTTGTGTAACCTTGACCTCTGATGTAAAGGTCTAGCTATTTCTACAGGTAAATGCAGGCAGCACATCATCATAATATGTTGCTCACTTATGTCAAGCAATTTTAAAATCCCTCCATGTAAGACAAGTTACAGACCAGACAAATTGAAAGTGTGACCTTGACCTTTGAGGTAAGGTTCTGGGTCTAACACACAACATGTCGTCATGTCATTGTAATCAATTGATAAATTGAGACAAGTTTTTCTGAAATCCATCCATGTATGACAAAGTTACAGAGTGGACTTGAAATCTCAAACAAACTCAAAGTGTGACCTTGACCTTTGAGAAGTAGGTCTGGGTCTTACGTGCAACATGTCATTATGTCATCATAATCAATTGAGCCAAATTAAATCCCTCCATATAAGACAAAGTTACAGACCAGACAATGAAATATCAAATTGAAATTTTGACTTTGACCTTTTTGGAAAGGTTCTGGGTCTTACGCGTGGCACTTCTTCATGTCGTGTTGATCAATTAAGCCAAGTGGTTTTGAAATTCATCCATGTATGATAAAGGTAGAGACCAGATACGAAATCTCACACAGACTTAACGAGTTGTCAATCAAACTCAAAAGTGTGACCATGACCTTTGGCGTACAGGTGTGTGTCTTTGATGACATGTTGTCATGTCATGTTGATGAACTGAGTCAATGGTTTTTGAAATTTATCCATAGGTTACAAAGTTACAGACCAGACAAGAAAGGTCAAACAGACTGAAAGTGTCATTAAACAAAGTTAAATTGTGACCTTGTCCTTTGAAGTGGGAGTCTGGGTGTTACACATGACACCTCACCATGTTATGTTGATCATTTGTAGGCTATTTAAGAAAATCTGCATTTGACACAAGTTTTCTCATTGATATTAGAACATCCATCTTTCACTACATAAGTAACCAATACACTCCGTGTGTCGCCTTCAATAGTTTCAATAAATATATTTTCACTGAATCATGAATGCTATTCTTTGACTTTTCTATAAAACATCAAGGACTGATATTTTAGGCTGTCCTTAGAAAAATATTTGTTTGCCGTGCTCCTACCTACTCACTCAAAGTTGTAGCTTCCCAAATTTTTTTATTGACTTTCAAAGCATTTTTTTTTTCATGGCTTCTGTCCATTTTTATTAAAAACTTAAAATCTGGCAAAAAAAAAATAAATTAGCTACCTACCTGCCCACATGAAAAATACTGGGTCAGAGCACAGCAAACAAACATTTTTATTAAGTATGGCCTAAGCCTAAATATACATAGAAGATATATTGATGTCTTTTATCAGTGACTTTATTATATGTTTATATGTCTCTGCTTTTATTTCAACACGATTCTTTGGTAACGTATGTAATATGTAGAATGTTGTGTAATGTTCTTTGTTGTGGGCGTTTAATGATATTATTTAATCACAAAGTTATATATTTATTATATATTTACACATGAAGCTTTACAAACAAACTACCAGACTACAGCACATGCTGTGAGTGGATCATCCTGATACAAGGCAGAGCTTGAGTATGAGTGGAATATGGTTTTTGCTTCAGTTACCATGGCACGTAAAATACTAGATGAACAGCAGAAGATCATGAAAGATTAAGTTCAGCGGCATATGGTTTATGCTTCAGTTATCATGACACGTAAAATACTAGATGAATGGCAGAAGATCATGAAAGATTAAGTTAAATGGCATATGGTTTACGCTTCAGTTACCATGACACGTAAAATACTAGATGAACGGCAGAAGATCATGAAAAATTAAGTTCAGTGGCATATGGTTAATGCTTCAGTTACCATGACACGCAAAATACTAGATGAACAGCAGAAGATCATAAAAGATTAAGTTCAGTGGCATATGGTTTATACTTCAGTTACCATGTCATGATGCGTGTAAAGTACTAGACGAACGACAAAAGATCATGAAAGATTATATTCAGTGGCATATGGTTGATGCTTCAGTTACCATGACACGTAAAATACTAGATGAACAGCAGAAGATCATGAAAGATTAAGTTCAGTGGCAAATGGTTTATACTTCAGTTACCATGTCATGATGCGTGTAAAGTACTAGACGAACGACAAAAGATCGTGAAAGATTATATTCAGTGGCATATGGTTTATGCTTCAGTTACCATGACATGTAAAATACTAGATGAACAGCAGAAGATCATGAAAGATTATATTCAGTGGCATATGGTTACGCTTCAGTTACCATGACACATAAAATACTAGATGAACGGCAGAAGATCATGAAAGATTAAGTTCAGTTGCAAATGGTTTATGCTTCAGTTACCATGTCATGATGACATGTAAAGTACTAGACAAACAACAGAAGATCATGAAAGATTAAGTTCAGTGGCATATGGTTTATGCTTCAGTTACCATGACACATAAAATACCAGAAGAACGGCAAAAGATCATGAAAGATTAAATTCAGTTGCAAATGGTTTATGCTTCAGTTACCATGTCATGATGCGTGTAAAGTACTAGACAAACGACAGAAGATCATGAAAGATTATATTCAGTGGCATATGGTTTATGCTTCAGTAACCATGACACAAATATTAAATGAACAGCAGAAGATCATGAAGATTATATTAAATGGCATATGGTTTATGCTTCAGTTATCATGACATGTAAAATACTAGATGAACGGCAGAAGATCATGAAAAATTAAGTTCAGTGGCATATGGTTTATGCTTCAGTTACCACGTCATGATGACATGTAAAGTACTAGACAAACGACTGAAGATCATGAAAGATTATATTCAGTGGCATATGGCTTATGCTTCAGTTACCATGACACGTAAAATACTAGATGAACGGTAGACGATCATTAAAGATTAAGTTCAGTGGCATATGGTTGATGCTTCAGTTACCATGACACGTAAAATACTAGATGAACGGCAGAAGATCATGAAAGATTAAGTTCAGTGGCATATGGTTTATGCTTCAGTTACCATGACATGTTAAATACTAGATGAACGGCAAAAGATCATGAAAGATTAACTATCAATGTTTGTCTGTGAAGTGTGGCTGATCTCAACAAACATATTTTGCGAAAAAATGAAAAATAGTGTTTAGTTTAGAATTACTACATGTAAATATAAGGAGTGAACAATGATTTTTATTCTGTTTATGTGGTGTGGGGGTAATAAAGAAATAAAGAAACAAATTACAAAAAATATATCAGAAGACAGAAGACTTTTTTTTCTTTTCTTATATCTCTTTAACATTTCTCACTTTAACTTTTTTTTAATTTATTCTTCAGCAGTGACAAAACATTTTGAAATAAACATAGATATCAAACTAAAACAACATGATGAAATGTCAAAAGATAGAAGGAAACTGTATATTCTTCTATAACCCATATTGCTCACACCATACTGCGATTTTGATTTTGCATAGTCAATTTAAAGAAAAATGGACAGAAATCATGAAAAAACAAGAGGCCCGAGAGGACTTGAATACTCTACTGGCAATAGATGCTTTACAGGACCTCCATGCAATGCTACACGTAAAATATCTTAGGTCTAGGCCTTGAACTTTCAAAGAAAATGTTTTTCAAAATTTTGCTTAAAATGTGCTTAAAAACCCTGTGGCTGGGGCATTTGTGGTCGAATGATGCTTGTTCAAGAACTCATCCAAGATATTGTGCTTATATAACTGTTGTGCAAGTTTGGTAAAGATTCAATAAAAAATGAAGGTACTATCGTGTCTACAACATTTTCCCTATATAACTCTATGTAAAACAGTGACCCATGTGGCGGCCCCAAATTTGACCCCAGGGACCTGACTTCAACAAATCTTTTAGGGGACTTCCATGCAATGCTTCATGATTGTAAAATATCTAAAGTCTAGACCTTGAACTTTCAGAAAAAAATGTTTTTCAAAATTTCGCTTAAAATGTGCTTATAAACCCTGTGGCGGGGGCATTTGTGGTCAATGGAGATGGTTCAAGAACTTGTACAAGATCTTGTGGTTATATAATTGCTATGCAATCTTGGTAAAGATGCAATGAAAAATGAAGGTGCTATCTCATCTACAACAATTTTCCTATTCAACTCTATGTAAAATGGTAACCCATGTGGCGGCCCCAAATTTGACCCCAGGGACCCGACTTCGACCAATCTTTAAGGTGACCCATGCCAATGATGCTGGTTCAAGAACTTGTCTGAGATCTTATGGTTATATAACTACTGTGCAAGTTTGGTTAAGATTCAATGAAAAAAGAAGGTGCTATCGCTTCTACAAGAAAAGGTTAATGGACTTTGGCCAGTAACGCTAAAAATTACTGTAAATGCTTTGAAAGGCAATAAAAGGGTTTGAGTAGCATGGAAAACAAGTTTTTTTAGGGCGACCCTACTATGACGCCTGTGGTTGAAAATGGCTGCTGAATGGCAGCAGACAAGGTAAATTTGAATGTTTTTTTGCATAGTTTGCATGATTTATTAATTATTTTATCAGTTTCAATCAACATTTTAAGGAATTAACAATTTTTACTCTATATGTACTCTATGTATGTTGGTTTATTTTCCATTTGGTTTTGTTCGGGAAAGAAATGAGACTTAAAGCAACTTGTCTCTTCCCTATTACAGCATTTAAATAAGACTATTCGACCTCCATCTTTTCTGCTCTAAGAGACAACTCACCAGTGGCTGGGATTCATTGATTCTGCACCAATGTTTTGTTCTGGTGGCATGGTATTAATGGACTGATCCTAAAAAGAGGTCCTCTTCCAGTTTCAATAAAACTTTTATTACACAATTTACGATTTTATATAATAAGTCACGGGATGTTATAACTATTTATTAAATGAATAACGAATAGAATAGAATAGAATAGAATAGAATAGAATAGAATAGAATAGAATAGAATAGAATAGAATAGAATAGAATAGAATAGTGTAGCAGGAATGATTTTTTTGTAAATATAAAAACAGAGTTCTGCAATCTTAACTGGTTAATATTTTACTTAAGTTGCTGAACGGACAGGAGCATCTTTCAACACTTCTTAATTTAATTTTGTTTTTGGAAGTGAATACACTATAACAAATTTTATGCCATAAAAAGTTTCAATCAAGTGTCACGATCAAAACTGTCAATTCTGTCAAGAACTTCTATACTGGAGGTAACAAGTAATTTTCTACGAATCTCAGATACTTAGTGTGGCATCTTTATATATGAGGTGACAACGTTTACTAGTAAGGTAATTTGATTACATCATAACTCTTTTTCTTTTACATTTACTTTTAATTTAAGATATATATATTCGTAATTGTTATTTCTCCTTGAATCGCAGTTCAATTGGAAAAGAATACATGATAAAAAAAATATGCACCAGTGTATTATCGTATTGTGTAGAACATACGGACGTCCAAGTGAACACTTAACTTTTAGAGTTAATTTTAGTATTTATCTTCAAAGATATGTATAAAATTCAAGGTTAATAACAAATTGCAGATTTGCAATAAACAACAACTGGTGTTACTGAAATTGTCTACATTTCAAATGTACTTATTGAACTTTCGACTCGTATAAAAACAAGCAGAAAGACAGGCATGCATCAATATCCTTTAAATAGATGCTCCATTGTCCTTTACACTGTTTCATTATTAACTATAACGATCACAACTATCATAATGTATATGAATTCTACAGTTTGATGAGTACAGCCAATTCTGACAAGATAATCAAACTGGCAAAGTTTGTATTTGAGATGTTTAATAAAAGAACTCTTAACCTCCAATCTTAAAACATAATGACTTGAATTAAAACTGGAAATTGTGTATTACTTTTTTTCTTTTTTCAATATTTGAAGTAAGATAGACACAAACATTGATCATGAGCAAAACAACAGAACAGTCAATATTTAAAAAAAAAAAAAATATATATAAATAAATATATTGCATTCATTATAACAAAACTGTATTGAAATTATAATGTTCGTATTATGAATGATTATTTGTTAGATTCCCCGTTTACCATGTGTTTAAAATGTATTATGGACCGGAGGCCTTAATTACTCAAATAAAATATTGTCTATTTGTTTATATTGTCTATTAGACTATTAACAACATGCCATTACAGAAATATATAAATCAACATATTTGTAACATTAGTGACAATAATTTATATACAATACTGTTTTGTTAATTTTTGCATCTGATTGACCTTTGACCTCAACTGTGACCTTAAAACGTAATTTCATAAGTGGCATGCATCATCACACGATGCTATATATTGGGGAATGATGTTATGGTACTAAAACAATTCTACTAAAAATTACCATCAAAAGTTAAAATAAGGGTCATTTTGCTTTTTGGATGGCCTACTATAATAAAACCTGTCTAACAGAAAAAAGTTTACATTCTAGACAGTCTGTAGACTTTAAGTTCAAACTTATTTATTTTACTTCGATTACAACTTAGACGAATCTTGCTCGAAGTCTTCCTTGGTAGAACCAGTTCTAAGTATATGCGGAAAGTGTCTTGCTAAAGGACACCATACATTGCCCTCCGATCATCGGCCAGTGGCAGTGCTCTGCCACTGGACCACGCGACTGTGTTTTTTTTTGTAAAAAGCACGCTTCAAATTAAACTGAAATTTAACATAAAAGCTCAATCAATTCAATTAATAACAATCTAAACTAATTGTATCTTACCATAGAATCCATTTCTCACCAGTAGAATAAGTTTAAATACAAAAACTTGCGACAATTTATAAATTCCGTGTAACTTTAATTTACGAGAGCACGTAATTTGGAACCTGGATAATCCGGCATCACTTCTAAAAGTCCATGGAGAATCCGGCCCCATTTAGCATGTCCATCTCGTTCCACTTTTTATTTTTATTTTTATTGCAATATCATGGTTATTTATCATAAATTTATACTACATAGATAATATATATGATTGCACGCAGTTATTAATTCATGAAACAAACATAAATACGCATAACTTGATAATTTGTGTTGCACCTTGTACAAACAAATACTCGTTTTTATACATCATTGATTGATTAATTGATTTATTGAATATCTGTCGTCCTTTTGTATGCCATCGAGGGCTAACAGACGATCAGTAAACCCATCCGCTGTTTCCTAGGATCCTGAAACGTTAACCAGTACTCGAGCACGCCCCGCCATCTCCGCAAGTAACTGATAACTTTCCCACTTGAATCAGCGGTAAGAGACGAATGATAATGAGACACAATATCGTGTATCAATCATCAAGGCGACTTTTGCAGGGTAGGGATTTGAACACACGACCCCTGGATTGATAGTCATTTTAGATGTTTCAGATGGACTATTCATATCCTTGCTGATACAATACTACTAAACATGTCAGCAATCGTGTCAGACCCGGTCGAGTACGTGCAACCACGTTACGTTATCGTTGCGCTAAATACGTTTTTTTTCACCTACATAATCGTTTCTTACCTGCAACACACAGTACTCCTTGGCGTTATGGTGTTCATGAACAGACGATAAAAAAACGTTTGTTTCCATTTGTGCTCGTACGAGTTTATCTTTAAATGGGCATTTCAACTTTCAGTAAATGTTTTAATTTCAATAGTTGATTCAAATAGCAAACGTATCTGTAGAAATTAGAAAGAGACAAAAACTGACCTGTACGAAGATAACATCAACGATAGTGTTCTTTTAACTGGCAGATATTAAAGTGTTTTCCAGATAATAATTTATCATACCAGAGGTGAATTCCCTGCATTTTCTTATTTAACAAATGTTCGGTTAAACATTTACAATCGTTAGCTAACATATTTTCCTGGACGCTGCCTCAATCTCATCTTTCGGTGTATAAACTCAGAAAAGGGCTGCGAGAATAATACTAAATAAACCATTGAAAACGCATTCTTAAGAAATGCTCAGTTAATTACAATGGCTTCCTATTCCAAAAGGTGTTTAAATACTGTATTTTAAAGATAGAATGTTCATAAACTTGTTTATTGCATTGCTTTGTTAGAGTGAAAGAAGCCTAGTATGTAGACGATACACAGATTCCAGTTTGTATTAAGTATAAGTAAAAAACAAAATCCTGAAACATATATATTACTGCCAGAACCTTTTATAAACAAAAATAAGACCAAAGCATTCAATAAAATGTATATATTTGCAGAAAAACGCTCATTTTGTCCCTTAATTCGACCTTTAGTACTTGAACCAACCATATTTCTACTTGGTTTTACCCCCAAAACATGTCATACAACAAACATTAAATTCTAACATTTTACAGTGTTTGTTGATCATATTAATATATAATATAATATGAATTCGAACAAGATTATGTAATATTTCTGATCACTCGGCAACCACCGAACTTTTACAGACAATAGAACAAGGAATTTTCGGTGATTACATTGTCCATAACTTTTGTTTTGCGGTCTGTTTTGTTTTACCTTCTTCTTCTTTTTTTATTTTGATTGATTCATTTCCTTTGAGTGGGGCGGGGCATTTTTTAGTGGGTGTGGGGCGGGGGTTAGTGGGGGTCTTGAATGTACCTTCTTATATACTGTGGAGGTCATAGAAATAGGTGGAAATATTTCACTGTGATCTGAGGAAAATAACGGAGAGAGAAACATAAAGAAAGAAAAACAACAGAAAATAAGATACCCTTCTTTATCCTGTACAATGTCCCTAGCCTGAATCCGCACCTGGTATAAGATTATTTTCTATTGTAATGTTTAAAGCATGGTGTGTTTTAATTTGATATCATATATCTCATTTTCATGGGTTGACTGAAGAAACAACACTGTATGTCTCTGAAAAAGACATGTGTAACAACAATCAACACGTATTAGATAGGCGACCTCGGAGGGTACGGCGATTGCACTTGAACCATTGGTGTAGGAGCGTTTCAATTATTGGGGGCCAACCTGAGGAAAAGGCGTATGAGGATGTACTTCCAATCTCCAACGTATATGCTGAAACTGAATATTGTGGGGGAGGGGGTGCAGTGGACTGTGTGGGCTGAGTTATAATATGTACAAGGTGGTTTATTAAAATAACATAAAATGGCCTCTTCTTATAAACAATCGATATGTAAACGCTCCATTCTTAATCCTTTAAACGGCCCATTAAGTAATCAACATTGCATTGTAGCTTGGCTATTTTCAGACGTGTCAAAAAATCAATTCACTCACTCGCCAAAGAGCTACTTGCATCACGTGATACTTTTTGCGCGAAATCTTTCGACCAACCAAGAGCCTTCGTTATTTTCCGGATGCGTCTTGATTGGTTAAAGGTCACATGACAGTACACCCGAACATTGGCGAGAAAAATATCCCGCTCATTTCGCACTATTACTTCAAGCAGTAAGGACGTATTGTGTTGTTGGATTTGGGATGGTAGCGTGAGTTAAAATGTGTTTTTGTTTGTTTTTTTGTGATATTTTATTGCAATGTGTATCGCTTTCATTTCGTTTAATAATATTTTGTGAAATTTCTAACGTACATGTAGTCATAAACAGAAATCTACACTTCGAACTTAGTCTGTTGCGGCGGCCATTGTTTCAACACAATCGCATACATGCATTATTAATATTCATGAACACATTCAAAAGGCATTGATTTACTAGCTAAATTACATAGCTTGCAACCTGCAATTATATAATTAGTTAACCTTGGGGGGAAATCCGTTTTTATCTGATTGAAACTTTTTTAAACTGGCAATCTCGATAGCCATGGCGGGCACATAAGCCCAAATCTATTGAATATCATTTAATGAAATAGGAAGCTGACTAAAAACAGCATCACAGTCGAATAGTACAGATAAAAAATAAACCAGAAAAGTAAAACTCAGTGGAGAAATCAACTCTCTCAATGTCAATATGAATGTGTTGTTAGTTCTCTTTTATATAAATACAAATCATTTACAGGTCACCATCTACGGGCATATCCTTGGTTATGTCGTCTGCGGGGCAGGTTTTGTGTGATTTTCCAAGCAGACGCTCGAAGTTGCAGCACCAGCGGAAACTTAAAAATTTTCATGCAAGTCAGATTTTTTATGTTATTCTTCCATCCGTATTCATGACACAAATTGGTTCTAATTGGAAAGTATGTCGACCGTCTAAGATTGATTATTTGGTTGTTGACAGTTCAAAACAAAAAAGATTTCAAGTGACACAATATTAAATTGATGTATCAGAATTGTATATATCAATATGTACTGAGATGGGACAATACAACAAATAAACAACCTGCATGTGTACTTGCAAGTTTCTGGTTTAAGCAATATCCATTATGTATTTATCTTTTCTTATAGCTATATGGCTATTTTCCTATCTTTTGTATGATGGTTACCTTTACCCCAATGTATTTTAAATAACCAATGAAATGCAGGTTACTCATATTTTGTGAAAGCTGGATCCCCACTCTAAAATGGTATTTGAAATTTGCTGAGCTATACTATATTTGTAAAATTAAAATATTTAAATAAACATTTTATTTTTAGAAGTTGCAAGGAAATGGCCCTGTGCTTTGTTGTATTGTTTGGTTAGCAGTAAAACAGAAATGGTGACAGTACCGAACTTCAGATGGTGAGTGTTACAATATCCTGTTCTCTACTCAGTCGTTTTGTCATGTTTATTACTAGCTGTCCGTTATCATTATTTTTTTTCATAATAAGTAATTCACTTTGTATGTTTTACTGACGGTATGAAAATGAAACGTTTGTTTAAATATTTAGCGTCATTTAATGCCATCGAGGTTAACAGACAATCAGTTAACATAACTCTTTTCTGGGATGCTAAAATGTTTATTAATTATTACTCGAGCTCAACAATCTCAGTGAGTAACTGATTTTTCCCACTTGAATCAGTGGTGAGAGACGAATGACAGTTAAACTCAATGTCGTATATTCTTTACTACAGTCAGATTGGGATTCGAACTCACAACCCATGGGTTATATCTTAGTACTATACTTGTGTTATCAATTAATGATATATTGTTAACATGTTTTTTAAAAATGTTATGCCATAATGACTTAAAATGCACAGAGATCATGTTTAATAACTCATGCGTTTCTTGCCATAGTTGTCTCACTCAATGTCATTTTCAATGTCCCTCTTCTCATTTACTAATTTTTCATGAATCAATTCTTAGCACTGTCCAGGCTGTTTATATAAAAAAACTTTTAATGAAAATATGATATTGAACAGATCGGTACCAAGTGTGGTGATGTGAGATTGGTTCCCAGCAGTAATGTAATATTGACAGATGGGTATCCTGCAGGCTGGTTGTCACAGATGATAAACAGACTAGAAGATTGAAGTTAAGTACACTGTTCTCGTGTAAAATGTAATATTCATAAACAGTGCTTTCCCTTTATCTATTGTATGGTCATCTTTAAACAATAGATACCAATATATATACTCTTGTTGCTTCTGTTTCACTGGAGCACTGGTTATAGTATAAGTAATTCTGACTTTGTCAAACTGAATAGACTTGTATTCAAGTATTTAGAACAAATGTAAACTACCATGTATATTATGACTGTCACATTTACGCCCCCCAGCACCTGCTCTGTTCTACTGTAGCTTGTACTGAGACTAAGTTCTTCAGTTATTGATTCTAGCCCATGTCAGGGATATATCCATCACAACGGAGACTAGCCAGACGGGGACTCGAACTCGCGATATCTTGTTATTGATTCTAGCCCGTGTCAGGGATATATCCATCACAATGGAGACTAGCCAGATGGGGACTCAAACTCGCGATATCTTGTTATTGGTTCCAGCCCATGTCAGGGATATATCCATCACAATAAAGACTAGCCAGACGGGGACTCGAACTCGAGATATCTAGATATAATACTGGTGTTATCAATTAATGGTATCTTGTTAACATATTTTTTTTAAAATTGCTATGCCATAATGACTAAAAATACACAGAGTGCAGGTTGAATAACTTTGCTTTTCATATGCTGTCATTGTTGTCTCACTCAATGAAATTTGCTATAATTTGGACATTTTAAATGTCCCTCTTCTCATGACAAATTTTTCATGAATTATTTCTTAGCACTGTCCATGCTGTTTATATAAAAAAAAATCTTAATGACAATATTTTTAAACAGATCAGTGCCTAGTGTGGTGAAGTGAGATTGGTTCCCAGCAGTAATGTAATATTGACAGATTGGTATCCTGCAGGCTAGTTGTCAAGAAGATGAACAGACTAGAAGATTAAAGTTAAGTACACTGTTCTCATGTAAAATGTAATATTCATACACAAAGCTATCCCTTTATCTATTGTATGGTCATCTTTAAACAATAGATATCAATATATATATACTCTTGTTGCTTCTGTTTCACTGAAGCACTGGTTATAGTATAAGTAATTATGACTTTGTCAAGCTGAATAGACTTGTATACATGTATTTAGTTTAAATGTAAACTGCCATGTATAGTATGTCTGTCACATTTACGCCCCCAGCACCAGCTCTGTTCTACTGAAGCTTGTGCTGAGAATAAGTTCTTCAGTTATTGACATAGCCCATGTCAGGGATATATCCATCACGATGGAGACTAGCCAGACGGGGACTCGAACTCGCAATATCTTGTTATTGATTCTAGCCCATGTCAGGGATATATCCATTACAATGGAGACTAGCCAGACGGGGACTCAAACTCACGATATCTTGTTATTGATTCTAGCCCATGTCTGGGATATATCCATCACAACGGAGACTAGCCAGACGGGGACTCGAACTCACGATATCTTGTTATTGATTCTAGCCCATGTCTGGGATATATCCTCTCAAATGGAGACTAGCCAGATGGGGACTCGAACTCGCGATATCTTGTTATTGGTTCTAGCCCATGTCAGCAGGTGCCACCAGTGAATAAATATATGTATGTTTAAATTGCTATTATGTTTTATCTCACCAGAACCAAAGGTTCAAAGTGAGGTTTGTTTATATTTTAGCTCACCTTAGAGCATAATGCTCTAGGTGAGCTTTTGTGATCACTCTGTGTCTGTTGTCTATCTTATTTTTCATACACATCTTGACCCGAATTTAGACATTCATTATAGCAATCATTAAAGCTTGGTTCCTTTTATTAACCAGTTTGTTAATTATATATTATTAATTTAGATTCAGCATTAAAAAAATAAAATGACTATTTCCACTCCCAGCACATTTTTAGACATTCTACTATAGTATGTGCTTGGAATAAGACTGGTGCTACCCGTTTCAGGGGGCTGTGCTAGTTGGTTTTGATTATTAATCAGTTAATTATCATTAGATAATAACTATTTCTACTCCCAGCACATGTTTCTATTCTACTGTAGTATGTGCATCTTTAAGACTGGTGCTATCCGTTTCAGGGGGCTGTGCTAGTTGGTTTTGATTATTAATCAGTTAATTATCATTAGATAATAACAACTATTTCTACTCCCAGCACATGTTTCTATTCTACTGTAGTATGTGCATCTTTAAGACTGGTGCTACCCGTTTCAGGGGGCTGTGCTAGTTGGTTTTGAACCTTTTTATAAAGTAACAATTCAAATTAGTAAAATTGTCAATATGAATCTTGTTTCTTTCATGTAAAGTTATGTCCCTTGGATTATTTAAAATATATATAAATATATTAAATATATTTTAAGCTGGAAATCAATCATTTACATTTTTGAGCAATGTTACGAGTTTGTAATTTTTTTTTTATTTTTGTAATCAAAGATTTCTAAAATGTGTAAGAATATTTATTAAGTGGATAATGACACAGATAATTAGGATAAATAACAAATAAAATAATTAAGACAATTAAAATATTAAATAATATAAAGTAAATAAACAGCTAGGATAAGTTATAAAATAATTTAAGACAATAAAATCACTAAATTTTGAACAAATAAAAAATTCAGTATAAGATAAAATATCAGACTTATTAAAATAATTGTGGCAATATAGTTAGTAATTTGGATAATTAAAACATATACAATATGGGCAATAAACATGTAAAAATAACTAGGGCAATTAAAATATACTCACTGATAGGGTTAACAAAACAGATACAATCATAATAGACAATTAAACAATAAACATTCAGATAAGGGAATTAAAGAATATACATTCAGTTAGGTATATAAAACAAAATACATTCAGTTAAGGCAATAAAAACAATATACATTCAGATAAGGCAATTAAAGATTATACATTCAGCTAGCTTAAATAAAACAATAAACATTCAGTTAAGGCAATTAAAACACAATACAATCAGTTAGGATAAATGAAACAATATACATCCAAAATAAGATACATAAAACAATATACATTCAGTAAGAGCAATAAAACTATATACATCTAAATAAGGTAAATAAATGAACATACATTCAGTTAGGGTAAATAAAACCATATACATTCAGTTAAGGTTAATAAATGAACATACATTCAGTTAGGGTAAATAAAATGATATACATTCAGTTAGGGTTAATAAAACAATATACATTCAGTAAGTGTAAATAAAACAATATACATTCAGTTAAGGTAAATAAATGAAAATACATTCAGTTAGGGTAAATAAAACAATATACATTCAGTTAGGGTAAATAAAACAATATAGATTCAGTTAGAGTAAATAAAACAATATACATTCAGTTAAGGTAAATACATGAACATATATTCAGTTAGGGTAAATAAAATGATATACATTCAGTTATGGTTAATAAAACAATATATATTCAGATAAGGTAAATAAATGAAAATACATTCAGTTAGGGTAAATAAAATGATATTCATTCAGTTAGGGTTAATAAAACAATATACATTCAGTAAGAGTAAATAAAACAATATACATTCAGTTAAGGTAAATAAATGAAAATACATTCAGTTAGGGTAAATAAAACAATATATATTCAGTTAAGGTAAATAAAACAATATACATTCAGTTAGGGTAAACAAAACAATAAAGATTCAATTAAGGTAAATAAATGAACATACATTCAGTTAGGGTAAATAAAACGATATACATTCAGTTAGGGTTAATAAAACAATATACATTCAGTTAGAGTAAATAAAACAATATACATTCAGTTAAGGTAAATAAATGAACATACATTCAGTTAGGGTAAATAAAATGATATACATTCAGTTATGGTTAATAAAACAATATATATTCAGATAAGGTAAATAAATGAACATACATTCAGTTAGGGTAAATAAATCGACATACATTCAATTAGGGTAAATAAAACAATATACATTCAGTTAAGATAAATAAATGAACATATATTCAGTTAGGGTAAATAAAACAATATACATTCAGTTAAAGTAAATAAAACAATATACATTCAGTTAGGGTTAATAAAACAATATACATTCAGATAAGGTAAATAAAACCATATACATTCAGTTAAGGCAAATAAATCGACATACATTCAGTTAAGGTAAATAAAACTATATACATTCAGTTAAGGTTAATAAAAAAATAGAAAATCAGTTAAGTAGGGATAAATGACACATATACAAATGGTTTAACAACTTTTACTAGAATATTGAGTTATTATTATGAATTTATATATATAATACAATTAATATTATTTTATTATTGAATTTAGTGGACATTTATTATTAGAAGTAATGCAAGTAGTACAAGAATTATAAACTGTTAGTATTGTAAATAGTTGTATAGTATATAATAGTTTTTGTGCAGTTGTATTTGTATTGAATAGACTGGATATATCTAATATTTCAATGCATGGGGTTTGTTTGATTGATAAATCTAGGCCAGTTATTAATCACAGAAATGCTTCTTGAATTGACTTGCTGCTTACGCAAACTAACGCGCATTTAACAGTTAACACTGACTAACATAATATTTTCACTGTTGTTATTAACTAACATGCAATTCAGTTTTAAGAAGCATCTCCGTGAATAAATAGAAAAAATTGTAAAAGGGGATTTGTCTATTCATGCAAGTTAGTATTTAAGTATTTGTAGCTTTTTTTAATTCAAAATAGTTTATTTATTTACTATAAACTTATAAACTATCCTTAGTTTTTATTATATTATCATATATTCTGTAATGTATAATATAAAAATAATTCATATCTAAATATAAAATGTACTTATGGCACATATATAACAGATACTCATGCAATTATATAAAATATTCATATAATCATAAAACAGATACTCATATAATTATATAAATCATATACTCACATAATTATATAAAATAAATACTCTGACAATCATATAAAATAGATATTCATATAGTCATATAAAAAAAGATACTCACAAAATTATATAAAATAGATACTCATATAATTATATAAAACAGATACTCACATAATTATATAAAACAGATACTCATATAATTCTATAAAACAGATACTCACATAATCATATAAAACAGATACTCATATGATTATATAAAACAGATACTCACATAATTATATAAAATAGATACTCTGATAATCATATAAAATAGATACTCATATAGTCATATAAAAAAGATACTCACACAATTATATAAAATAGATACTCATATAATTATAAGAACAGATACTCGGATAATCATAAAAAAACAGATACTCACATAATTATATAAAACAGATACTCACATATTTATATAAAACAGATAGTTTTATAATTATGTAAAACAGATACTCACATAAATATATAAAATAGATACTCTGATAACCATATAAAATAGGTACTAACATAATTATATAAAACAGATACCCACATTATTATATAAAATAATCATATCTAAATATGAAATGTACTTATTGCACATATAAAACAGATACTCATGCAATTATATAAAATATTCATATAATCATAAAACAGTTATTCATATAATTATATAAATCATATACTCACATAATTATATAAAATAGATACTCATATAGTCATATAAAATAGATGCTCTGATAATTAAATAAAATAGATACTCATATAGTCATATAAAATAGATTCTCACAAAATGATTTAAAATAGATACTCATATAATTATATAAAACATATACTCTGATAATCATATAAAACAGTTACTCATACAATTATATAAATCAGATTCTCATATAATTATATAGAATAAATACTTTGATAATCATATAAAATAGGTACTCATATCATCATATAAAATAGATACTCACAAAATTATATAAAATAGATACTCATATAATTATATAAAACAGATACTCTGATAATCATATAAAACAGATACTTACAAAATTATATAAAACAGATACTCACATAATTATATAAAATAGATACTCATATAATCCTATAAAATAGATACTCACAAAATTATATTAAGTAGATACTCACATAATTATATAAAAAAGATACTCATATCATCCTATAAAACAGATACTCCCAAAATTATATAAAACAGATACTCACATAATTATATAAAAAAGATACTCATATAATCCTATAAAATAGATGCTCACAAAATTATATAAAACAGATACTCACATAATTATATTAAACAGATACTCACATAATTATATAAAATAGATACTCATATAGTCATATAAAATAGATACTCACAAAATGATATAAAATAGATACTAATATAATTATATAAATCAGATACTCTGATAATCATATAAAACAGATACTCACATAGTTATATAAAACATACTCACATAATTATATAAAACAGATACAAAATTATATAAAACAGATACATAATTATATAAATCAGATACTCTGATAATCGCATAACATAGATACTCATATAATTACATAAAACAGATACTCATATAATTATATAAAATAGATACTTGTATAATTAGATAAATCAGATTCTCATATGAATATAATACTTCATAAATTCATATACGTTTATAAATTGCATGTAATAACCCCTCTAAAACCTTAAAATTCTCATATAAAGTGCACATATATTTGATCATATAAACTTGCATGCATAATAAAACTATATCAAACAGACGCTCAAAATCCTACAAAATAGATACTCATATAAAGTCCAAAATAATTTCAAAATATATAAACGTGTAATGTTATAAAATGAATACATTATAAAATCCTACAAATTATATATAATTGAACATACTTAATTATATAAGAGAAATTCATATAAAAAAACGTAAAATGTATTCATAAATTATAAATCATAAAATCATAAGCAGATACTCATATAAACACATAGCACTCATACTTATAATATGCAATATTAATATAAAACTAATAAGATTACAATAATTAGATACAAACTCTGAATTATCCATAAACTCTTAAAAAATAAACAAAATAACTTTAAAATATATTTTCATTAAAAAAAAATACATTAAAAAAAACATGAAATTAACTAAAATATAAAAAAGAACTGACCGAAAATTCAAAAGATTGAAAAAGTTTTAACTCATTTAACATAAAAATATGGTCATAATTATCCACTTAAAGAATATCTTATTTTATTTTTATTTCGAAACAGCTTGTGAAATGCTAAAACTATCAAGGAAATATCATTGTTTACTAAATTGGCATTGCTCAACACTTTAAACAATTATTAAACTTTTTATGACCCTATCTTTCAGCCTTCTTTATTATAAATACGTTGTACAAGAGGCACTCTTCTCAAAAAGATCTGCGCCTTGTAAATGTACGTGGTCTTTACACATATACATTGTATATGTATTATAAACGTACAGACGTATCCCCTCATCTATACATAGTTCTGATATGTAATGAATAATTTGTATCATTTGGCACTTGAAATTAAATAAATTTTACATTTTTTATTTCATTCATTATTTTTAAAAAATAAGTTTTAGAATTTTAGAAATCGGAGCTATGTATAAAGTCCCGTAATTCACACATGCACCACACATACAGACATAAGTATTTATATTAGTATTTGGTTGATTTCCAGTTAAAAAAAAATATAAATACATTGAACTTTGGCTATCATGTTACTTTAATTGAAAGTTCTAAATAGTTTCCAAGGGACATAACATTTACTGTTAATAAAAAGATGGCTACTTTCACAAGCTTTTATTCATTTTTAGAGAAAGTTTGTACCCATGGTGCATGTACAAGATTTGTTGAAGAGCAGCTGAGACTACCGACAGCAGATTACAGGTAAATTAACACAAAAATGAATTGTTTATCTGTGCAGTAACAAATCTTTTGGTTATCCCTATTTAATATAAATTGATAGATCATTTACCTGAATATTTAACTTATAATTGCCTAATTTCAACAAATCCTGTCTAATATATGGCGTCTGGTTAAATTGGCTAAGAAAGACCTTGGATCCAAGTTCAGCATCCTTGTTATGCAAGTAACTGACAAGAGACGTTCTCATATCAAATATTTTAAGCGCACTGGGCTCGAACACGCAACTGCAGTGATATGTAACAATGAAATGTTTATAAAAATGTATTTCATTTAAACTATGTTTTTAAGGTCATTTTGAGCATAGCTCAGTTGAACTATTCTTCTAGAAAGCTTTTTGTTGTAGTCGTATATCAATCATCACAGAGACTGGTCAGGCGGGGATTCGAACTTGCAACCGCTGGATTGAGACAGGTATGCTACTGACTGAGCTAACCTGGTCTGGCCTTTCACATAATATTTTATTATATTAATGACATATCCAATTTAAAGTAAGCATAATTGTAAAAATGTTTTTTTCACAGTATCGGACGAATAGTGCTGGCAAATATGGAGACCTCCAACAACGGGACACTTACAGTTGACATTGTTTTTAAATGTACTTCTCAAACTTTGATAAGGACCCTGTTATTTATTCCCATAGATTTTACAATTAAATGGTATATGTATAGTTTTTAATAACAATTTTGGAGCTGCTCTGACACTTTATGCCAAAAGAAGGCTTAATTGTAAATCAATACATGAAAACTAATTTTTTGACATTAAGAGGGTGTGATAGTGTAATGGATAGATTGTTGGCCGCTCACGCCTGAAGTTGTGGGTTCGATCCCCAACTGGACCAGATGTTTCTGATATTACAACACTCAGTACTGGTTCTACCCAGGGAGTGGACTCGAGCGCAGTTCATATAAGCTTGAGCTTTCATCACAGTTGATCTTGAATAAATTAGTACAAATCCCATTACATGAAAACTATTTTTATACTTTTTTTTTTTTTACAAATTTCAAAAGTTCAGAAAACAGTTTTTAATTCACTTTTCTATAGTTGTCCACAGAACAGTTTGAATTTTAGTTCAGTATAATTAATAAAGAGCACGGTCCTTGTCAAATTTTGAAAAGTACATGTATATATTCAGATTTATGTTGTGATAAAAATTGTAAAGTGCTTCCACAACTTTAGAATAAATAATTGAATGGGCACCCACATGCATATTTTATGAAAATAAATTGTCTGTATCAAAATTACCTTATGTAAAATCTAGATTATTGTGATTAATAACATAGCCATCAATTTTCAACATTCTGTTAAATATTAAATTTTTCATTTTGCAAACTGTAAATTTTAAAGACAGAAATCTAAGAAGTGTTTCGTATTAAGAATTTAGTGACTTGTTGGTGTAGTAGTGATTGGAAATTGATTTTTTTACATTTATTAAGTTTTGTGGCAGTCATTGCTCTTTTTTGAAACATTTACCAAATAATGATAACTTTTATTTGTTATTTTTCTTTATTTTTTAACAATAAATCCAAATATTTTACAAAAAATATATTGAGTAATGTAAATATGAAAAACTACAAACAGACTTGATCTTTAAATTTGATTTAAACTCAAAACATTGATTATAATAATTATTTTTCATATAAAAATTAAAAAACTAACAAAAATATCACAAATTATTCCAAGTTAACAAAAAAATGGCATAAACAAAATATTCAAAACAAATTCAATTTTGTTGACAGGTTTTAGAGAAAAAATATGATTGGGTTAAATTGTTTATTATCTTTAATTGTATATGTTAATATACATTTAAAAACAAATCTGTATCGTTTTTTGACCAGTATCCAAACATCTATTTATAAAGGGAAATAATAAAAAAATTGAATTATTTCCCTTTACTGGTAACTGAAATTATAGTTTTATAAAAAAAAAAGAACTTGCTTGTATTGCAAACTTGTTTCTTGATAAATATTCTATTGTTAATTCACAGAAAAATGTTACTGGCATAAATAAATTTGAATAAGGTTTTGATAAATAATTGATATAATATTAATGATAAAAAACTATTGACCCAATTTTAATTTATATAGAGAAGAAATAATAAGCAAATTGTTTCCCTTTATTTATAGCTGAACTTGTACTTTTATTGAAAAAGAACTTGCTTGTATTGCATAATTGTTTCTTGATAAATAATTCCTTTCTAAATTCACAGAAATTTTGTAAGGGACATCAATGAATTATTCAAATGAGGTTTTTATGAATGATTATTAGTAATGACAATCTAGTACAGATAAAATGGGGTTTGGTGAACAATTATGTAAATGACCAAAATCACCGTTATCATGATTTTTTCCCCGTTACCTTCAATATCTTTTTTTGTTCTCAATTGAACTTGATTTTTTAAATAAAACATTTCTACATATTTTGGACAGAATTATAAAAAAACAGTCTCAGTGATGATTGATATACAACATTGTGTCTCATTATCATTTGTCTGATTCACAGATTCAAGTGAGAAAGAGATGGGGTGTGCTAATGTACTGGTTAACCTTTCAGGATCCCAGGAAACAATGGTTAGGTTAACTGATCGTCTGTTAGCCCTCAATGGCATAAAAATGTTGCTTAATTTTCAATCAATCATATAAAACAGTTTTATTTACAATATAACAGATCTCTAATTCTATTGACTATTTTTAAATTTTGAAAATAGAAAATAAGATCATTTGAATATTTTTTATATGCTGTTTCTGAGAATAGCTTAATTTGTCTAGAGTATCAGAGTAGCATTAATAAATTGTATGCATATTTTAATAAACATTAGGAACAGTTTTATTGAAGACAATTGTTTGATTATAAATATATATATATTTTTTAAAATAGGAATCAATTAAAAAGCAAACCTTTAGAAAACAATAAGCAAATTATTTATAACATTCCTAATAATCTGCGTTGTTCAGTATATGGAAGCACTTTATTAAATATGTATTTTACAATATCTTGTAAAATGTACACATTGCTGCCCCCTTCACATGTCTGGCATTTGGCACTGGTACTGGCAGCATGCAATCTTTGTCAATAAAAACATAGTTGGCATGGCTGTGCTACAGTAGATTGTAGGATTCGAACCCAGGTTTGGTCATATAGTCTCTCGAAAACAACATTCAGTATTGGTCCTACCCAAGAAATGGATTCATAAAAACTCTTTACAATCAAGTTTAACTATTTAAGTATAAATTATTTCAAATAACAAAGATTTGGTACAGAATGTGAAACGGGCACCTGTATGTCGTAATTAAATACAGAAAGTGAAATGGACACCAGTATGTCATAATTAAATCTTCATCTGCACATGTGCCTAATAAATTCATCAGACCTAAAATTCAACTTTGAATTTAACATTTTCAGGATTTGTTTAAAAAAAACACCGTAGTGTTTAATGTTAGAGCGTCTGCCTTGCATGCAGAAGGTCATGGGTTCAATCCCGACAGGGTCATACCAAACCATGAAAAATGGTAATATAAGCTTCCTCGCTTGGCGCTCAACATTTAGAGGATAGGTCTAGGTCTGGTTGGCCCAGTTTCAGTATGCGACTGGGTGGGGTATCAGACCCTGTGTCTGTTTCATGATATTCCAGTGTGAGTGTGGTAGCACTCAGAATACTGTCTCAAGCAGACACTGTTGCAATATGACTGAAAAATTGTCAAAAGCGACACTAAAAAAACTGTTAAAAAAACATTTTAGTCAATAAGATACAATTATAGTGTTAAGTAGATATCTAATAAAATTGAAATGACTGAATTTGAGTTGAAAATGATCTTTGATGAATTTAATTAGTCACTTGGTCTTGCAGAGGAAATTTTAATTCATTATATAATTATGAGAATTGAAATTGTGATATATTCAACATGTCTTTCATCAGGGTCAAATAAATGCATTTTCATTGTAACTAAAATCCATCTGTAATAATCATTTTTTTGGTGTTGTGGTGCATTGGGAGTGATGGCTAGAATAATAGAATTAACAATAAAATTAAGTGAAAGTTTTAAAGACACTTAAATGATTATTTTTTAAATTGAGTTAAGACATTGTTGTTTGTGTAAAAAATGCTGTAGATAAAATTATTTTTATTCTAAAATATATATTGGACAGATTTTAATTCAATATTTTTTGGCATAAATTCCATACTGGTCCTATTCTAGACTGGCAAAGTAACAAATGTTTTTTATCAATACCCCTGCCTGGCATCCGTCTCCATGATGGTTGATATATGAAATTATGTCTCATCTCTCACCATTGATTCAAGTGGGGAAGTTATCAAATACTTGTGGAGATTGGGTGTGCTTGAGTACTGGTTAACCCTTCAGGATCCCAGGAAATAGCGGTTAAGTTAACTGATCGTCTTTTATCCCTCGATTGCAAAACAGTGATGATAGATATTCAATCAATCTATTATATACAGATGTTCATTAATTTAATACGGAAACAATGACCTATTTATGTGTGTATTGTTCATTTAAACAATTTCTTTGAAGAAAAAAATCAAAATTGCTAAAATTTCCAAATATTCAGATCTTTAGATTATTATTAATGTTTTAGTTGGTTAATTGAAATAAATCAATTGATAAAAATAATTATTAACCAAAGCAAGTTAATTTCAATGGTTTATTATAAATGATAAAAATACATATCAATGAAAAATGCATTTAAAACACTGATGGAAATGGATTTATAGTGTGCTCTGTTTCAATAACAAATATTTTCATTTCATTTTCTTTATCAAATTGTAAATTGTATATTATTTAAAATAGATTTACATAAAGTATATACATATAATTATTTGTTTTATATAATATATATACTTTATATATATATTTTTTCGAGATATTGTAAAACTAGTGACATTAAGGCGCCAAATATCACTAGTTGTACAATGATGTTATTCCTGTGTGTGACTGAAATATATTCATTATACATTTTTCAGTGACAATATTCACAAAACATTGATAAGTGTTAGTATGAAATTTTGAAATTTAGTTTGTTATGTTTTGAAAATGATCCAATTAGGGCCTCATGGTAGATTAAGTCATTCAAGCATGATCAAATGAGTTTTAATTATCATTGTTGCAAGTATTTAAATGTTTATATTCATAACATAGATCTACTATGAAACATACATGCTACACATATTACTTAAATTACCACACCAACACATTAATCAGTTTTAATCCCATAATAGAATGCAAGGATTTGATATTTGAATATTTTACAAATTAAGATAACTTTCTTTTTGGCCTTCTAGGGTTTTTTTTATAGAAATTGGGAATGTTTCAGTTTAGAATAAGTTTTTATGCATAAATGATCACTGTCAACTTTTCTTACTGCTAATAAGAATAAAAAACTAACACTTAACTTGTAACATGCATCTAACATGTGTAACATGCATCTAACATGCAAGCTTGCATGGCTGGTGCGGATTCAATAATTAACAAATAATAATTAATGTATACGACCTTACGACCTACATGATTTTACAGGACCTATATATACAGATAACTTAATTTGACCTATATATACAGACATATTTGACTTGTGACCTATATACTTTAAATACATATATCTATATGCTGCATGCTCTGAATCCAAACCTCTACTCACTTAACCAAAAATAAGAGAAGTTGACAAATGATTTTACGTGCAAAATATAACATTTATTAATGGGCTTACTATATTTTGGTAAAGAGAACTAACAAAAATGTTGTATAATTTTGTGTTTAGGGCACATTTGCTGGTATAGGTGGATTTTTTTGTAGGCTTTTGTTAGACGTATTGGTTGTTTCATTTCTTCAAAAACAAAAATAGTTTGCAAGCAACATGTTTGAAGTAGGACGGAAGTGTACCAGTGTATATAGTTTTGTACATAGTTTAACATTTATAAAGTTGCAGTATTTGAAATACGCTTTATATTGAAAGAAATTTGTGCTTGGATAAAATATTTTGCAATATATTAAAACTACAGTAGTATCAAATATTTAATTATTGTCTTGTGCTTTTAAGTTTTAATTATTTGGTTTTTGTTAAATTTGAAATAGAATTTACTATTACTTATTTGATCTTTGTTAATTTTTAAATGAAATTAATTATTTAATTAATTGGTCTTTGATGTTTTTAAGATAAAATTCATTATCTCATTAAAGCTTTGGTCTATGTTTAATATGTCTAATTAAGTGGTCTTTGTTTATTTCTAATTGAAATTCATTATCTAATTAAGTGGTCTTTGTTTTTTTTTTGTTTTTTTTAAATAAAATTCATTATTTCATTAAAGCTTTGGTCTTTGTTTATTTTGAAATGAAATTATTTAATTAATTGGTCTTTGTTGTTTTTTTAAATAAAATTCATCTCATTACAGCTTTGGTCATTGTTAGTTTTTATATAATTCCTTAGTTATTTGGTCTTTGTTGAATTTGAAATATTTTTAAATGCATTTAATTATTTAATGAGTTGAGTTTTTTTTTTTAATAAAGTACACAATTCTATTAGAGTTTGGGTCTTTGTTTATTTTGAAATGAAATTCATTATCTAATTAATTGGTCTTTGTTTTTTTTTAAATAAAATTCATTATCTAATTAGAGTTTTGGTCTTTGTTTATTTTGAAATGAATTTCATTATCTAATTAAGTGTTCTTTGTTGTTGTTTTTTTTTTTAAATAAAATTTATTATCTAATTAATTGGTCTTTTTTTTTTTTTTAAATAAAATTCATTATCTAATTATTTAGTTGAATTATAGTTAATTTTTAATTATTTGATCTCTGTTTTTTTCATAAGGAAATTCATTACCTAATTAATTAGTCTTTGTATATTTCTAAATGAAAATTGATTGTTTTAATAAATTTGTTGTTTTTTAAAATGAAATTCATTATATCATTAAAACTTTGGTCTTTGTTTATTTTGAAATGAAATTCATTATTTAATTAATTGGTCTTTGTTGTTTTTTAAAAATAAAATTCATTATCTCATTCAAGCTTTGGTCTATGTTTTTTTAAAACAAAATTAATGATCTAATTAGAGTTTAGGTCTTTCTAAATATTTAATTAAATAATTGCAATTGTCAATGTTAATACCAGTTAAATATTATAAACGAAGTACACGAATTGCCATTAATATTAGAATTTACACCACAAACAGAAGAACGTCATAAGCATTATGCTTCCGTTCTATTATTGTATACACTTGTATTACTGTATAAAATGTACTTACATTGAGAAATAAAATATGTTTAAACTAATTAAGTCATTAAAGCTTTGGTCTTTGTTTATTTCTAAATGAATATTTATTATCTTTTATTAGTCTTTGTTGATTTTTTTTTAAATAAAGTTCATTATCTCATTAAAGCTTTTGTCTTTGTTTATTTTGAAATGAAATTCATCAGAGTTTTGGTCTTTGCTGTTTTTTTAAATAAAATTAATGATCTCGTTACAGTTTTGGTCTTTGTTTATTTTGAAATAAAATTCATTTTTCACTAAATTGGTCATTTTTTATTTTTTTGAAAAATCATTAAAGGTTTGTTTGGTCTTTGTTTGTTTTTTAAATAAAATTCATTATTTCATTAATTAGTCTTTTTTGGTTTTTTGTTCCAAAAACCAAATTGTCCAAAAACCGAAATTTCCAAAAAACAAAAAAAACAAAATTTCTAAAAACCAAAATTTCCAAAAACCAAAATTTTGAAAAACCAAATTTTTCAAAAACCAAAATTTCCAAAAACCAGAATTTAAAAAAAACAGAATTTCCAAAAACCAGAATTTTGAAAAACCAGAATTTCCAAAAACCACAATTTTGAAAAACCAGAATTTTGAAAAACCAGAATTTGAAAAAAACAGAATTTCCAAAATCCAGAATTTCGAAAAACCAGAATTTCCAAAAACCAGAATTTCCAAAAACCAGAATTTCCAAAAACAAGAATTTTAAAAAACCAGAATTTCCAAAAACCAGGATTTCCAAAAACCAGAATTTTGAAAAACCAGAATTTCCAAAAACCAGAATTATGAAAAACCAGGATTATGAAAAACCAGAATTTTGAAAAACCAGAATTTCCAAAAACTAGAATTATGAAAAAACAGAATTTTCAAAAACCAGAATTTTCAAAAACCAGAATTTCGAAAAACCAGAATTTCCAAAAACCAGATTTTCAAAAACCAGAATTATGAAAAACCAGAATTTCCAAAACCAGAATTTCCAAAAACCAGAATTATGAAAAACCAGGATTATGAAAAACCAGAATTTTGAAAAACCAGAATTTCCAAAAACTAGAATTATGAAAAAACAGAATTTTCAAAAACCAGAATTTTCAAAAACCAGAATTTCGAAAAACCAGAATTTCCAAAAACCAGAATTATGAAAAACCAGGATTATGAAAAACCAGAATTTTGAAAAACCAGAATTTTGAAAAACCAGAATTTCCAAAAACCAGAATTTTCAAAAACCAGGATTATGAAAAACCAGAATTTCGAAAAACCAGAATTTTCAAAAACCAGAATTTTCAAAAACCAGAATTTCGAAAAACCAGAATTTCGAAAAACCAGAATTTTCAAAAACCAGAATTATGAAAAACCAGAATTTCCAAAAAACAGAATTTTGAAAAACCAGGATTATGAAAAACCAGAATTTTCAAAAACCAGAATTTCGAAAAACCAGAATTTCCAAAAACCAGAATTATGAAAAACCAGGATTATGAAAAACCAGAATTTCCAAAAACCAGAATTATGAAAAACCAGGATTATGAAAAACCAGAATTTCCAAAAACCAGAATTATGAAAAACCAGGATTATGAAAAACCAGAATTTCAAAAAAACAGAATTATGAAAAACCAGGATTATGAAAAACCAGAATTTCGAAAAACCAGAATTTCGAAAAACCAGAATTTTCAAAAACCAGAATTATGAAAAACCAGAATTTCCAAAAATCAGAATTTCCAAAAACCAGAATTTTGAAAAACCAGGATTATGAAAAACCAGAATTTTCAAAAACCAGAATTTCGAAAAACCAGAATTTCCAAAAACCAGAATTATGAAAAACCAGGATTATGAAAAACCAGAATTTCCAAAAACCAGAATTATGAAAAACCAGGATTATGAAAAACCAGAATTTCCAAAAACCAGAATTATGAAAAACCAGGATTATGAAAAACCAGAATTTCAAAAAACCAGAATTATGAAAAACCAGGATTATGAAAAACCAGAATTTCGAAAAACCAGAATTTCGAAAAACCAGAATTTTCAAAAACCAGAATTATGAAAAACCAGAATTTCCAAAAATCAGAATTTCCAAAAACCAGAATTTTGAAAAACCAGGATTATGAAAAACCAGAATTTCGAAAAACCAGAATTTCGAAAAACCAGAATTTTCAAAAACCAGAATTATGAAAAACCAGAATTTCCAAAAATCAGAATTTCCAAAAACCAGAATTTTGAAAAACCAGGATTGTGAAAAACCAGAATTTTCAAAAACCAGAATTTCGAAAAACCAGAATTTCGAAAAACCAGAATTTTCAAAAACCAGAATTATGAAAAACCAGAATTTCCAAAAATCAGAATTTCCAAAAACCAGAATTTTGAAAAACCAGGATTATGAAAAACCAGAATTTCGAAAAACCAGAATTTCGAAAAACCAGAATTTCGAAAAACCAGAATTTTCAAAAACCAGAATTATGAAAAACCAGAATTTCCAAAAATCAGAATTTCCAAAAACCAGAATTTTGAAAAACCAGGATTGTGAAAAACCAGAATTTTCAAAAACCAGAATTTCCAAAAACCAGAATTTCCAAAAACCAGAATTATGAAAAACCAGAATTTTGAAAAACCAGAATTTTGAAAAACCAGAATTTCCAAAAACCAAATTTTCCAAAAACCAGAATTTTGAAAAACTAGAATTTCCAAAAACCAAAATTTCCATAAACCAGAATTTCCAAAAACCAAATTTTCCAAAAACCAGAATTTTGAAAAACCAAAATTTCCAAAAACCAAATTTTCCAAGAGAGGCAATGCCTTAGTTCATATTAATTTATGTAAATTCATCTTTAAATTTACTTGTTTTATCAGCCAGGTACATTTCTACACGTTAATCCGTTTAGTAAAATCTATCCGCTTTATCGTACATGTGATGACAACATTATTAACTTATCTGTTCTTGTTTGAAAGCCAGCTTCACCAGCTTCACAATTTATCTATGTGGCTATTATCATATTATAGATTAATTATGGCTATTATCAATTCAAAACTTGTTACTAGGGGAGAGTTGCCAAGATTAAAAAAGACACGCCAAAATGTATTGTTATTTAATTGGTTACTATAGGTCACATGTTCTAGTAACGTGGTAATTTTATTAAAGCGCATTAAACACTATTTAGTTATGAAATAGGAGATTACGGGTTAGGAGTTAGTCGCAGAAGGAGTACTTTAGTTCCGTTCTTCAGTTTTCTTCAGTTTTCGTGTTTCAACATTTACAATATAGTTTTTAAGCAGTGCAGCGGTTTCGGCCGCTAGACGCGACGTATGGTGCTTAAGCAGGACTTCTTATTAACTCCTATCAATTTAAATTTCAAACAGGAACAATTACAACTTCAGACAAGTATATTAATTAGCAGTGACCATGCAATTTTGTACTGTATTACTTTATTGTATATATTGTTATTTGCTAAATGGATGTTTTTGTTGTATAATTACGTTTAATGAATATACAAATTGAAATGCAATGACTGAACTTTACACCAAGTGTTTATCTTCAACCACTACCATCTTCAACCGTTTCTGGCGGCACAACCCTGTCATAGATGTTACAGCACTACTAAAAATTGCTGCCCACACAACCTAATTGTTTCCATGGAAATAAAACTATATCGGTTCACTTGATACTTGCGATTTAGTTATTTGCTGTATTAAAATGTATGTTCTGAATTAAAGCTTGCATATTGTTTTAGAGACCATGTTGCTGTATTTATATAATTTGTTTCCAATTAAATTCTAACTACGTTTGTACAAAGGAGCGCTTGGTCCAGTGGTACAGCACTGAACCCATGATCGGAGGGACGTGGGCTCAATCCTCTGCCACGACTATGTGTGGTGTCCTTGAGCATGACCCTTTTCCGCATATGCTTAGTACTGGTTCAAACCAGGAAGACTTCGAGCGTGATTTGCCTAAGTTGTAAGAATTTGTTTCACAATCGAATTAAAACAAATAAGTTTTAAACTAAACTAAACTACAATTTATCAAATAGTTATTGCTCTTAATAAAGCGTATGCCAGTGATGTATGACTAAAATCCCTGTTAACTCTTGGACAATTCGTGTTATTCTGATGTCTTTATATGGAAACCTTCTTGTCTGCTGCATTTTGCATTATACTATATTGTCTTTTGATTTTTTTTATGAATGTATTGTCTTGTCTTGTCTAGTCTATTTTCCTTTTGTTTACTCTTTTCATGTCTTTCTAGTCTTAATTTCCTCAGTTCGGTATTTCTCCTCACTCATGTGTTGTGTAAATTCCGTCGTGTCTATTGTTTTCCTAATCGGCACGACGTAAACATTTCAACGTGCCGAGAGCCTTGTCCTTGATATAATTATAATAATAATAATAATAATAATAATGATGATAGCAAAAATAATATTACAATAATAATAATAATAATAATAATAATAATAATAATAATAATAATAATAATAATATTAATAATTACAATAATAATAATAATAATAATAATAATAATAATAATAATAATCATAATAACAAAAAAACACACACAATAATAACAACAATAACAATAACAACAGCAACAACAACAAACAATGATTTTTATTATATTTTTTTTGGCTGGGTTAAGGTTGTCCATCCCTGAGGACATAGAAAATCCGATAACTCTCTGTAACTTTTACTATCCTGGCATAGGAAACCCTTGAAGACCTTAACCCAGGACCCATAAACATTTTTTTTTTCAAAGATAACAATTTTTAGTTAAGCATGGGTTTAGGTATCAGAATAACCTCTAAATGACCCCTAATTGTGCCTCCTATACCATCCCTAGGTCAAACCCCTAAACCCAACAATACACCCATAGTTATGTCCTTCTATAAAATTAAATTGATGATAGTGTCCCTACAACTATTGTTAGTGTCAAAATTTCAAACCTGGTTTCAGGGTTTGGTCGAACACCCCATACTTAGGTACTGTAAAGATATATATATAACACATATAATCCTTTTATATATATACGCATGTATATGCCTCGTAACTCAACAATTGTATATATTTTCCTTCTGAGACTGATATACGACATTGTGTCTCATTATACTTCGTCTCTCACCACCGATTCAAGTGGTAAAGTTATCAGTTACTTGCGGAGATGGGGTGTGCTCGAGTACTGGTTAATCCCAGGAAACAGTGGTTAAAGGCGATTGCGGTAGTTTCCGTTTTTCACAACGTTATGATTTTACGTGCGCACCGGTTGCACCGTTTGATGTATTTTCGGATAATTTGGACAAATTTTTATTGCAAGTTACATATTAAATCACAAACCTGAAATGAATTTTTTTATAATAAGAGCAAAAGAAGTAATAATTTATTGATTGGCAAAACATGAAAATTAAGAAAACTGAAAATAATTGCTTTGCCATGTAGAAGGTCAATTTCATTTTTTTCAAAAATAAGCATGGTGAGCTATTGTTTTTAAGATGTTATATTATAGAACAATGTTTGATCAATAATTCATGCAATTTTAACCAAATTCTATTGGTGAGAAATTTTTTTTTTCAATTTAAAAAAAAGGGGAGATAATTTGAGAAAAAAAAATTGCTCAACATGTTATTTTTTTCCAAGAAGAAACTATTTGTATGCAATTTGTTGTTTATTTCTGGAAACTATTTGTATTCACATGTATTTAGTGTAGAATTCATGTTATGACTATGTATTATTTTCATTTTTTGGGATTTCTCATATTTCATGGTATTTTCTTCTCCGAGCATAGGAAGTGTACATCTTAAAGGGTCAAAATAATAAAAAGAAGCATGGTGACATACTGTTTTTATTTCATTTTTGTATAACATTTGTAATTATCTAACAACCCTGAAAGTTTCAACAACATCTATTGGTTAGAAAAAAAATGATGAAACTGTAGCAATCGTCTTTAAGTAAAATGATCGTCTGTTAGCCCTCGATGGCATAAAAATGACGCTAAATATTCAATCAATCAATCCTTCTGAGACAGACTTATGGATGTTTGGTACATACGACAACGTAGGCGTTAATATAGCGATTAGATAGTGCAGTAATTGTGGGGTCCTGTATAGAACCTGCTTTCCCGAAGACACAGTAGAAACGGACAAAAAGTAAAGCACACAAAATCATAAAAAAAAATTCTCAAATTCACTCGTGAACTCGAAACCTTCCAAACAGAAATTAACTCGCGTCACTCTATCAAAGTCCCTGAGGACCTTGTCATTCTTTTTGGACAATGCACAGTCCCTCTGTGGATTTTATTTGATGATCTAAAACTAAATTAAAATCCATGTTGAATATAAAAAAAATATTTACGAAGACAACTAGTTAGTTATGAGGTTTAAATTTCAAACCTTGTTTCGGGGTTTTGTCGAACGCCCCATAATTAATTATAGATACTTATAGATACTAGTAAACATATCACCCATAGTGTGCTTTCATAATTATATACTCAACTTATATACTATTCCTTCTGAGACCGACCTGTGGATGTTTGGTTCATACGACAACGTAAGCGTAAGTGTTGCAGCAATTAGTGGGTCCTATATAGACCCCGCCTTTTATGAGAGTCTCGCAACAAGGATTTTATATAGACCAGGGCCTTTTTACCTTGCTATAAAGAGGTCGACATTCGGTGGCTGCCCAATTCAAAAATCATGTTTTTCCACTTCGCTTGATTTTTTAAAATATGTTTTATTACATTGATAGGGTATAAAACCCACCTGAATATTAAGTATTATTGCAATATATGATACTTATTGGTTAGATTATGGCGCTGTTTTCCTCCCGATCTCGAAGACTTGGGCATCTTCACAATTTCCAAAAGAAAGCTCTGAAGGCCTATACCAAAACCCCGTAAATACTTATGTGTCTTAGAATTCAGTTGCGAAATAAAGATTTGACTCGCTTAAATAAAATTCACATACGTCACTCTTTAAGAGTAATAAAAAGTCACGAGTCTAGTTTAGTTTATCGCTTCATATCAATCAATTAGGGACGAGCAATTTCGACGTTGAATAAAATTATAATTAATCTAATGCAGAATTTACATTTGAATCCTAAAAGCTCATACGCCAAAGTTTTTTGTAATATTACAACAAAACTATAATGTGTCTTTTATATCTTTTTTCCATATTTAAATGTACCAAATAAAGCCTTTGACGGTAAACGTGACTAAAATGACAAATATTTAGCGGGAAAAGAAAAACGCTGAGATATTCCGCATTCATTGATATTCATGCGGAATATCTCCGGGTTTATGCCATTCTTGGCCTGTCGAGCATAGGCAATTGCGACAATGGTGTAAGGGAGATAACTCAATTTCAATTTTGATATAATTTTACACATATTTTACCTCTTGTAAGATAAAGGATTAATTTTAAGGAGCTTTATTTTGCGAGGTCCTATATAGACCTCACACTTTATAAGAACCCCACAAGAAAGGTCTAAGATAGACCAATACTCAGTAAATGCTAGTATATCTATAGTATATTTTAAACTTGATGGACAGTTGGGTCTTTTATAAATATGAGACCGAACTGTTGGGTCCAGAGTCGATTGTTGGGGCCGAAAGTAGATTGTTGGGTCTAGACCCAACACTTCAAAATTATTTAGTAGTGCAGGGGGTCGACCCAATAATTAGGTGTAAAATGAACTGTTGGACTGGACCCAGTAATTTAATTTTTGACTCAATACCGGGGCGAAATAATATGAATATATATATATATATATTGGTCCCATTAATTGGCCAAGTTTGAGTATATATAATTATTTGCGAATAACCAAGAAATAGTGTACAGACAAGACTACGGCGAGTGCGCCTATCTACAATGCAAACCATAGATACAAAATCAAGGCCTCTGCCAAACCAATAAAATTGGTGTCGACCATGACTTATATACTATGGAATTACATACAACACATCTGGACAGAATGGACAAATTTGCATACATGAACTGATAGCTTTACATGAGTAGGATCCAGTTAAGGATTCATGACTACTCACATGCTATATAAAGGACATAACTATAAACCCGTTGGATCATATAGATACAGTGAATTCATATATATTTAATTTCTTAAAGGGAGATAATTAAATTCACAACAACGGAATTTACGATTTTTGGGATTTTTTCAGATGTTCATTCACAATGCATGATATATATATATATATATATATATATATATATATATATATATATGGAGATAATTATTTGTGAATAACCAAGACATAAATGAACAGACAAGACTAAGGCCCTCTCAGAGGGGTCCCTGTTCTCTGGATCTCTTAAAGTAATGACATTTGTTCCCCAGATCTCCAAAAGTATTTGCCAAAGATCCCCGAAAGTATTTTGCCCATGTTCCCCAGATCTCTAAAAGTATTTCCACTGTTCTCTAGATCTCCAAAAGTTTTAAACATAGTTCCCTGAAAGTACCAAATAGTGTTTCCTTAAGTAAAACGTCTACTATAATATTCTCTATTATAATTTACACAACATCATAATGAGCAAAATCCATGTACTGCCTTCTATTCCTTGTTTAAAATATCTATGGTCTATGGCTTGAACTTTTAGAGAAAAGGTATTTTTGAAGTTTCCTTAAAAATGTGTTTGTAAGCCCTGCGGCAGGGAACATCTGTGGTTCAATCACGCTGTTTCAAGAATTTCGAGAGTTTGTGATTATACAAATGCTGTGTGAGTTTGGATAAGTTTCTTAGAACAATGTGGGGTGCTATAGCTTCTACAAGAAAAATATTAACTGATAGACGACGGACAATTAACCACAACATAAGCCCTGCTAGCCTTTAGCAAGTAGACCCAAAGAAGATATCGATGGAAGGACAGAAAAGACAAAAAAAAGAGGAATAGCTGAACGGTTAATTTACAAAAGGCAATACATACACATAAATAATTGACTTAATTGTGTAAACACGATCTGTTTAAAAAAAAGTAGATTCCGGGTGGGATTGAACACCAGTCATTACGATTCAAAATCGACGCTATTAACCGCTGCACTATTCTGCCTTTAATCAGCAGTAATGTAAATTTATCTTTGTTCGGAATTACCATCCAAAATTAATTTGGGGTACTTGAAGTTGTGCAGGGGCCGTAAGAAACGTCCAAAGCTGTCAAAAGCTGTTTCAATCAGTCGACATCTCATTTTAAAAGTAATCAAGTATAAAAATTATACATAAAATCAGTGACTTAATTTCAGAGACTTGCAGGCTAATAGCAATATAATGTCCACGGCACTTTTAGTATTTCTATAATTAACTCTTCGAATTATATGCAACACATCTGGACAGGGTGGACAAATTTACATACATATATTATTATGAATAAAATAATCAATTAATCCAAATGACGTTCAGGCTCACCAGCAGTGTTTGTGACGACGATGACGTGATTGCCTGGATATTAGATTGTTTTTAATCTCCAATATGGCGGCGTGCGGTTAAATTTCATTTCCTTATTGAAAGACTCCGCGTATTTTTACGTTTACTTGCTGTTACATACAATGCCATTGTCTTTGGGTAAATGCAAATATAACGTTATAACCTATTACTATAGATTGTCTCTTAATCAGTTACAATGTATTTTATCGAAAATCGGTAAGAATGAAGAAATGTATGGATTTGGACCAAATGTGAGCAAATGTATGTAAAAGTGATTCTGTTTGAGAGAATTACAGAGGTTTCGTACCACTACTATTATGTACCAAATTGATTGGTTTCGTTCCACACATAATTAATGCATAAACTTTATAATGTTTCACACCATGATTAGGTTTCACACTTAAATAATTGTGATGATAATTGTTTGTAATTTACTAATTAATGCGTGATAGTATTGGACTGTTATTATTTGGGGTTAAACTGTAACTAAAAGACATGTGCTTTTATTTTATATAGTTGGTATATTAATGAGAAATATATAATTTTATGAAATATACAAATAATTGATAATAATTACCTAGAAAAAAATACTTGGTCAAAACTATTGCGCATCTAAAGTCATCAATTTATGTTAGCACTGGTTTTATTACAGTTCTATGTTGCCGTTGTTAGCAATAAAAAACTAACACAAGTTTATGTGTTTGAAAATAGATGTGTTCACCCTTTTACCTTATTTTAGGATCTTCAGATTGCAGAACACCTGTTTGCAGAATAACTGTGTAGACTTGTATGGCATGTCAGGCAAAATATTCATGTCTTCTGAAGTACCAGTAGATATAGAGTCAAGTAAATGGAATCCTTTACAGTGCAACATCTGCACAGAGCAGTACCTTGATCCCTGTATTCTGCAATGTTACCACAGCTTCTGTACAAGATGTGTAGAAGGAAGAATAGAAGATGGACAGATAACATGTCCAGTCTGTGGGTATGTTGTCTTTTGATTTTAGTTTGAATTATTCTGAGAGGGTCCTCCATGGCCGAGTTGTCTAAGGGGCCATCTCAAGATCACTTACCGCTCACCGCTAAGGTCGTAGGTTTTGAGTCGCACTCACTCCAAAAACTTCATGTGATAAAGTTTCCCGTTACATGCAGAAAGATGGTGATTCTGCTAAGACTGAGGTCTTCCTCCACCAGTAAAACTGGATTTGCCATATATAACCTGAAATGTGTTGAAAATGGCGTTAAACCCTAACAATAAAAAAAAAAATGATTTTTGAAATAAAATTTGTTTGCGTTACACAGTGTATTTACATACACATTTATTAATTAAGTGCTTTAGATTTAATTTATTTTGGTAAACAATAATTATTACATTTCCACAATGAATGTTATATATTTTATTAAATTCATATAGTATATTGCTCTATTGGAAGAAGCTTTGCAAAAAATGCTTAATGTTGTTGTTAAGTGTCGCTTTCAACAATTTTCAAGTCATATTGCAACAGTGTCTACTTGAGACAGTATTCTAAACGCTGCCAAACTGGAATATCATGCCTCAGACAAATACAGTATAACTTCCATATATCAAAGTTCAGGGGACCGTCATGAAAAGTTCGATATACCGGGACTTCGATATATGTGCATATCTGGATCACTCGATGGTGATGGTAAAAGTTTGATTGGTAATGAGATCGCAACATGTATATGAGTGTAGATCTACCTGTCATACTTTTTCTAGTAAAGGTAAGTTGAAATAAAACATAAATTAAATCGTGTTTATTATTTATTGAATCCCTGCATGTCATTTAAAAATCAATATAACTAAAGCACTACAAACATGTACAAACATAAAAACTTACATGGAGCACTTCCGGTATACGTCATACAATGCGTACGATTTACACATACGTTAGAATAACACACATATACACTGCACAAAATCACATAAGCATCACAGAAAGATACAGTCTGTAGGGCTAGTCCGAGTCGCTTATATACAAGTGAGATGATATGTCGAGTACAATCCATTATCGAAGATTTATCAATAAGTCTAATGTTTAATTTTGAATTGAATATTAGCCATAATTTGGGTAGTTAACAGCGCTTGTAGGTAGTTAGCCGTTCTCGGTAAATTGGTGATATGTAATCATAACAGACGCAGTCGCCATGTTTGCATACACAAAGTTAATTTGTTTTATCAGTAAATTAACACCATTCTGCCTTTAATTAATCAAATGTTTATTAAAGTGTGACTCCTAACAAACATTTGTCCGAGCACTCGAAGGGACTTTACGCTATATGATCAGCGGGGCCTTTGTTCCTACGATCATCACACCGGCGTACCGCAGGTGTGAAATACATGTACATCACTCCCGCGAGAAATTTTGAACAGGTAATCGATATTCGATACATAAATGGTTAATGATGTGTAAAAGGACTCTTTGGGGCCGTGAAAAAACTTCGATATACTGAAAAATTCGATATGTATTACTTCGATATATTTGCGGTTTTTCCATATAGATTTAGAAGGAAAAAAGTTGGGACTTGAGAAAAAGTTTGATATACTGAGAAATTCGATATATTGAAGTTCGATATATGGAAGTTATACTGTAGTATGAACCACACCCAGTATTATTATACTGGCACTGGGCCGCCCAGCCCTAGAACTATCCTCTTAATGCTGAGCGCCAAGCAAAGAAGATTCTAGTACCGCTCTTGGTATGACCCGACCAGAGATCGAACCTCCAACCTTTCACATGTGAGACAGACGCTGTACACATAGACCACCACTGCTGTTTTGCTTGATGTGCTGGTCTTGTCATGTAAATATTTATAACTAAAAGCGCCACTTAACCATATTCATATTCTTTTATCATGTGACTTATATTCTGATTTTGCACAAATTTTGTCCTGTTTCAGTGCTGTGACAGTAATCAAGGAGGACTGTACGGTGCCGCCTCCCGACCCTCTTCTTAAGTTTCTGGTAGAATCTTCATCTCCAGGTGACAAAATACAGTGTGCCAACTGTGATCAGGTTAGTTTGTCAATTATCCAAATTGTGCATGGCAGAATACTCACAGAAACCTCATGTTGTCATATATGTCATCAAGGAATTCTTCTATAGGTCCTTGATTTCATGTATTGAGTGTATCGTATTCAATCTTGAAATCTTGAGTAACTGTTGTATTATTTTGTGATTTTGTATTTATTGCTGTCATATCTCTATGACCAGATTAAATTGTCACTTGCCAACTGTGATCAGGTAAGTTTGTCACTTAGTTTATACTAATTTATTTAAGCTTGATTGCGATGAAAGCTCAGAGCTTATATGAACTGCTCCTGAGTTCACTTCCTAGGTAGAACCAGTACTTAGTGTTGTGTTATGAGAGGCAGTGCCGGAGCGAACTCGCAACCTCTCACATGAGCGACCAACACTCTATCCATTACACTACCGCCCCACTTAAAGTGTCACTTACCAACTGTGATCAGGTTTGTTTGTCCCTTGCCAACAGTGACCAGGTTAGTTTGTGACTTGCCAACTGTGACCAGGTTAGTTTATCACTTGTCAACTGTGACCATGTTAGTCTGTCACTTGCCAGCTGTGATCATTTGTCAGCTGTGATCATTGTGTCACTAAGTATTACAGATTGAAATCTGATAAAAGATTTATTTAGCGAATGGAGTGTGTGTTAAAAAGATATAGTATACATAGACTCTTTAAATATAAAGGTACTTAATTTATATCTTTTTATGTTTTTTTGTATATATAATATTTTATATAAAAGGGAAGTAATGTTTCCACTTGAAAATTTGATTTTTACAAAGCTGAAACACATCTGCAACATATGCCCTAAATTATAGAGACTGTTAAAACACTAATTATCCATTTTGCTAATTCTCAGACTGACAAGCAGCTGTTTTTCTGTAACACGTGCACCCAGCCACTATGTGTCACCTGCAGAGAGAGTACTCATCGCGCAAAAATGTTCCAGACGCATGATGTCGTCATGCTCACTAAACACAGTAGAGATATACAGAAACAATGCAGTAAGTAAAATACGACTGTTATTGGTATATATCAGATATGTTATTGAAGACATAAATTTCCAAACCATGCAGTGCTGATATATTTTCTTAGGTACACTTTAGATTTATATATGGGTACACTTTAGATTTACATATGCCTTACTTGCCATATTGTCTATAACTTTTAGCTCTCCTGAGCTGAAGGTGAGCTTTTGTGTTCATGCTGTCTCCATCATCTGTTCTACATGAACTTTAACTGGGAACAACATCTTCTCTGAAAATGCTTGACAGGATATTCGCAAAATTTAGTGTGAAGCATTCTTTAAAATGTGAAGCTCTTTCAAATTTGTTGAAATCATCACCCTAGCATCAGATATGACATAAAAAGTTATAAACTTTTTATTCCAATTTCTAGAGCATGGTTTAGTTGTAACAGGCAAGATTGAGCCATTTAAAGAACAAGATGTCAATAAGAGGCCAGTGGGAGCTATTTGTGAATTTGTAACTCTTCTTCTCAAGAACTGACCAGCCAAATTTGTTTATGTATGGTATAAATGATCCATCTGAGTATGGCTTTTAGGTTGTTATTTTTTCTTTAAATATACTTCTTCTGTGCCTAGTGGTTATGGCATCTGCCTTGGAAATGAGAGGTCGAAGGTTCGAATCCCGACGGAAGCACTTGGAATTTTTCTGATGCAGCTGGATGCTTACCCAGCAGCTAGTTAAATTTAGGGGTTCCAAATGTCTAACAGTCTGACACCGGGCAAGGATAGCTTTCAGGAAGTAACTGTGTACAACATTAAGGTGTCTCATAAGCCCATTATTGCTGGCCCTTTCGGTAGGGGTGACACTATAATAAACAAACACTTTACTTTTTACTTTATTCTCTTTTTTTCATCTAATGGTATAAGGAACTATTTTAATCAATTGTCTTGATGTCTGGAGTATAGTTTAGTCAACACATTTGAGACTGGGTCTTTCAAAGGAGTTTAAGATTCATAAAGTCATCATTATGATAATTTTTATTTGCTCTCTCCCTATCTTTATTTTCAAAATTGGGTAGGTAGGTAAGTAGGGACAATAATTATCATGCCAGCAAATAAAAAACATATTTTGTGTAGGCAGAGGCAGATTATTTGATGTGTAGAAAGAGAGCAAATTAAAAAAGATGTCTCAAGTGAAATCAGGTGAGCAAATTGAGCCCAATAGGACCTCTTGTTTATAAAGAAAACAAAATGAAAAAAAATTTGGTATCAGATAAGGAAGATAACTAATTTTAGTTTATACTAATTCCTTTAGAAAGCTCAGAACTTATATGAATTGCTCTCGAGTCCACTTCCTGGGTAAAACCAGTACTGAGTGTTGTCTTTTGAGAGGCACCGGGTCGAGCTCGGGATTGGATCTTCAATCTAACACTCTATCCATTGCACTACTGCCCTGCTATTGAAATTGTTCTGGAGATTTCTCATAGATTTATTACTCTTTTCTATGCATTTTCAAATGATGAAATTTTAGTTAAATAGCATTGATTTGAAGTAAATTAAGTAAATTAGTTTATTCTAGTTGGGATTTTGGAAGTTATGTGATTACTGTAATAAATGCTTTTAATTTCTGATATTTATTTCATAGTTGCTATTATTAGAATGGTGATGTTGACATAACTGAAATGAACTTTTTTATTCCAGAGATACATGGTGAACCATTTATTCTCTTTTCGACGGAGAAAAAGCTAATGCTGTGTATAAACTGTTTCCGAGACATGAAAGTGTAAGACACATAAATTTTCTTACTTATTAGCTCGTCTGAGCAAACACCTGGGTGAGCAATTCTGATTGCCCTGTGTCTGTTGTCCATCTGTCTGTTAACTTGTTATGTGGTGTGCATGCAGTATGCTTCATGGGATTTCCACTAAAGTTACAAAGTATATATATAATCATAGTATCTCAGAAAAATTAATAAAAAGGTCAAATTGGATCATTACTTTTGGAGTTATGTCCCTTGAATCATATAGTTGATGACATTGTGTACAGCCTAGCATCCAAACTGTCCATTTAATTTTTGTCATACTTAAGTATGTAATGCGATTTCCAGTATTCCAGACCCGGTATAGACAGAACCATGTTATAAATTTTGCGATTATGACTATAGAAAGTTACACATGTGGAATGATGCACATCTTTTTTTCTGTTTCTTTCAATATATAGTGTTATTTAGAGTGAACTGATTACTAACATTGTTTCTATTCTGTAATTATATGTTTCTTTTGTATAAACTGATAATTTGGACAAAAAACGTTGTCGTCGTCGTCGTTGTTGTTATTATTATTATTTGACAACTTCATTATATCTTACATTTGGCAAATTCATTTTATCTTACATTGGACAACTTTATTGTATATTACATTTGACAACTTCATTATATCTTACATTTAGCAACATCATTATAATTTATCTAACATTTGACAACTTCATTATATCTAACATTTGACAACTTCATTATATATTGCATTTGACAAGTTCATTATATATTACAATTGACACCTTCATTATATCTTACATTTGGCAAATTAATTTTATCTTCCATTTAGCAACATCATTATATCTAACATTTGGTAATTTCATTATATCATTCTTTGGCAACTTAATTTAATCATTACATTTGGTAATTTACTTTTATCTTACATTAAGCAAATTCATTATATCTTACATTTAGTAACTTCGTTATAATTTTATATGAACATCATATGAATACATCTTGTGTAAACACGTCACATTTTTTACTTAATACCAACTTTCTAATATAAAATAATGACAGAAATGTATTTATGACATAAAAACGGATGGATAGAATCTGACAAGTCTACAAAAACAAAATTAAGATAATAGTATTGCTACAATTTCTATATTTATGGATTAAACCACAGAAGCATGTGCAGGTGCAAGGGCCTCCTTGAGTTAATTATTAGTTGATTGACAGATGTAACTGAAGGAACTACTGTATCATCAATCAGCACTTCTCCACTCTGAATGTAGCTTGCTGAAAGTTCCGTGTAGTGGATACGGAACATAGTTATTGGATTGATTCTAATCGTGAGGTTACTTTCTAGCCTTTTCCCTTTTTTTCTTACCTTAGTAAGCCACCTAGTGAGAAGTCTATATTAAACTCTCGATTAGCATTTGGCAAAACAAAATTTTTGGTAAATTCTAAACAAATGGCTTTATGAAAAGCATGACATTGTGTGATAAAGATGAAAGGGACAAATCATTATTTGTCGGCGTAAATTGATTAAAAGTGATGTGTTAGCATCAGTCTGGATTTATAAGGTGTAATTGAGGCACAATTTAGAAGAGGTCACAGTGGGAAACAACATAATACACGATTAAGTTTAGATTTTTAAACCAATTCATCATAAAAAATTGTTATAATGCGATTTTTTCATGAATCTTGTTGAAAATACAAATATCAATTTTAAATTTGGGAGCCATAGAAAACCACATTAAAACGACTTTTGCATTTGTATCAGAAGGTGCTATGTCAAAGTTGTAGTGTATTATATAGTCATAATACCTGGGATAAGTTTTTGAAAATGACTACATCGGATAATCAATGTTAGAGTTGTGGCCCATGAATCATCAAAGAATGCGTTATTTGAGCTTGTGTGCACTCAAGCAATCCAGTTAAATCCTCATCACAAAACAATGATTATATAACTATACTGTCTGACACGTTCTTAAATCAGCCAAATTTGATATGTCAATAGTTCAAGCATTAGACCTTTTAATCATATAACATTGTGTGCACTCTATTAATCACATTGACAACGAGGATGAAGACATTTTAATGAATGTTGTCTTGACATGGCAGACAGAAGAAGCTTGGGAAAATGTGTGCTTTTCTATGCAAATGTACATGCAGCAGAGATGCAGATTTTATTTTGAGAATAAGATGCACTTTCACAGTTATGTATTTGAATAATTGTTCATGTTATCTTCCCCATGCAGAGAGAGTCGGTCCCACTGTGTTGATCTAGAAACAGCTTATAAACAAGGATGTCAGAAACTGGATGATACCATGCAGGTAAGGGGCAGGATTTGTTTGTCTTCCTTTTACATTTACTGCCCTCCGCTTTCTGAGGTTTCTTGGTAGTAAAATGGAGTTGACTTCCTATTTCACTATGCTGGTATTTGTAAAATGGACTTCCATATAAATTCTAAGAAAATAGTAATAACCAGGGGCCGTTTCACTTACGTTTGTAAGTTTACCAACTTCATAGTGTAAAATTTTAAGTTGTGAAAAAAAGTCTGTTAAAATTCATTTAGTGTGTTGGTTACTTATTTTACGTTCCTTTGTAAGCATTATAAAAAGTGTTCTTTCTATACTAACCAAATGAAACGTTAAGAGATGTCACAATTTGTTTGTTCCAAATTCTGAAGAGTTAAGAAGGTTAGTGAAATGGGCCCCGGTTATCTTGTTTGTAACATTTTTATCCCCTCTCCATTTTTGAGGGTTGGATATAGAGTTGCCCTTGTCTGTCCAGCCATTCTTACATACATAGATACGTGTATCACACTTCTTTGTCAGCTCGGCTCCTTCTAAACTTCTACAATGGTTTTGACTAAACTTGCTAGAATGAAGTTTATATTTACATATCATTGTCCATCGACTTTTGACTGAGTAATCAATGACAATTTAATTGTTTTTAATGGTAAATCTTGTCAGAACTACTTTTCTTAAAGTTTTCAACCTATTTTGGCCAAACTTGCTTGAGAGAAATAGTATAAAGTCCAGTTGCATTCTGATCTGCTTACTATGATCCCTTGATTATTTCAAATCATAAGTTTTAAGGTGAGGTTATTGACCTTTTAATAATTTTAATGGTAAGTCATTACCCTTTCTTATTTTTTTCAACTGATTTTGGCCAAATTTGCTAGACAGTATCAGTATAATGTCCATTTGGACATATCATCAATGTGTTGTGATCCAGTGACTTTTTTGGGAGTTATTGCCCTTTAAATACTTTTAATGGTCAATCTTGTGAGCTCTTCTCCTCCTGATGTATACTGTCTAATATTGGATGTACATGTTTTATATATTGTCTGAGTTATTGACAAAAATGTTTAGGCCAAGCATAATAACCAGTCTGATCGCTGCTGTTACTCTGGAGTTACAGTCCTTTAATTGTTCTAAATTTGAATAATGTCCAAATTGGTCACAAAACATATTTGATAAAACTCCTATGTTATGGCCCTTGCTTTGTGTGAAATTACAGACATAGTTGTGTCCCCTCTCTAATCGAAGTAATTTTAATCTAAATTTTACCAAACTCATTCATATTTTTATTGGCAAAAAGTCTAATATTTTAAATTGGTGTTGCCATCTTTGGTAACTGTTTTTGCCAAATTGGGAGCCTTTGCCACATGATGGTGGTGACATGTTTTTGTTTAAGATTAATACTTCAAATAAAATTAAAATCAGTTACTTGGATGCTGCTGATATTTTTAAGCTTCCTGAAAGCGAGCATATAACTTTGTCTAAAGTGCATTATTCTGAATGCTTTTCTGGTGCATTACTTCAGCATAATGGAACATGGACAAAGGACACGTTGTGGCAGTGCAAAGTGAAAGAACCATAGCTCTATCTGGAATACAGCATATTTTCAAATGTATGTAAGGGAATCCATTGCGACTATGGACATGGATAGAGAGCAATGTGTGGAAGTGCAGAGAGAACAATTCTCTGTTGAATAATGACAGTTATCTCTTCTTTTGTACTGTTCTGTTAAATTGGCTTTTCCAGAGTATGTCTTCATAAGTATGAAAAGGAATCCATTGAGACTTGAAACACCAATAGAGGGCAATGTGCCATAACTCTACCATGATTTATGATTATATTCCCTTTTGTACCTGTCTGTACTTTTGTCTGTCTTCAATGGTTTGGAAGACTGCGGCGTGGTCTAGTGGTAGAGTGTCCGACTCTCATGTGGAAGGTCGTTGGTTCGATCCCCGGCCGGGTCATACCAAAGACTTTAAAAATGGTACTAGAAGCTTCCTCGCTTGACGCTCAGCATTTAGAGGAGAGTTCTAGGTCTGGTCGGCCCGGTGTCGGTATAATGTGACTGGGTGGGGTATCATACCATGTGTCTGCAGCATGATACTCCAGTGTGACAGCGCTCAGAATACTGTCTCAAGTAGACACCGTCGCAATATGACTGAAAAATTGTTGACAGCGACGCTAAACACCATACAACAACAACAACATCAATGGTTTGGAAGGGATCAAATCAATCAAGCACTTGTTTTGGGAGCATCGGTCGGTTATACTGTTACCTTTATTATCTTAGTTACTTGAGCTCACCTGTATTTGTATTGTTTTTAGTTTTACATGAATTGGTACTTTATAAATCTACATACATGTATCATTTGTTTGTGAACAGTCTATAAGAGACCTCCAGAACTCTGTGAGAGACGGAATATTGCTGCTACGGGCTCTACTAGAAGAAATAGAGTCTAACGCTGAACAGGAAAAGCAAGATATTGTCAAATTGTACGACACAATGCAGGAACAAATATCTCAGATGAAGGATTCCCTGCTCAAAGAAATTGACAGGTTCTTGAATACAGTCTTTATCTAACATAATTGAATACTGATCAATTGAATATTTAGCATCATTTTTATGCCAACAGAAGATCAGTTAACCTAACCACTGTTTCCTTGGATCCTGGAAGGTTATCCAGAACTCGAGCACCCCCCATCTCCACAAGTAATTAATAACTTTCCCAAATGAATCAGCGGTTAGAGATGAATGATGAGACACAATGTTGTATATTAATCATCATGGAGACTGGCTGGGTGCTGATTCAAACTCACGACCCCCTGGATTGATAGTCAGATGGCTACTGGTTGAGCAAATCAGACCTGGCTTATCTAACACAAGTACAGTCTTTATGAATGTTTGACCTCTATTTTACAGTGTACATGTTGAGTGAAGCTTGTATGCATAATTATTGTATGATTATTGTACAGGAGTACTCAACAACAAGTATTTTACTCAGATGTGTGATTGATCTATAAAATGTCTGGTCCTGAAATATTGATTGTTGTTATATTTCAGTCAGTATGATGAAAAACTGGAGTTGTTCAAGAATCAACTGATCAGTCTTACTACATTCCTTCCCACACTGCACGTGCATCTGGTCACATGTGCAGCATTCTTCAGTTCTGCCAACAAATATGAATTCCTCGACTTTACATATGTAAGTGTTAATTACTTGTCTATTCAATGTTACTTTTACAAATTCCATTCATATCTCATTCAGCTTTAACATGTGTGGGAATTATGAATAGAATCATTTCTGCAGAGGGTAAATAAATGTCATTTCATTTTGTAATATTTGGTCAAGTTCATCATTGTCCATCTCTTTGCGAAAGCGGGAGACACTAATTTGGGGCTGTCCATCCGTTACACTTGGGTTTCCGTGCAATAACTTAAGAATGCGAAAATAAAATATTTTGAAATTTTAATTCAATGTTTATAATGACAAAACACGGGCTATATTCCATTTTCAGGAATTGTGGCATTTGTCATTCTACAGTTATGACGCTTTAATTTGTGAAAAATCGTATACTTGGGGGTTTCCGTGCAATAACTTCAGTGTGCCTGAATCAAATCTTGAAAAAAGTGGGGGACATTAATGCACTGAATTTGCTTGTAGTTAAATCAAATCCTCTGTGGTTCAAGGTTGCTACAAGATCTATGACCAGAATAGGATCACTGTGGCTGTTGTATGTCATAAGAGGTGACAGATTGAGTATTAGATATAAAATTACAGTTTTATAGGCGCAGTTGCTCTCACATGGATTCCAGGTTTTTGCATGGGCCTTGTGATCCCGTCGCAAAAATATTGTTAATGTCAAAGTTATGGCTCTTTAATTGTCAAACATTGTATTGTTTGATCTTGTAAACACTCTTGTACCCACTTTTTTTTCTTATCTTCAACAAACTTACACACAAGTTATATAGCCATATCTCGGATAAAAAAATTTAGCTGGCCAATTTGACAATTATTGTCATTATGGCCATTGAATTGTCAAAATGCACTATTTAACCTTTATTCTTGGGACAAAGTTTTAAACTGGATAAAAGGATAAATAAGGATAATTAATGTTAGAGTAAAGGCCATTGAATTGTCAAAAAATGTGTTGATTTACGTTGTGTCCACTCTAGTACCTATACTTTCCATTTTGATCTTCACAATACTTACATACCGGTAGTAGTTATATATCCATAGTACATTGTACATATATATTGGACAAGGTGTTGAACTGACCAAATCAGAATCAGAGAATTAATGTTGGAGTTCTGGCCCTTATTGATATTTTGATAAAATTTTGCTTGTATGTTGAGATTATTTTTTAGGTAAATTATTTAAAGGTTAGAAAAAAAAGCTAATGTCTGTTAGTATTTATGCAAACCATTAAAATCTTGTCAGGGATGTATCATATGATTATGAAATAACAAACTATTTTCTTAAACTGGCCAGAATAAACATGTTGTTGCTATTATTGCAGGTACTAATGAAGCGTTTGACAGCTATAATCCAGGTACAGCACCCACTACATCCGTCACAGACCAGTGATATTGTCACAGAGTACAAGGCGAAATTTGCCAAGTGAGTCTTATATAGTAAAATTTTACTCTTTCGGTGTTATTTCCCCATAACTGATAGATGTACATGTAAGAGGTATAGTGTTCAGTCGGTTCAGTTATATGTATGAAGGTTTATCCATCACACTTTTCCTTTGTGGCTGTAACTCTACAGTTGATGGCAGAAATGGGCAACACTAAATGGAATAGTGTTATGTACCAGCTCCCACCATCCAAACCGAAGGTCTAGAATGGATCAATGGTCAAATGGTTTGATTTTTCCTTCTGACTTTAAACTGTGTAATGAATTTCTAAACTTAAAAAAGAATATTCAGCATAAAAAAAGACGCATATTGCACAATTCTGAATTTCTAATGTGTTTGTTTTTAGTCAGTTTTCGGTTTCATCGGAGGTGTCTATAGCTTTACCGGGTACCATCCACCTGTCCAAAAAGATTACTAAAAAATAATCCAAGCTAGGTTTGTGAAACTTTGCATGTGGATACAAGGCAATAAATAGATAATGCAGGAATGCAGATCATTTTATTTTTTCAGTTTGACAAAAACTGTAGTTGCAATGGCCACACTTTTTGGTAAAATTGCAGATACAACATGGATTCTGTGTTTATACAAAAAGAATCTAAGCTACATTTGTGAAACACAGCATAGAGGGCAATAAAGAGACCATGCACAAAAAAATTGTGGTGACAACAAAAATCGTATACCTTGCTATTTTTCAGTGTGTTGTTGTTTCTGTATTGAGAGACCACAGGGTGGTCTAGTGGTAGAGCATCTGTTTCTCATGCAGAAGGTTGTGGGTTCGATCCCCGACCAGGTCATACCAAAGACTTTCAAAATTATACTATAAGCTTCTTCGCTTGATACTCAGCATTTAGAGGAGAATTCTAGGTCTGGTCGATCTGGTGTCAGTATAATGTGACTGGGTACTCCAATTGACAGCGCTCAGAATACTGTCTTAAGTAGACACCGTCGCGATATGACTGAAAAATTGTTAAAGCGACGCTAAACACCATACAAACAACAACATTGGTTATTGTCATTATTTACAATTTAGGGCTAATAAACAATCATTTAACCTAACCACTCTTTCCTGGGTCAGTTACTTGGCCCACACACTGTTAAAATTTTTGTGTTTAGGTATGTTTCCCAGAAACTGTTATGTTCAGAGTCAACAAAATTGGATTATAGACTGAAGTACATGTACTACCCAAAAGCATGCAGCATTTATCTTAGATGATCTTGATTCAACAAATAATGAAATAAGTTTTTACTAATTTATTTAAGCTGGATTGAGAAGAAAGTTCAAAGTTTATATGGACTGCTTTCTAGGTCGAACCAGTATGGATTTTTTTGGTTGAGCTGGTGATCGAACTTGCAGCCTCCTGTGTGAACTACCACACTCTATCTACTACACTACCACAGAAATATCCTTCACTAAAAACTTCCATTAAGTTATTTAAGTATTTAAATAATTTTATTATGGCAATCGAGTTTTCACAGTATGGTCCTGAAATCACAATTATTGGATCATTCTGGATTACTGTTTGGGAATAATCAATGGACATAAAAACTGTGCCAATATCCTAAATATGTACCAATAGCCTGATTGAGCACATATTTTAGATGGTTTCACACCAGTTAAATTATGTTCTTTGTTCAATATATAATATAAAATAAGCTCTAGGATTTTGATTGTAAAAAAGAAATTCCACATAGTATTCTTTTCCATAGCAGGAATGTATCCACTCATAAAAATGCACAATAACTGGTGTGTTGACCAGCTTGTTTTGTTTTTTTTTAAAAAAATACTTTGCAGTGACACACCTCATTTTTTTAATAAAGTAATTGTCAAATGATCTGTTAAAATCCTATAAAAGTCACATTTTTAACACCAGTGATGTCTTATAGCAGTATATGCTATGCCAAATTGTGCTGTACTCATCAGCAGCAGGAAATCACAGAACCTATGAACCGTTTTGAATATAGTTCAAGCCAAATTATGTAGGACTCTTTTAAGGGCATTAATCATGTTACCATGGGAAAAAAGAGGGGGGTAGGTGGGGACTGTGTAGCAAAACATATAATGAAATTTATAATTAATGTTTGTACATTAAGCTTGCCAAAGGTGAGAGGTTAAGGGCCATCATGTCCTCTATTTTTCATTCAGTTCTATTAAATTACTAGAAAATAACATAATGCCTTATGAAACTGAGTGTGTTGATCTTGCATGGATTTGAACTTTCTCTTTTACTCAGTGTTTTCTTATCTTCATGTAGATATTTTCTACGGGACATCAAGTTCCAACTTTATAGTATGTTTTAGAAATGGTAAACTGATAGAAATTTTTTAAAAAAAAATGCATTTTCACTAACCAGTATTTTATAAAAAAAGTTAATATTTCAAAATGTCACCATGGTTTTATTAATATAGTTTTTATACTCGAGTGTTTTGTTGTAGGTGCTTGGAGCCCCTTTTATTCCCCCATAGGAATAGTGGAACTTCCATGTCTGTGCCAACATCCATGGCCTCCAGCGTCACATGTACACGGTGAGTCAATATAGTTAGTTTAATTTTAATTAATTTCTATGTTACCATGCCAGCTGTTTTTCATAATCATTGTTGTCTATAATTTCTTCCAATGTTTTAAGCTCATCTGAGCAAAGCTTAAGGTGAACTATTGTGGCCTTCCTGTATCCGTCCATAAATTTTGGTTGTGTGTATTTTGGCATCTGCATTTTTCATTGTATCTTTACTATATTTACATAGTACTTTATATCCATCATGCACTTATGTTGGACAGGCTCTTGAACTGGCCACATCCAATAATTATTGTCTGAGTTATGGGCCTTCAATTGTTAAAAATCTTTTCTGCAGGTATGATAACTCTCCATCTATCAGTACAATGACTACAAGCAGACCTGGTATGGATTTATCTTCTCTCAATCACCCAGGTGTCACCAGATATAATCACAACAAAACAGCATTCAAACTCAAACTGATGGAAACCAAGGGCTTCTTCTCTGACCATTGTAAGGAATTTGATGATGCCCATAGGGTAAGTAATTTATTGAGCTGTTACTGATATATTCAAATGACTTCTCTGAAACTTCTTGACAGATTTTCACCAAATTTGGTGTGAAGAATTCTTAAACGAAGATTTGTTATCTTTTTCAAAACATGATCATGGGATCAAATTTGACTCCACCCCAGGGGCTTATCAGGTTTGTTAAATTGACCCTAGGGTCAAAATTGACTCCACCCCAGGGGCTTATCAGGTTTGTTTAATTGACCCTAGGGTAAAAATTTGCTCCACCCTAGGGGCTTATCAGGAGGTTTGTTAAATTAACCCTAGGGTCAAAATTGGCTCCAACCCAGGGGCTTATCAGGTATGTTAAATTGACCCTTGGGCCAAAATTTGCTCCACACTAGGGGCTTATCAGGTTTGTTAAATTGACCCTAGTGTCAAAATTGGTTCCAACCAAGGGACTTATCAGTTAAACATAGAGAAATTCCAATTTTTTGCTTTTATTGGCGTTTGAATCTGTTGGCGATATCAGTTTAGCCCAATTTGCGAAAAAAAAGTTCAGAGTTCATATGAGCTGCTCTTGAGTCTGCTTCTTGGGTAAAACCAGTACTGAGGGTTGTTATTTGAGAGGCATCGAGTCCGGGGTTCGAGCCCACAACCTGAGTGGTATTTGCTTCAGGAAATCGTGTCACACAACAGTAACAATAGTGTCTTTAGATGTTACAAATATTCTCACCACTGTTTCTGAGCAGTGATTATTTCATTATTTCTCCAGAAACTTATGCACAAGGTCGAAGGTCTCAAATTGTCCATGCAAGAGGTTCAGCGAGATCTTACGCTACGTAGAAGTTTGACAAAGGATGCGGCAATTACTGATTTGAAGACAAAGATAAGCTTGACAGAAGATCTGCTAGACATACACCAGGACCATGTGCAGGGTAAACAGGATGGTCTGGAGAAGGTATGTAGACATCAAGCTGATTACTGTATACAGTCAAACCTGTGTAAGCAGTCACCTCTATTAATTAAGCAGTAACTTAAGCAGCCATATAAAATTTTGCTATTTCCCATTTCTATGCTTACAGAGTGAAGTAGCCTGTATTAAGCAACAATCCATATTAAAAGGCCACTTGTGCTCATTTCCTTGACTGGATGCTGAAGACAGGTTAGACTGTATTACAAACTGATATTGTTTTAATTAGATGTAAAATATACTTAGGTTTCAGTCAAAAAGCAGAAAATAAGCTACATACATGTATTATGAAGTCCTAAATTGTAACGAAATATGATTGATTTAATGTTTTCTTGCATATCGGTGATATACTTTCCTTTGCAGTATAAATGACAGCATAAAAGCACAAAGGTGTTATCCTCATATGTTGTAAAATTAACCTCTGGAACTTGACAGATTATCAGTAACCAGTAGGACTAGTGACCTTCAAATAAAGCTTGCCAATAATATGGCAATGCATGATAACAAACTGGCCACATCACAAGACTTACGTATGTTATTTTCAAGGTTCGCTACATCTGCATAACCAGTGTTATAATGAATTTAAAGTGAAATCATTGAAACTTTACTTGTGTCTTCATTAATACCATTAAAAGGACTTGAGGGAAAATTCCATTTATTATAGCCCTTTTATGCATAGAAAAAAATTGGTTAAGTTTTTCAGCAAGCTTATATCTCAGTTACTATTAACCTTTACATCAATAAAACTTCACATGTGTGTTCACTGCCAGCATAGGAACTTGAGGGAACCTGTTTTATATGTTACAGAAATATTGTACTACCCCCGGCCTAGCTCTTTTATCCTACCGAGCCATGGCCACTTGTCTGTTGTTTTGTAAGTAACGCAAGGTAAATAATGTACACTTCATGGTATACAAATGTTTGTTTGATCCATCCTATACTTTACAGCACTGGGAAGAGGCATTGGAGAGGATTGCAGGGGAGCAGGATGTGTACAAAGGTTTGTTTTACTGTTAAACATTTGGAGAGTGTGTGTTACCAAGTTGGTAATTATATATTGCTCTGCAATTCATCATTCTAACCCATGTTTGATTGATACCATTAACACTATTAGCTTGCCGGGATGAATGTCCAGGAGAGCTATTGCCATGACCCAGGGGGCGGCGTCTGTAGACACCCAAGTTTGCGTTTAGTTGCATTTTGTTTTGGTGTTTGCCTCCAATCTCAATCTTTGCATGGGTCGTGAGTTTTCTCCCAAAGGCGAGCATTGTTGTCCTCTGACAACTCTTGTCCAATATAAGGCCACGTAATGCAATCAACCATGGGTTCCATCTACATGTATGTCTGCAACTTAACTTAAATGTTAGGAAATAAACATACATGCACTGGTACCTGGATTGTGTTCTGGGCGGCATTCATCATCTTTAAACAGGAAACACTTTTGCTGCCTGTTTCCCTAAAATATTTGCGTACTGCTTGTTAATTTGAGTATGAGCCAGTGTCCAGAAAAATATGTTAGCTAATGTAAGTAAACGTTTAATTAAACTGAATGCAGCCCTGATTAAAGAAATGCCTCAGATCATAACATAGTATTACAAAATACTGTTTTCTGAAATACCTCGGATCATTACATAGGTATTACAAAATACTGTTTTCTGAAATACCTCAGATCATTACAAAGTATTACAAAATACTGTTTTCTGAAATGCCTCAGATCATTACATAGTATTACAAAATACTGTTTTCTGAAATGCCTCAGATCATTACATAGTATTACAAAATACTGTTTTCTGAAATACCTCAGATCATTACATAGGTATTACAAAATACTGTTTTCTGAAATATCTCAGATCATTACATAGTATTACAAAATACTGTTTTCTGAAATGCCTCAGATCATTACATAGTATTACAAAATACTGTTTTCTGAAATACCTCAGGTCATTACATAGGTATTACAAAATACTGTTTTCTGAAATATCTCAGATCATTACATAGTATTACAAAATACTGTTTTCTGAAATGCCTCAGATCATTACATAGTATTACAAAATACTGTTTTCTGAAATACCTCAGATCATTACATAGGTATTACAAAATACTGTTTTCTGAAATGCCTCAGATCATTACATAGTATTACAAAATACTGTTTTCTGAAATATCTCAGATCATTACATAGGTATTACAAAATACTGTTTTCTGAAATACCTCAGATCATTACATAGGTATTACAAAATACTGTTTTCTGAAATACCTCAGATCATTACATAGGTATTACAAAATACTGTTTTCTGAAATACCTCAGATCATTACATAGTATTACAAAATACTGTTTTCTGAAATACCTCAGATCATAACATAGGTATTACAAAATACTGTTTTCTGAAATGCCTCAGATCATTACATAGTATTACAAAATACTGTTTTCTGAAATGCCTCAGATCATTACATGGTATTACAAAATACTGTTTTCTGAAATACCTCAGATCATTACATAGGTATCACAAAATACTGTTTTCTGAAATGCCTCAGATCATAACATAGGTATTACAAAATACTGTTTTCTGAAATACCTCAGATCATAACATAGGTATTACAAAAAACTGTTTTCTGAAATGCCTCAGATCATTACATAGTATTACAAAATACTGTTTTCTGAAATGCCTCAGATCATTACATAGTATTACAAAATACTGTTTTCTGAAATACCTCAGATCATTACATAGGTATCACAAAATACTGTTTTCTGAAATGCCTCAGATCATAACATAGTATTACAAAATACTGTTTTCTGAAATGCCTCAGATCATTACATAGGTATAACAAAATACTGTTTTCTGAAATACTTCAGATCATTACATAGGTATTACAAAATACTGTTTTCTGAAATACCTCAGATCGTAACATAGGTATTACAAAATACTGTTTTCTGAAATGCCTCAGATCATTACATAGTATTACAAAATACTGTTTTCTGAAATGCCTCAGATCATTACATAGTATTAAAAATACTGTTTTCTGAAATACCTCAGATCATTACATAGGTATTACAAAATACTGTTTTCTGAAATACCTCAGATCATTACATAGGTATTACAAAATACTGTTTTCTGAAATACCTCAGATCATTACATAGTATTACAAAATACTGTTTTCTGAAATACCTCAGATCATTACATAGGTATTACAAAATACTGTTTTCTGAAATACCTCAGATCATTACATAGGTATTACAAAATACTGTTTTCTGAAATACCTCAGATCATTACATAGGTATAACAAAATACTGTTTTCTGAAATACCTCAGATCATTACATAGGTATTACAAAATACTGTTTTCTGAAATACCTCAGATCATTACATAGGTATTACAAAATACTGTTTTCTGAAATACCTGAGATCATTACATAGTATTACAAAATACTGTTTTCTGAAATGCCTCAGATCATTACATAGTATTAAAAATACTGTTTTCTGAAATACCTCAGATCATTACATAGTATTACAAAATACTGTTTTCTGAAATACCTCAGATCATTACATAGGTATTACAAAATACTGTTTTCTGAAATACCTCAGATCATTACATAGTATTACAAAATACTGTTTTCTGAAATACCTCAGATCATTACATAGGTATTACAAAATACTGTTTTCTGAAATACCTGAGATCATTACATAGGTATTACAAAATACTGTTTTCTGAAATACCTGAGATCATTACATAGGTATAACAAAATACTGTTTTCTGAAATACCTCAGATCATTACATAGGTATTACAAAATACTGTTTTCTGAAATACCTCAGATCATAACATAGGTATTACAAAATACTGTTTTCTGAAATGCCTCAGATCATTACATGGTATTACAAAATACTGTTTTCTGAAATGCCTCAGATCATTACATGGTATTACAAAATACTGTTTTCTGAAATACCTCAGATCATTACATAGGTATCACAAAATACTGTTTTCTGAAATGCCTCAGATCATAACATAGGTATTACAAAATACTGTTTTCTGAAATACCTCAGATCATAACATAGGTATTACAAAAAACTGTTTTCTGAAATGCCTCAGATCATTACATAGTATTACAAAATACTGTTTTCTGAAATGCCTCAGATCATTACATAGTATTACAAAATACTGTTTTCTGAAATACCTCAGATCATTACATAGGTGTCACAAAATACTGTTTTCTGAAATGCCTCAGATCATAACATAGTATTACAAAATACTGTTTTCTGAAATGCCTCAGATCATTACATAGGTATAACAAAATACTGTTTTCTGAAATACTTCAGATCATTACATAGGTATTACAAAATACTGTTTTCTGAGGAGGATGCAGTGTAAATAATTCAATACTAAGTTGTTATATTTAGTTGTATTTCCTAAAAAACTATATTCGATGATTTCATTCCATCAGTAGAAAAAAACCCATCTACATTCTATTTAACCCAGTTATATGATTATTTCATTGTCAGATGCATAGGTCACACAAAATTGTACCTTCATGTCTATGTGAGGTTACTGACCATGGAATAAGTCTGTGATGATCTAAATTGGCCAATTGTTTAATGCTGCATTTTCAGTAGAAATTTCTTGATACTTTTTGAAATCACATTCTTAAGTTTTTGTTTGTTCAATAAAGAAAGTGAGTATTATTGATCTTTGACAAAAGATTAAATGCTAGCCATGTTATGTTCTCTTTAATTGTCAACAATTTCTTAAAAATATTTTTTCAGAAATTGCATGACAATATCTTAATAAAATTTTATAAAACTGTTCCATTGGTTGTTACGGTACTCATTTTAGACGAATAATAATTGTTGTTACAAAGATTTTCATATAATCACTGCTGTCTTTTACAGAGATAAACCATCTTTATACTGACTTGAGTAAATCAATAGTTGACATGTATTTATAGCCCAGCTGCAGGATGTTTGCCGACTGAAGAGCGAGATAGTGACGGTGAAAACAATACTTGATAAATTGTCCTCCTTCATATCCTCAATAGCCAACGTTACACAGAGGCTCGCACCCAAGTATGTACATCTTATTCATGTTAATTTGTCTTTATACATTACCGGTAATGTACAAACTGTGTGTCCTCCTTTACGAACTAGCAACGGTAAAAACAATACTTGATAAATTGTCCTTCATCTCCTCCATAGCCAACATTACACAGAGGCTCGCACCCAAGTATGTACATCTTATACATGCTAATTTGTCTTTATACATTACAGGTATTGAACAAACTGTGTGCTCCTAAAACTGAAAATAACATTGTAACTTCTCCATCACGGGCAATAAAATAGGAGATTCTGAGTAACTGTTTACCAGTTAAGGTAATCTTCACTCTTACTGGTTAAAATATTGTGATTTTTGGAATTATTTTACATTAACCTGTCTTATATGAAAGATTATGATGTTATTCTGTGAAATCATTCATTTTCGTGGGGTCTAATCTTTGTTGATTTCGTGGGTGGGCCTTTGCATTTATCTGTACCAAATATGGAGACCTACCATTCTCAGCAAGATATTGTTAAATTGGTGTGCATTTGTCACATTATGAAGACAGTTTCTTGTTTGAAATAATTACATGATTGTATAAAACAAGACCTCTGAACCAATTTAAAGTAAACTTATTTATTACTTCAAGATTTTTGTGTCGAGTGTTGACGACACATTTGAAATTTCTATCTTTTGAACACAATCATGTTTAAGTAGAGCCTCTATAAGCTTATCTGTACGCTTTGTATTTATACTGAACATTTAATGCTTATTCCAAGTCCTCCTTGGTTGAATGGTCTAAGGGTCAAGATCACTAACCTTTTGCTGCTAAAGTCGTAGGTTTCACTCCAAAAACTTTATTTGATAAAGTTTGTCAGTTACTAGTGGAAGGACATAGATTCTACTCTGGAGTCATTCTGAGGTGTTCCTCCACCAATATAACTAGATATGCCGTATATAACCTGAAATGTTCATTCTGAGGTGTTCCTCCACCAGTAAAACTGGATATGCCATATATAACCTGAAATGTTTTGAAAAGGGCGCTTAACCCTATTCCAAATAATTCTATATATAACAGATTGAGTAAGGCAACCAACGTTGCAGAGCAAGATGACCAGCATGCTGCACTTCTACATGAGATCAGCACGGTACAGCCGGACTCCAAACAGAGGTATATCTTGGTATTTGTTATGACAAAGCCCGTGTGGTTCCGGCTAAGAATAGAATCACTGCCGATCTCTGCAGAGGGGTAGGAATCCTCCGAATGGGTGTTATGTTCATTTTATCATTTTTTGTCATGTTCACTATCGTGGTTAAATTATCAACCCTTGTGTGGTTTCAGGGAGCCATATGAGTGATGGCAAGAATAGGACCCCAGTGATTCATGCATGTCATAAGAAGCAACAATTTGAGTAATACAATAGAATATGCTGAAACTCTGCAGTTTTGCAGGTATCAAGGTTCCGGGTTCATTCTGCATATATTCATTTGTTGGTGTATTTTTGTTTAAATCTGTATGTCAGTTTGTTGTTTTTATACATGTAGAGTGATCTTGGAATCATCCTTCCTGTTGGCGTCGAATAACCTATAATGTGTTGGTATGCTGTAAAACCCTATTTATTCATTCATTCATTGTCATGACAGTTTGTAAACTCTGTATCTTTTGTCTCCGGGCAGCTTGATACTGAATGATGATGTGCAATTATATTTGGACGTAACCTTGTCTTTTGTAGATGAATCCTTTACGTTGATATAAATGTAGGCATTACCTATACATCAGGGAATGTTTATAATTATGTCAAATAAGTTTGATAATACTTTTGACACTCAAAACATTTTTATACCGGTATGAGAACTTTATCTCCCCCTATACTCTCTGTGCTTTCTGTCTGTCACAACTTTTGATCAGACATAAACCACATTACATCTTTGATCTGACTTAGATGAAACTTACTGGGAAAGATTAGCATATGGTCTAGTTAGTCATCCCTTTTGTGTTACAGTTTGATGAACTTTGGCTGGGTTATGGCCTTTGTGTTTTCAGAATTCAAATTCTTGTCCATGAAACTTGCAGGGAAGGATGAGCATGAAGCCTAGCTTTGCCTATCTGTTATACATTCTAGTTCAGGGGTTTTTGGTCCAGTTATGGGCTTTGAATATTCAAAATTCAGAATCTTATCCCTTCTTCTTTTGCACAATCAATGATCGTATTTTAACAAAATTGCTGTGAATAATCAATGCAAAACCTTGATGTGCATATCCGCGTTGCTTTTCATTACCATTGTACATTCTTCTTGCAACCCAGTCACCAGTCACAAAACCTGCCAGTTTAGAACACTAACATTTATGGTGGTTCTCTCAATAACTATTGTATGAGGTGTATGAGAAAAACATTTAAAATTGTAAAAAAAAAAAATTATTTCTGCTTTCCAAATATAATTTTTCTATATAGAATAAAGAAGTTTATCAACAAATACATTTTACTTAGTATATGAATGCATTTAGAATTTGTGTTTGTATTGATCATGATTTAGAAATGCATTTTAGAGTTTGCATTTATCATTTTTGTTTGCGTTTTTATGCAATTAAAAAGTAATTGAAATACTTTTAAAATATATTTTATTTGCGTTTCTTTGGCACATTTAGATGAGTTAGGGTCTATACCTTTATGGATATATTTCATCATTGATATCTATGTAGATATATTTCATCAAATTGTCACTATGTAAGTATATTTCATCATTGGTCTCTTTATAGATTTATGTTATCATTGACCCCTATGTAAGTATATTTTATCATTGACCCCTATTTAGGTATATATTTTTCTTTGCTAGGGTTTCTGCTATAAAAACTGCACAAGAGGAGCGTGATATTAAGACTGCCAATCGTACAAATCCTTTGGACGTGGAACTGATCAAGACTAAAGGTCTCCTCAGGGCACCATCTGCTAGAAAGGACAGCAGTAAACGTTCCTCAGCCGAGATGTGGGAGGTTTTGGATGTTATAGCAGAATATAATGCAGAATTGGACAGAGCTGAACTAGAAAAGAAAGGAGCCGACTCTAGAAGTCAGGTTAAGTCCAATGAATCAAATCCAGAATCTGAAAGTTATGAGGTCTTCAGTGACGTTAATGAAACTGTAGAAGTTACAGAGCCTAAAGAAATAAAAACAAGGGAAACTGCAGATTTGAATGGTGCTAATACAGATTCAAATGCTCATACTGATAAAGATACAATAAAAAGCAACACAGGTTCTTTTGAAACAAAGGTAAATACAAGTTGCAGTGATGATAAAGAAACTGATAATGCTCCAATATGTGTTACTATACCCGACATTGCATTACAAACTTGTGAAACCAAAAGCAGTATAGACATACTGGTAGCTAACTTAAAGGTAATACATGATGAATCAGTTGAGAACGGAGCAATCACTGAAGATATAAGTTTCGACACTGCTTCAGAGTCCGACTTCGATACCAGTTTAGATTCCACTATATCGAGTGACGACAGTGTAAAGCCTGGGCTCGTCAGGGATATTATTGCTAAAGTGGATGGAATTTCAAAAGGTGTAGATGAAAATAAATGTACAGTGACTGATAAAAATGTCAAACCAAGTGGGGATTGCCAAGAACAAAATGGTGCTTGTGGTTTAGGGAGTAACCAATTAAAATATGATGAAGGGAGTTCTGTAAATGGTGATATGGAGAAAAAACACACTCAGGTGTCATCAAGCAAAGAGGATAGAATTTCAAAACAGTCTGATGTAAATGGAACAGAGTATGATAGAGTTAACAAGTTTGTTGCAGTTGATAAAGATGAAAGCATTAATCAAAACATGTTAAAAGTAGATGATTCACAAAATAGTCCTGGGAAAAGTGAAAATTCTTCAGTTAAAAGTGAAAATTCTCCTGTGAAATGTGAAAATTCTCCTTTGAAATATGAAAATGGGGTAGAAAATTCGGATGAGGAAGTGTACGTTACGAAAAGTCTTCCAGAATTGGCACAGGTGTTTGAGCCAGGAGAACTTAAACAGAAAAAGAGACGAGGGAAAGGAGATAAGAATAAAGGTACAAAAGAAAAATAAGATTTGAAAAGACATGAAAAACTAAAGGAATGGCAAGATAAAAGAATAAAAAGAATGCAGTTTATTCTATGTACTCAGCTAATACAGTAACGTCTACCATATAGAAATAAGATGTCAGAATAACTGATCACTGAGATATTTTGTTATAAATCAAATTCATGTAGAAAAATGTCTTCATATACAAACTAATTATGTGCCAAATGTGTTTGCTATATCAGAACTGATTTTACTGCATATATGTCACAAACTGATCTCATTGATTTTTAGTTGGCCAGTTTAGATAACTACCTTTTGAGTATCAAAATTCTCACTATGAGATTTTGTCAATATCACAGGAAATAACTTCAAACTGAAAATGCCCTCTGCCTACTTCCGTGCTTTATAAAACATTGTGTTTTTACTCCCCATTGTATAGTGAAGGAGGACTTTAGTAATGGCCTATGTTCATCTACATGTATACTTGTGTCTGTTTGTTCCATTTTCCGTATATTTAATTCTATATATAAATGTATAAATGTTCACCACGTAAAGATGATGTCTATATAACCAGTCCCCTTTTTCTTCAGCATATTTTAACATATACTTAATGCTTAGAAATTAAATCTGAGAAAAGCAGCCAGGTGATTGTGATTTTAGACTGGTTCCATTAAAACTGCTTATGGTTTCATTGGGACTGATTACATGTATATCATATATAGATAACCAGTCAAAATTAAGTTACATTTTTAAGTATTTAAGTAAATGTTGGTGAAACAGAAGTCTGGTCTAACTCTAAGGTCAAAGTTAGACTTGAAGTTATAAAAACCCATGTATATGGAGCATTCGATTTCGTGTTGGCTTCATACTGGTATTTTATAGTTTTATCAAAACGAGGTATATAAAAATTATAGGAGGAGCAGGGTGTGTTCAGAAAGATGTTGACTTTTGTTATACTAGATAAAACACGTGAATAAAAATTATATTGCCATAAAGAAGATTATTTCCTCTATTTCAATTGATATTTAATACCATTACATAGCAACAGTGCTATAAAATATATATATACATTTATACATAAAATGGCTACCTGGAGCAGTTCGATGATGTCAACATCATTATGTTTTTGTACAAAGTATGTTGAAAAAAAATACACAGACTTTTTAAATAATTCCTAAACTTGCAGGTTGTTTTCATTAACCCTTTACTTTATATAGACGCCTTTTGACACCTCTAATATAGAAGGGTTTTTAATTATTGAGTGAATTGTGTTTATATTAACTGACAGAGTGGAAAACAGTGCAGTCTGAACTCTTCCTGCACTGTTTTAAAAGGCCTGTGATTGGTGCGGGAAAACTCGTATTTGTGGAGTAAAGGGTTAAAGTTTCATATACATGAATCAGAATATGTGTCGCATTTATCTGTGTAGGCAAGTTTAAAAAAATAAAATTTAGGAAAAACTAATATTGTGTAAAAACCCAATCTAATTCTTATGAGTTAAACGTTTTTTTTGTAACAATATAAATATGATGGAGTAACTAAAAGCGCATTTTTTATGTTCCTTTAGTAATTTTGTTTTCCATGTGTTCATATAAATCTTTAATATTGTACATTAAAAATGATACAGTTAATTATTATATGTAGTTTAATTGTGATAAAATTAAAAATTAAAATAAAATGGAAACTACTTTAAGCGTTTTTTTTTAAGGTGGATTGCAATGTTGCCTCATTTGAACAAAACATTTATTTAAAGCATTATTTATGATATTATTTTTTTTTTTGCTTTATCATGTTTTATTTTTCTATTAATACTTTGTCTATTCATTTGTTAATGTAATTTGTGTCTTCAATTTGAATGTTTGTTTGTTAACTTTGTACTCTGAGACTGAGCTTGGAATCTTCCTACACGTAGCTGGGCCCGATTAGTTCAGTCAGTTACGTGTCTGACTATCAATCCAGGGATCTTGAGTTTGAATCCCCCCTGGCAACAGTCTCCATGATGATTGATACACGACATTGTGTCTCATTATCATTTGTCTCTCACCGCTGATTCAAGTGGGAATGTTATCAGTTACTTGCGAAGATGGGGTATGCTTGAGTACTGGTTAATCCCAGGAAACAGTGGTTAGGTTAACTGATCGTCTGTTAGCCCTCGATGGCATAAAAATGACGCTAAATATTCAATCAATGGATTCCTCCTGCCGGCACCATTTAGTCTGGTATGCATTAAAGCTTTCCTTTTAAACATAACAAGCATATAGAAATCTCTGAGTTTACTTCATCATAGACAGATTCTGTATGCATGAACCATATTACTTTCCAACACAGACAGCTGTGTGAGAAGCGTGTCTCCATACATGTCTCATATGAGAAACAAAAAAGATCTGAATTTTCCTATTGATTATTATTTATTTTTTTACAATATTTGTGTAACCAGGATATGAGTATGTTTGATTAACTTCGACTTCTTGTCTAATCTGTTAGGATTCATCCATGGTCTGAGTATGGTCTTGTATGTAGCTTACCCAGACTGTGAATGTTTTCTATTGTGTCTGAGGCTGCTATGACAGACTGTATCAAAATTCTAATTTGGCTTCTGTGTGGGCTGATAGGATTTGACCATTTAACCAGAATATTGTCTAATGTGATATTAATCATGCAGAAAGTCCTTAAAATGTCCAATTGGGCTCAGAAATTATGAACCCCATGAACATAAAACTGTATGTCAGAGTTCTGAAAAAAAAAATATCTTCAATTATTGATTAATTAATAAAAAATTCACTTTTACATACTTGGTTTGTTCCACTTTTACCAAATTGAGATTCAAACTTTACTATAAATAAATTAAAATTAAAAAAAAAATAGTGTTTTTTTTTGTTTTTTTTAAACCTTCCAAGAAAATATTAAAATGTAGAAAACAGGTCCTATATGAAGTTTGCAATATTGATATATACTCTGGGTTTACACAGAGGTGATGTATAGGAGGCTTGTGTATCAAACATGCAAAGTAAACTTACCGGTACTAAGGGTTTACACAGAGGTGATGTCCAGGAGGCTCATGTATCAAGCATGCAATGTGAACTTACTAAGGGTTTACACAGAGGTGATGTCCAGGAGGCTCATGTATCAAGCATGCAATGTGAACTTACTAAGGGTTTACACAGAGGTGATGTCCAGGAGGCTCATGTATCAAGCATGCAATGTGAACTTACCGGTACTAAGGGTTTACACAGAGGTGATGTCCAGGAGGCTCATGTATCAAGCATGCAATGTGAACTTACTAAGGGTTTACACAGAGGTGATGTCCAGGAGGCTCATGTATCAAGCATGCAATGTGAACTTACTAAGGATTTACACAGAGGTGATGTCCAGGAGGCTCGTGTATCAAGCATGTAATGTGAACATACTAAGGGTTTACACAGAGGTGATGTCCAGGAGGCTCGTGAATCAAGCATGTAATGTGAACATACTAAGGTTTTACACAGAGGTCATGTCCAGGAGGCTCGTGTATCAAGCATGCAATGTGAATTTACTAAGGGTTTACACAGAGGTCATGTCCAGGAGGTTCGTGTATCAAGCATGCAATGTGAACTTACTAAGGGTTTACACAGAGGTGATGTCCAGGAGGCTCCTGTATCAAGCATGCAATGTGAACTTACTAAGGGTTTACACAGAGGTGATGTCCAGGAGGCTCGTGTATCAAGCATGCAATGTGAACTTACTAAGGGTTTACACAGAGGTGATGTCCAGGAGGCTCGTGTATCAAGCATGTAATGTGAACTTACTAAGGGTTTACACAGAGGTCATGTCCAGGAGGTTCGTGTATCAAGCATGCAATGTGAACTTACTAAGGGTTTACACAGAGGTTATGTCCAGGAGGCTCGTGTATCAAGCATGCAATGTGAATTTACTAAGGGTTTACACAGAGGTCATGTCCAGGAAGCTCATGTATCAAGCATGCAATGTGAACTTACTCAGGTGATGTCCAGGAGGCTCATGTATCAAGCATGCAATGTGAACTTACTAAGGGTTTACACAGAGGTCATGTCCAGGAGGCTCGTGTATCAAGCATGCAATGTGAACATACTAAGGTTTTACACAGAGGTCATGTCAAGGAGGCTCGTGAATCAAGCATGTAATGTGAACATACTAAGGGTTTACACAGAGGTCATGTCCAGGAGGCTCGTGGATCAAGCATGTAATGTGAACATACTAAGGGTTTGCAATGAGGTCATGTCCAGGAGGCTCGTGGATCAAACATGTAATGTGAACATACTAAGGGTTTACACAGAGGTCATGTTCAGGAGGCTCATGTATCAAGCATGCAATGTGAACATACTAAGGGTTTACACAGAGGTCATGTCCAGGAGGCTCGTGTATCAAGCATGCAATGTGAACATACTAAGTGTTTACACAGAGGTCATGTTCAGGAGGCTCATGTATCAAGCATGTAATGTGAACATACTAAGGGTTTACACAGAGGTCATGTCCAGGAGGCTCGTGTATCAAGCATGCAATGTGAACTTACTAAGGGTTTACACAGAGGTTATGTCCAGGAGGCTCGTGTATCAAGCATGCAGTGTGAACTTACTAAGGGTTTACACAGAGGTCATGTCCAGGAGGCTCGTGTATCAAGCATGCAGTGTGAACTTACTAAGGGTTTACACAGAGGTTATGTCCAGGAGGCTCGTGTATCAAGCATGCAATGTGAACTTACTAAGGGTTTACACAGAGGTCATGTCCAGGAGGCTCATGTATCAAGCATGCAATGTGAACTTACTAAGGGTTTACACAGAGGTCATGTCCAGGAGGCTCGAGTATCCAGCATGCAATGTGAACTTACTAAGGGTTTACACAGAGGTCATGTCCAGGAGGCTCATGTATCCAGCATGCAATGTGAACTTACTAAGGGTTAACACAGAGGTCATGTCCAGGAGGCTCGTGTATCAAGCATGCAATGTGAACATACTAAGGTTTTACACAGAGGTCATGTCAAGGAGGCTCGTGTATCAAGCATGCAATGTGAACATACTAAGGTTTTACACAGAGGTCATGTCCAGGAGGCTCGTGTATCAAGCATGCAATGTGAACATACTAAGGTTTTACACAGAGGTCATGTCCACGAGGCTCGTGTATCAAGCATGCAATGTGAACATACTAAGGTTTTACACAGAGGTCATGTCAAGGAGGCTCGTGAATCAAGCATGTAATGTGAACTTACTAAGGGTTTACACAGAGGTCATGTCCAGGAGGCTCGTGGATCAAGCATGTTATGTGAACATACTAAGGGTTTACACAGAGGTCATGTCCAGGAGGCTCGTGGATCAAACATGTAATGTGAACATACTTAGGGTTTACACAGAGGTCATGTTCAGGAGGCTCGTGTATCAAGCATGCAATATGAACATACTAAGTGTTTACACAGAGGTCATGTTCAGGAGGCTCATGTATCAAGCATGCAATGTGAACTTACTAAGTGTTTACACAGAGGTGATGTCCAGGAGGCTCATGTATCAAGCATGCAATGTGAACTTACTAAGGGTTTACACAGAGGTGATGTCCAGGAGGCTCGTGTATCAAGCATGTAATGTGAACATACTAAGGGTTTACACAGAGGTGATGTCCAGGAGGCTCGTGAATCAAGCATGTAATGTGAACATACTAAGGTTTTACACAGAGGTCATGTCCAGGAGGCTCGTGTATCAAGCATGCAATGTGAATTTACTAAGGGTTTACACAGAGGTCATGTCCAGGAGGTTCGTGTATCAAGCATGCAATGTGAACTTACTAAGGGTTTACACAGAGGTCATGTCCAGGAGGCTCCTGTATCAAGCATGCAATGTGAACTTACTAAGGGTTTACACAGAGGTCATGTCCAGGAGGCTCGTGTATCAAGCATGCAATGTGAACTTACTAAGGGTTTACACAGAGGTGATGTCCAGGAGGCTCGTGTATCAAGCATGTAATGTGAACTTACTAAGGGTTTACACAGAGGTCATGTCCAGGAGGTTCGTGTATCAAGCATGCAATGTGAACTTACTAAGGGTTTACACAGAGGTTATGTCCAGGAGGCTCGTGTATCAAGCATGCAATGTGAATTTACTAAGGGTTTACACAGAGGTCATGTCCAGGAAGCTCATGTATCAAGCATGCAATGTGAACTTACTCAGGTGATGTCCAGGAGGCTCATGTATCAAGCATGCAATGTGAACTTACTAAGGGTTTACACAGAGGTCATGTCCAGGAGGCTCGTGTATCAAGCATGCAATGTGAACATACTAAGGTTTTACACAGAGGTCATGTCAAGGAGGCTCGTGAATCAAGCATGTAATGTGAACATACTAAGGGTTTACACAGAGGTCATGTCCAGGAGGCTCGTGGATCAAGCATGTAATGTGAACATACTAAGGGTTTACAATGAGGTCATGTCCAGGAGGCTCGTGGATCAAACATGTAATGTGAACATACTAAGGGTTTACACAGAGGTCATGTTCAGGAGGCTCGTGTATCAAGCATGCAATGTGAACATACTAAGGGTTTACACAGAGGTCATGTCCAGGAGGCTCGTGTATCAAGCATGCAATGTGAACATACTAAGTGTTGACACAGAGGTCATGTTCAGGAGGCTCATGTATCAAGCATGTAATGTGAACATACTAAGGGTTTACACAGAGGTCATGTTCAGGAGGCTCGTGTATCAAGCATGTAATGTGAACATACTAAGGGTTTACACAGAGGTCATGTCCAGGAGGCTCGTGTATCAAGCATGCAATGTGAACTTACTAAGGGTTTACACAGAGGTTATGTCCAGGAGGCTCGTGTATCAAGCATGCAGTGTGAACTTACTAAGGGTTTACACAGAGGTCATGTCCAGGAGGCTCGTGAATCAAGCATGCAATGTGAACTTACTAAGGGTTAACACAGAGGTCATGTCCAGGAGGCTCGTGTATCAAGCATGCAGTGTGAACTTACTAAGGGTTTACACAGAGGTTATGTCCAGGAGGCTCGTGTATCAAGCATGCAATGTGAACTTACTAAGGGTTTACACAGAGGTCATGTCCAGGAGGCTCGTGTATCAAGCATGCAATGTGAACTTACTAAGGGTTTACACAGAGGTCATGTCAAGGAGGCTCGTGTATCAAGCATGTAATGTGAACTTACTAACGGTTTACACAGAGGTCATGTCCAGGAGGCTCCTGTATCCAGCATGCAATGTGAACTTACTAAGGGTTAACACAGAGGTCATGTCCAGGAGGCTCGTGTATCAAGCATGCAATGTGAACATACTAAGGTTTTACACAGAGGTCATGTCAAGGAGGCTCGTGTATCAAGCATGTGATGTGAACATACTAAGGTTTTACACAGAGGTCATGTCCAGGAGGCTCGTGTATCAAGCATGCAATGTGAACATACTAAGGTTTTACACAGAGGTCATGTCCAGGAGGCTCGTGTATCAAGCATGCAATGTGAACATACTAAGGTTTTACACAGAGGTCATGTCAAGGAGGCTCGTGAATCAAGCATGTAATGTGAACTTACTAATGGTTTACACAGAGGTCATGTCCAGGAGGCTCGTGGATCAAGCATGTTATGTGAACATAGTAAGGGTTTACACAGAGGTCATGTCCAGGAGGCTCGTGGATCAAACATGTAATGTGAACATACTTAGGGTTTACACAGAGGTCATGTTCAGGAGGCTCGTGTATCAAGCATGCAATATGAACATACTAAGGGTTTACACAGAGGTCATGTCCAGGAGGCTCGTGTATCAAGCATGCAATGTGAACATACTAAGGGTTTACACAGAGGTCATGTTCAGGAGGCTCATGTATCAAGCATGTAATGTGAACATACTAAGGGTTTACACAGAGGTGATGTCCAGGAGGCTCGTGTATCAAGCATGCAATGTAAACTTACTAAGGGTTTACACAGAGGTTATGTCCAGGAGGCTCGTGTATCAAGCATGCAGTGTGAACTTACTAAGGGTTTACACAGAGGTCATGTCCAGGAGGCTCGTGAATCAAGCATGCAATGTGAACTTACTAAGGGTTTACACAGAGGTCATGTCCAGGAGGCTCGTGTATCAAGCATGCAGTGTGAACTTACTAAGGGTTTACACAGAGGTTATGTCCAGGAGGCTCGTGTATCAAGCATGCAATGTGAACTTACTAAGGGTTTACACAGAGGTCATGTCCAGGAAGCTCATGTATCAAGCATGCAATGTGAACTTACTCAGGTGATGTCCAGGAGGCTTGTGTATCAAGCATGCAATGTGAACTTACTAAGGGTTTACACAGATGTCATGTCCAGGAGGCTCATGTATTAAGCATGCAATGTGAACTTACTAAGGGTTTACACAGACGTCATGTCCAGGAGGCTCGTGTATCAAGTATGCAATGTGAACTTACTAAGGGTTTACACAGACGTCATGTCCAGGAGGCTTGTGGATCAAGCATGCAATATGAACTTATTAAGCGTTAACACAGCGGTGAAGTAGAGGGTATTGGTGTATCAAGTATACAATATAAAATTACTAAGCGTTTGCACAGAGGTGAAGTAGAGTGTATTGGTGTATCAAGTATACAATATGAACTTACTAAGCGTTTGCACAGAGGTGAAGTAGAGTGTATGCATGTATCAAGTATACAATATGAACTTTCTAAGCGTTTGCACAGAGGTAAAGTAGAGGGTATTGGTGTATCAAGTATACAATATGAACTTACTAAGCATTTGCACAGAGGTTAAGTAGAGGGTATTGGTGTATCAAGTATACAATATGAACTTACTAAGCGTTTGCACAGAGGTAAAGTAGAGGGTATTGGTGTATCAAGTTTACAATATGAACTTACTAAGCGTTTGCACAGAGGTGAAGTAGAGGGTATTGGTGTATCAAGTTTACAATATGAACTTACTAAGCGTTTGCACAGAGGTGAAGTAGAGGGTATTGGTGTATCAAGTATACAATATGAATTTATTAAGCGTTTGCACAGAGGTGAAGTAGAGTGTATGTGTGTATCAAGTTTACAATATGAACTGACTAAGCGTTTGCACAGAGGTGAAGTAGAGGGTATTGGTGTATCAAGTATACAATATGAACTTACTAAGCGTTTGCACAGAGGTGAAGTAGAGGGTATTACTGTATCAAGTATAGTATATGAACTTACTTAACCTTTGCACAGAGGTAAAGTAGAGGGTATTGGTGTATCAAGTATACAATATGAACTTACTAAGCGTTTGCACGGAGATGAAGTAGAGTGTATGCATGTATCAAGTATACAATATGAACTTACTAAGCATTTGCACGGAGATGAAGTAGAGTGTATGCATGTATCAAGTATACAATATGAACTTACTAAGCGTTTGCACAGAGGTGAAGTAGAGGGTTTTGGTGTATCAAGTATACAATATGAACTTACTAAGCGTTTGCATAGAGGTGAAGTAGAGGGTATTGGTGTATCAAGTATACAATATGAACTTACTAAGCGTTTGCACAGAAGCGAAGTAGAGTGTATGCCTGTATCAAGTATACAATATGAACTTACTAAGTGTTTGCACAGAGGAGTCAAGCTCCAGGAGGCTTGTGTATGAAATATACATTATGACCTTATCAGGGGATTACACAGAGGTGAGGTTCAGGGGGCTTAGTAAATGTTAAGATTATATTAAGACCATGAACATCAATTGTCGACCTGATGTTAAAAGTGTCAAAGAATTTGTTTTCAAAATTAAAAGAGTATAATAAAAAATTATATATTTATACTCTAATTTATTGAAATAAAAAAACCCCAGTCAACCCAATAATGTTTTTGTTGTGGTTTTTTTTACATTCACAGACACCATTTCATGTTATATGATATGACGACCAGCCACAGACACCATTCCAGGTTATATGATATGACGACCATTCACAGACACCATTTTATGTTATATGATATGACGACCAGCCACAGACACCATTCCAGGTGATATGATATGGCAACCAGCCACAGACACCATTTCAGGATATATGATATGACTACCATCCACAGACACCATTTCATGTTATACGATATGGTGAACAGCCACAGACACCATTTCATGTTATATGATATGACGGCCAGCCACAGACACCATTCCAGGTGATATGATATGGCGACCAGCCACAGACACCATTTCAGGATATATGATATGACGACCAGCCACAGACACCATTTCATGTTATACGATATGGTGAACAGCCACAGACACCATTTCATGTTATATGATATGAAGACCATCCACAGACACCATTCCAGGTTATATGATATGACGACCAGCCACAGACACCATTCCAGGTTATATGATATGACGACCATCCACAGACACCATTTCAGGATATATGACATGGTGAACAGCCAAAGACACAATTTCATGCTATATGATATGACGACCAGCCACAGACACCATTCCAGATTATATGATATGAAGACCAGCCACAGACACCATTCCAGGTTATATGATATGACAACCAGCCACAGACACCATTTCAGGTTATATGATATGACGACCATCCACAGACACCATTTCAGGATATATGACATGGTGAACAGCCACAGACACAATTTCATGTTATATGATATGACGACCAGCCACAGACACCATTCCAGATTATATGATATGATGACCATCCACAGACACCATTTCAGGATATATGACATGGTGAACAGCCACAGACAACATTCCATGTTATATGATATGACGACCAGCCACAGACACCATTTCATGTTATATGATATGATGACCATCCACAGACACCATTTCAGGATATATGACATGGTGAACAGCCACAAACACAATTTCATGTTATATGATATGTTGACCAGCCACAGACACCATTCCAGGTTATATGACATGGTGAACAGCCACAAACACCATTTCATGTTATATGATATGACAACCATCCACAGACACCATTTAAGGTGATATGACATGGTGAACAGCCACAGACACAATTTCATGTTATATGATATGACGACCAGCCACAGACACCATTCCAGATTATATGATATGACGACCATCCACAGACACCATTTCAGGATATATGACATGGTGAACAGCCACAGACAACATTCCATGTTATATGATATGACGACCAGCCACAGACACCATTTCATGTTATATGATATGACAACCATCCACAGACACCATTTAAGGTGATATGACATGGTGAACAGCCACAGACACCATTTCATGTTATATGATATGACGACCAGCCACAGACACCATTTCATGTGATATGATATGACGACCAGCCACAGACACCATTTCATGTTATACGATATGGTGAACAGCCACAGACACCATTTCATGTTATATGATATGACGACCAGCCACAGACACCATTCCAGGTGATATGATATGGCGACCAGCCACAGACACCATTTCAGGATATATGATATGACGACCATCCACAGACACCATTTCATGTTATACGATATGGTGAACAGCCACAGACACCATTTCATGTTATATGGTTTGGCGACCAGCCACAGACACCATTTCATGTTATATGATATGACGACCAGCCACAGACACCATTCCAGGTTATATGATATGACGACCATCCACAGACACCATTCCAGGTTATATGATATGACGACCAGCCACAGACACCATTTCAGGATATATGACATGGTGAACAGACACAGACACAATTTCATGTTATATGATATAACAACCAGCCACAGACACCATTCCAGGTTATATGATATGACGACCAGCCACAGATACCATTTCATGTTATATGATATGACGACCAGCCACAGACACCATTTTTAGGATATATGGCATAGTGAACAGCCACAGACACCATTTCATGTTATATGATATGACGACCAGCCACAGACACCATTCCATGTTATATGATATGACGACCAGCCACAGACACCATTCCAGGTTATATGATATGAAGACCAGCCACAGACACCATTCCAGGTTATATGATATGACGACCAGCCACAGACAACATTTCATGTTATATGATATGACGACCAGCCACAGACACCATTTCATGTTATATGATATGACGACCATCCACAGACACCATTTCAGGATATATGACATGGTGAACAGCCACAGACACAATTTCATGTTATATGATTTGACGACCAGCCACAGACACCATTCCAGGTTATATGATATGACGACCATCCACAGACACCATTTCAGGATATATGACATGGTGAACAGCCACAGACACCATTTCATGTTATATGATATGACAACCAGCCACAGACACCATTCCAGGTTATATGATATGACGACCAGCCACAGACACCATTTCAGGATATATGACATGGTGAACAGCCACAGACAACATTTCATGTTATATGATATGACAACCAGCAACAGACACCATTCCAGGATATATGATATGACGACCAGCCACAGACACCATTCCAGGTTATATGATATGACGACCAGCCACAGACACCATTCCAGGTTATATGATATGGCGACCAGCCACAGACACCATTTCCGTATATATGACATGGTGAACAGCCACAGACAACATTTCATGTTATATGATATGACGACCAGCCACAGACACCATTTCAGGTGATATGATATGGCGACCAGCCACAGACACAATGGGGAAGTGCTTTAAAATGTTGTTTTCGGTAATCTAAGTTGTTTCCGGTTGATTCCGGTAAATAGTTTCTGGACTGGTCCCCGGTCTCATATAATATAAGATGAGAACCAGGCTACCGTGTTTACATATTTTCGGGTACACTAACTTTTTCATTTATTATTGGAATGAAATTTAATATAATTATATTTGTTTGTAAGTAACATAATGCAATTTTAGAAAATCTAAAGTTTTTAAAAATCTATCTAGAATTACGGAAGATACAGTCTTTTAAACACGTACTGAAAATATACATTTCGCATTAAAATTTTGCAATTGGAGAAACCTGACGTTAAGCGTTTGTTTGATTTTAATATCCTTTACATAAGTGTAATGCTTGTACGGTTTGTGTGGGTTTAAGGAAAGTAAATTTTGAATCTCCTGACCAAATGTTTATCAAATTGCACCAGAAGGAATAATTAAGACTAATTTTGTAACTTTTTTTGAAACACCACACTAGAAAAGTCTCATCAGCAAAATATCTTGGTGTCACAATATCAGATGACTCATCATGGAACAAACATATCGATAACATCACAAAAAAAGCAAATCAAATACTACTGACTAGGATTCCTCAGATGTCAAAGCTCACTAAGTCAAACTAAAATCTACAGCATACATGATCTGCTGTCTCGGAAGACGCAAAAATAAAAAATATCAAAAGGCTTCTTAGAGACGTGTTATATGTCGCACTAGTGAGACCCCAGCTAGAGTACTGCTCTTTTGTCTGGTCACCACACACCAGTGTTGGCATCGGACAAATTAAGTCTGTGCAGAGAAGGGCTGCTCGCTGGGTAATGCGTGAATATAGCCGCACCTCCAGTGTTACGGACATGTTGACCACCTTAAACTGGAGATGACTTGACCTGCATCGTATTGACCAAAGACTGGTTATGCTTTATAACATCACCCATAACCTAGGTGCTTTCCCATCTGAACCCAGTCTAATCTCAAATAAAAGGACAGGTCGTCTATCCCGTTCTATGGCCTATAGACAAATCCAAACAATCTCAGATAAGTATCCATTTTTCCCTCGCACTATTGTCCACTGAACCTCACTCCCTGAGAATATTGTCTCTCTCAGAGCCAATCAGTTCAGTCGGGCAGTCTGCCAGGTTGAACATGTGTCTCCCTGGAAATCTGCTCTGTTTTTAAATACAATCTTATATATTCTCTCCTTTATGCTTTTATTCTTTTCTCTCTTTGTCAGTTGATGCCTGTCAAAATCTATGTCCTCGCAAGGGGTTTGACTTATTGGAAGATAGATAGAAAACATTCAAAACTCAAAGGCAACTGCTTTTTTGCTCACCAGACATTTGTATCATTTGTGTACCTAATATTGCGATATACCTATTACCGCGAATGCCTGTATAATAATAATATCCCAGACATGTGCAAAGCACAACTGCCGTTAGCGTTGACATTTGTTTACATTTCGTACCTGCACTGTCTATTACTCAGCACACTTAAGTAACTTTATTAAGTATACTGTTTGTTATTGATGCCATTATTTACATGGTTGACAAAGTTTTAGACTTGCGGTAATAGGTGTGACCAGTATAACACCTCTGTGTAACATAAATTTCTGACTCACCCATAAGAAAACCCCTGGTCATTATTTGATGTCGGAAAATGACCCCCTGTCTGTAGACTTGTGATTCCCCTCATAAAATTTTGGCTCCCCGTTTTGACTCTTTAGGAAAATGACTCCCCTACTAATCACCAACCTGTCATTCTTATTATTTTGGTGAAAAATGACCACACATTGGTCAGTCCGTCTCTCTGTATCTGCTCTTGAAGCATGCAGTCTTTATTAAAAGTAACCGCACGTTTGATTGAAGTGTCTGTCTATCTGTCTGCCTTGTGCATGGTAGCACTGTGAGATATACTCGTAGATTTCACCATTTATAACTCATGAGACACTCATTCATCCTCTGTTTATACTCATTGTCTGGATTAAAGGTGATCAAACTTTGATTGAAATGTCTGTCCGTCAGTATGTCCGTCTGAAGCCTGTCCACCCTCCATGTTGATTAAAGATGACATCGTATTAATTAAAGAGTGGTTTTTCATCCATCTGTCAATTCGTACATGCACCTGCCTGATGCCAGCCAGCCTGTCCTTCTATCTGTCTGTCTGCGGCATGATACTCCAGTGTGGCAGCGCTAAAATTACTCTCAAGTAGACAAGGTTGCAATATGACAGCAAAACACTGTTGTGTATTTCTCTCTGTAAGAAGTGTTGCAACCAGACTTCCTTTCTTCATACCACTGCTGTTAAGAAGTGTTGCAACCAGACTTCCTATCTTTATACCACTGCTGTTAAGAAGTGTTGCAACCAGACTTCCTATCTTTATACCACTGCTGTTAAGAAGTGTTGCAACCAGACTTCCTATCTTTATACCACTGCTGTTAAGAAGTGTTACAACCAGACTTCCTATCTTTATACCACTGGTATTAAAAAATACTCTCAAGTAGACAAGGTTGCAATATGACAGCAAAACACTGTTGTGTATTTCTCTCTGTAAGAAGTGTTGCAACCACACTTCCTATCTTTATACCACTGGTATTAAGAAATGTGACAACCACACTTCCTTTCTTCATACCACTGGTATTAAGAAGTGTTACAACCTGACTTCCTATCTTTATACCACTGGTATTAAGAAGTGTTGCAACCAGGCTTCCTATCTTTATACCACTAGTATTAAGAAGTGATGCAACCAGACTTCCTATCATTATACCACTGTATTAAGAAATCTTACAAATGTTATTATGGTTCTTTAATAGTATAAAGAAGTGTTACAAGTTATACTACTAGTATTAAATATAATTAAAAAGTGAACATTGCAACAGGACTGCCTATCAGTAAACCACGAGTATTATGGGAAGTGTTACAGCTGGACTTGCCACCTACAACTAACTAGTATTAGAAAGCCATGTTGTGAGTGTTATACTGTTGAATTTATTGGATTACTAATTTATTTTCAGGAAAAAGTACAACATTTTACCTACGCAGCTGACATTGAAGATATACTACTGGAACATTCACAATTGTTTTGTGAAAATTCAACATTGGAAACATTTTACCAGCATATTTACTGTTAGTTAAGTATGTGAAATAACATGGATTTTCCACAAAAAGAAATATAAACTATCAGTAGTTGATACAGAAATGGCTCTTGCCAAGAGAGTATTTCAATACATAGAAGATAATGAGGAAGTTGATATTGCAGTTTTAAAGGAACTAGTTGGAGAATGTCAGAATCCATCAGAACTAGATAGCACAGTTGAAGGTGTTACACCACTTTGTTTGGCCTGTAAAATTGAATCCGCAGATGTTGTTCATCTTCTTGTTAAGGCCGGTGCAAGCGTCAATTTACCATCAGGTTATTTTGCTAAGTCTCCTTTACACATGGTCGTAGAAAGACAATTTGATGATCTTCACACAGCAGTTATTGCTCAGTTACTGATTGATTTTGAAGCAGATGTTAATTTACAAGATAAAGAAGGTAATACTCCATTGCACACAGCATGTACTCTGGAAAATATAATCTGTGTAGATATTTTATTAAAAAATGGTGTGAAACTTGATGTGATGGATATTGACGAAGAAACGCCCTTGATTAGAGCATGTCTAGTGAAAAATGAATACATCATTGCAAGGTTAGCGACTACTGGTTGTGATGTAAATTTAGGAGATGGACGGGCACTCCGTATTCTGGTTCAGTCGGAGAAATCTATGATAACATCGATTAAGTTGTTATTTCGACATGGAGCAGATATACACCTACAGAATTACTTATGTGCTGCCTGTACGCAGAATCACATCGAGGTGGTGAAGTTCCTACATGAGCAAGGGGCTGATGTTAATGCAGAGGGCAATGTCTTGAATATCAAGGCATTGCATCAAGCTTGTATATGCCGATATGTGGATAATAGAATTGTGAAATTGCTGTTAGAGGGGGGAGCAAAGGTAAATGCAGTCACCTACACATGGGACACTGCTCTACATTATGCCAGTCAGGCTGTCAGTTTTAATAAAGTTGTCACATTGTTGAATTATGGCGGACACGTTGATATGATAGACACAGCAAACTTCTCACCTCTCGGTGCACTTCTCACCACAAGGCTTGAGGACGACTCCTTTAGCGAGTTTATGAAATTGGCGAGACTTTTACATGCTGCGGGAGCAAAACTTAATGAGGAAGAAATGGTTTTAGTAGAACGGACAATCCCAGATGTGTTGAGTTCAGTACATAATGAAGTTGAAATAAAACAATTTTTATCTCAATTGAAACATGAGATGAGGCAGCCTAAAACCCTGATAAGTTTGACTCGTTTGAAAGTGAGGACTTGTCTGCAGACTACTATTGATGAGAAAGTGGAACTGCTGGCTATTCCAAAGTACTTGAAAGGATTGTTGTTGTTTTCTGATGTGTATTTGAGATGAACTGTTACATTGCCCATTTCTTTGTGTAAGCATTCTGTGACCAACATGTCTATTTATAAAATGTGCATTCATGTTCACCTAGTGATGCATTGTGTTCCTTATATATATAAATATATACCTAATATCGTCATAAACATATTACTGAGAATGTATGTAAAATAACATCATCTCACACATCTGCCATTAGTATTTCTTACCTGAGGACAATGTGACAATTGCAGTGGATGGCCGGTGCACTTAAAATACTGTACATCAGTAAGAGTTCTTTGGAGGGGGTCATCATTTTTGTGTCCTCTTTTTAGCAAAAACTAGAATTAGTAGAAAAAAAATCTTAAGTGTGCAAATTATTGTTGTTTTAAAATATTGAATTATATTTTTCATACAGGACTTGCTTAATATTATTTAGAAGTTTAGTTCAGTATCAGTATTTTTCCTGAGGACACCATTTCTAGCCATCTGATCGGCCATTTCGTAGTAATATGTATACTAGGGAAACCCCAAAATGACTGACTGCATGATTTTATTGTTTTTAAAGTTAATTTCATCAGAAATAAATTTTAAAACTTTTAGGTATATTCAGGACAAGAAAGTAACTTTATTATTGATGTCATTATTTACATGCATACATGTGATATTTTCAGGACCCCAACCTGTGAATTTAGTGATTTTTTCCTGCGAGATTCATGCCTAAAACTGTGAGGTTTTTTAACATATATTTTAACAAGCAAAATTCATTTTTATAAACTATTACTTATGTGGATAAATGGGTTTAATTATGACCATCATAATGATGTTTAAAATTAAGACTGTGTATAATTAAGTAACTTACAACATCTAACAGGAAAAGAAGTTTCAAAAACAAATATTGTCTTTATTTATATCATACTTTATTTTCATGATTTATGTGATTTTTCTACTTATTTCTACATTGTTTCTATAACATTTCAATTCCATACTTTGAGTTTAATTACACACACCAAGGTCCTGTATAGAAAGACTTCTCTCTCTCTCTCTCTCTCTCTCTCTCTCTCTCTCTCTCTCGTAGTTCTGTTGTTGGGGAGCGATGGTGTATTCTTCAGTCTGTTGATGGACAATACTGGTTTGAATCATTAAATCATTAGCACAGCTTCATAACTGAAAAATATAAATTATCATCAAATAAATATTTGTTTTTATCTGCAATTTTTTAACTTGTGCTTTTGGAAGTGACAGGAACATTACAGGTGGAGTCTGATATTGTTTATTTTTATTCATAATCATTTGTAATATTAAATAGAAATAATTTTAAGTATTTTCATTTTTTCCATGTTAAAGCATTTCCAGCATCCACTTCAATATTAATGTTTTTTTCATCCTGGTCTTGTACATTCACCTAAAAAATATATATACATACCTTCCAAAACAGGCACCTTGTGTCTAGTCTCTGGACACAGGAACTCCAGGGATCAAAGAACACCTCATGGAATGACAAACTTTTAATCATCTTAACAACAACAACGTGGTAGAACATAAATAAATCATCTGAGTAAATGCAATGTATATATTGCTTTAAAATTATGAAAACAAAACTTCAAAAACTGACCTACGAACACCAAACATCAATTCAATGTGTTAATAATCAATGATTAAAATACAATACAAATCTCTTCTATTTGTTAACTTACCGACAATTGTTCGCAGAACCTCCATCTACCAAACACTTGTTTTCTATATGATCTGTTGAGACAAATGTGTTTCCTTTAAGTCATAAATCCACTTCATTAATATTATTATAAAGATTATCTTCCAGTTGTAATCTTTTTATTACATAATCACTTAACATCTACTCCCTCCCTCCCCCCCCCCCCCCCCCCCCCCCCCCCCCCCCCCCCCCCCCTTTTAGCTCTACTGGCCTTGAAAAAGCTTTTGTGATTTTGCCTTGTCCGTCCTCTGTCAGTGAACGTTAGCAACATTTTCTCTAAAACTACTAGGCGAGTTATATTCAAACGTATCATGCATGCAACACTATACACAACATTATTTTTTTCCCAATTTAAATTTAAAGATGTCCACCATTACTAATAATGAGGCACTCCCAGGGAGGTCCTTGTTCCCTGGATCTCTTAAAGTAATGGCCATTGTTCCCCAGATTTCCAGAAGTATATGCCAAAGTTCCCCACAAGTATTTTTCTCCATGTTCCTCAGATCTCTAAAAGTATTTCTACAGTTCGCTAGATCTCCAAAAGTTTTAAACATAGTTTCCCAAAAGTACCAAATTCAGTTTATAGTAATCATTTAAAATTATAACCTATATTATGAATGTTATTACGGGGTTAAAATATAATGGCTATAATATTTTCACCCACCCCCATCCCCTGTTATTTTTTTTTAAAGTTTGTTTCATCATGCGTGCAACTGTAATGCTTTCTTTATCATAATAAGAAGTGTTCATTTTTGGAAAAAAAATATTAGGGGGTGGTGGTTGAAAATATACTGGCTATAATATTTTCACTCTTTCCTCATCAGATAAATTATTTCAATAAAGTAAATATATTTTTTTGTCTGATAAAGCATATAAGTCATACTATTGAATGTAATCCTTTCAAACTTAAGTTTGGATAAATGAGACGAGTGGGAGTGGGGTGTGGGGGGTGAAAATATAATGGCCATTATATTTGCACCCCCGTTTTAAGTTTGCTTCATCATAAATGCAAGTTTTATGCTTTCTTTATCATAATAAGTATTTGTGTTCATTTTTAAAAAAATATAATTGGGAATGGGGGGTGGGGGTTAAAATATTATAGCAAAATTCTATATTTTCACCCGTGGATGAAAATATTATCCGACACCGGTATACATAATATACGGATGATATGGTGAGAACTGCAACTAATGTTGTTATAACTTGTTGTTAAATCCATTTGCGTATGGTATATATAAATATGTATTATCATGTGATGTTAATTATCTGTAACATGAGTAATAAAATATGTTTAAAATAAAGTACCAAATAGTGCGAGTAAAACGTCTACTGTAGTCTTCTTTGTTATTATTTACACATCATCATACACAAAAGCCATGCACTGTCTTCTTTTTCTGGTCCTTTCTGACTTACCTCCAGGTTCTTCATATGCTGATAGATCAGACTCGTCCACTACATCTCTCGTCTCTGTACGTGTAAGAAAGTCAGACGTCTTGATTGAATGGCTGATTGAATATGTATCTAATCCTCATAATCAAGTTCAATGAAGTCATGTTTGACTAGAGAGGTGAAATGCCCAAATATGACCTTGGGAACCCGACTTCTACAACCTTTTCAGGACATCCCTATAGTAACAATGCTAGGTGTCTTTGACTTGAGCTTGAAAAGTTTTTTTTTAAAGTTTCCTTAAAAATTTGCTTATAAACCCAGTGACAACAAGGCATTTGTGGTTCAATCTCGCTGGTTCAAGAACTTTTCCGAGATTTTGAGGTTATATAAATACTGTGCAAGTTTGGTTAAGATTCGTTGAAAAATGAGTGGGGTGATGAGGTTGCTATCGTGTCTACAAAGAAACGGTCAACGGACGGATGACTGACAATTTACCACGACATAACCCCTGCTGGCCTTTGGCAAGTAGAGCCAAACAAAAGATCAAGGGAAAAACAGAAGAGACAAAAATATTTCTTTTTTGAACAGCTGAATGGTTCAATTCATGAACATAAATAATTGACTTTAATGTGTAAACACCATCTAATAAATAAAAGAAAAAGTTAGATGCTGGGTTGGATTGAACACCAGTCCTTACGATCCAAATCCACAATGACAGGGGCGTAACTTGGCTGAAAACAATGTGTAGGCACAGTGGTAGGAGGGTCCAGGGGTAAGCTCCCCCTAAATTGTTTTTCAGCTAGACTGTCGTTGGTGCATTTTGGCATATATTTCATATGTTTTTAGGGGACTGGTTATCCTTTTATATTAACATTGAATTCACTATTTTATAACAAAATAAATTGATACTAAATGTAACATTTAAAGGTTTGTTAATTTAAACATATTTTATTGCCAAATAAACACATATTACAATATTTATCATGCATATAAGTCAAATACAATTTAAGGCAAAAGGGTCTGGCCACAAGTTCTCTCAACATTAGATTCGGCCATGGGATTCAGGTTTGTTCACTTTGATAAAGGGGAAAATGAAGTAGCCTTCTGTCTCATGGCTTCAAGTGGCTACTATTTTCATACAACAGGTGTAACAATGTTTATAGTTTACCCTCAAGGGGATCACTTTTATTGCCTTTTTGGTATTTTTTTTTTTATTTCTCAGATAAAAGTGTAGGTACGTGCCTACAATGCCTATAGGAAGCTATGCACCTGAATGATAACCACTGCACTATTCTGCCTTTACAACTGTAAGCATCAAAATTGTTAATATATCTTTGTTCGAAATTACCATCCAACATTTATTTCATTTGCATACGGGAATGTTTATTTTGAAAAATGGTTCCATGGTAGTTAGAGCAATCTTGCTAGTCTGGTAACCTGCCTAACTTCATTCCATTACTCTTCATTTCGGAATGAAGTTGGGCAGGGTGTCCCAGACTTACATGTTGCCAGAAACCACCAAAGCCTTCAAAGCTGTTTCAAGCAGTCGGCATCTCATTTTAAAAGTAAATTATGATCAAGTATACAAATAATACATAAACTTGAACAAATTATGTACTTTTTTCTTCTTTTTTTCTTTAAGGACAATATTTCTAAATCTCTTAAATTAGGCCTTTGATCCCTGGATCTCAGAAAGTTTTCCCTAGATCTCTGAAAATAAATGGCCATGTTCTCCAGATCTCCAAAACCACTGGGAGGGCCTCAAAAATAGTAAATAATCTTCTCATGAAAAGATTTTGAAAATATTTTGTAAGAAATATATTTCAATCAAATGGTGCCCCTGTGGTTAAAAATGACACTGCCTTTAGAGCTCATTTAGGAACATGTGTGATTATAATAGAAATTAATATTTTTTGTTTGATCTGATTTTGGTTAAAATGACTGTCTTGAGTGGTCAGGTAGTAAGAAATGATTTTTTTTCTAAAATACTTTTCTTAATTACCTGTTAGTCAAATTTGTCTAAATTTGGCATAAATAATCCTTTTGAGAAGGGGATTTATGTTTATCTAAACCAATGGGCTAGTATTAAGAGAGGCCCGGAGTTTTACATAGGGAAATTATGAGCAAATGGAAAATTCTCCTTTTCTTGTATATTTGTGCAAAAATAGTATTGACATTCAGAACTTTCAAACATCATCTAGTCATAGCAAACAAGATTTGGTTCAATAAGGAGGACTAATTTTCTATAAGGGGCCAGATTGGGTTCAAAAAGGCATAAAATCGAGGATTTTCAAGAAAAATCTTTTTCTCAACCAGTCAACCAAATTTATTCATATTTGGTTTAAATTATCCCTACGAGTAGGAGTTAAGTTTATATAAATCAAGAGGCTAGCGTTTATATGGTCCTTGTAAGGGGACTTTGAGTTTTACACAGGATGCTATTGAAAAATGATGATTCTCTCATGCATTTATGAAAAAAAAAATCTATTTGAAATTTAAAGCATTGTCTTGTATTAGCAAGTAGATTCGAAATGGGTTATCATGGCCCTTATTTGAAATAGCGATACAAAGTTGTCATTTTTGTTAAAAAATCTCACTTAAATAGAAGTTAGGCCAGCCTTAGAACATTATGAAAAGTAATGTCGAAAATGAAAGCTCCTGGTGGCTTTCCCCAGGCCAATAAAGAATAGTGGTGCCAGGATTCCTGAATTTCAAATACACTGCTTTAAAATCTGACCATGATGCCTTATTTATCATAATACACACGTCTCCTCCAAAAGAGATTTGAGATTTATGACACAGTCTGCCAGATTAACAAGTTTAAAGTGTCTGGGCAACTCTGGTGCCTTGGGCTGGCAAGATACACTGGACTTCTGACAACTGACCAGTCAAGCATTTAATTGACTAAGTTAACATTTTGTATGCAAACACCCAGCAGTGGGTGGCTTCTATCAATTGGGATAATACTAGTTGTTAATTACTATTGATAATAATAATTAAAGAAGTATTGGTAATGATTAAAAAATAAGTGTAAGGATGATAAACATATTCCTAGCATTTTTAATACGGAAGTGAATGAAATTGTTATTTCAAATATTTATATCGTGCAAAAATGCCCTTACACCATGATGTTTCAGGGGAAAGCCCTGCTGAATGCAGACACTTGTGCAAGTCTCCAGTGTTCATGACAATAACAGTTTCTATTCTTGGGAATAACAGAGCTTATTTATTATCGGTTGAGAGCAGAATACAAAAATATCACTTGATCTGGTGCTAGAGAGCGTGACGGATGTTGTAATATGTCATTACCCCTTGTGAAACAACGAGTATGCTATGTTTTATTTTTGGGTTGTGCTACAGATTATCTTTACACAAGTATTTCATGTAAATAAACTTAATAATTCATATATGTATGCAGAGGTCCATGTTGTAGTGGATATGATTGACATAAAACAATACTTTGATAGATCATACAATGATACACAGATCTATACTTTTTAGAATTAAATATTTGTTTGTTAAGATTTACCATTACCTAGGCACGACAGTTTGTGAGATTTACCATTATCTAGTCCTAGCAGTTTTTGAGATTTACAATTATCTAGTCCTTAAGCAGTTTGTGAGTTTTACCATTATCTAGTCCAAGCAGTTCATGAGATTTACCATTATCTAGTCCTAGCAGTTTGTGAGATTTACCATTATCTAGTCCTAGCAATCTGTGAGATTTACAATTCTCTCATCATAGCAGTCTGTGAGATTTACCATTATTCAGTCCCAGTCGTTTGTGAGATTTACCATCACTAGTTCTAGCAGTTTGTGAGATTTACCATTATCTAGTCATCACAGTTTGTGAGATTTACCATTATCTAGTCACGACAGTTTGTGGGATTAACCGTTTTATAGTCGTAGCAGTGAGATTTACCAATATATAACATTAGCAGTTATCGAGACCTAGTCATAGTGGTTTGTGAGCTTTAACATTATTTAGTCATAGCAGCTGGTGAGATTTACCATTATTTAGTTATAGCAGTTGGTGCAATTTATCATTATCTAGTCATAGCAGTTAGTGAGATTTACAATTATTTTGTCATGGCAGTTTGTGGTTACTTAAAATAAAAACAGAATCAGTAATTTCAACAGCATTTAATCAACAAACTTAACAATATATCTTAATACCAGAAATGAATATAACAAACAGGAACTTTGCTTAAAACTGAACCGACACATCTTTAACACATTTTATAATTAATGAATTATGTGTATTAACAGACAAGATAAACATTATTCATTTATTAAGCCCAATAACAACTTTGTAATGCAGGCGATTCATTTATGGTAGAGGTTAAATTATTTTAGGGTCTTTTTGTCAAAAGTCAAGTACTGACTTAGAATTCTGAAAGTACTATTTTTCAGGTTTTATTACCATTATTACAGTAAGTCATCACTAAAATAAAAGTGTAACTACAACTAGTGTTGAACTGTTTTCAGTACTGGATAATATACTTCAGAAAATTAGTTAAGGACTATGCCTTATATAAATTCTACCGAACTAAAATTCAAATTATTCTATTGACAAACCTAGAATTGGAAACGATTTTCTGAACCTTGCCACCACTTCACTGCTTATCTTTAAAAATATTTTTTGAAAAAAAAAAGAAAAAAAAAAAAGAAGCAATTTTAGACCAAAACCAGTTTTCTTGTATTGGAGTAATAAATAAATTATATAGGCAAAAAATATGCAAGATTTGAAAATAATTGGACATGAAATGTAAGATTTAGAGGATTTTTAAACAGCAAACAAGATTTTTAAACATCAAAATGTGTTTGTCTTATTTTTGAAAATCGTATGATGGATCAACCAGTTCAGCAGTGTTGTGAAAACAGCTTTAAAATTAAGTATGATGTTCAAAGAATACTAGTTATATTACATATACCATTTTAATATACCATCTATGAGAAATAAATTTCATAGTCCTTACTTATTTTGTGGAATATATAATGTTTTTAATTCAGGTCTTCATGAACCAATTCTTTTTTTTTGCTGGCAGCAGTGAAGGCGGGATATGGTGAAAAAACAGAAACTAAATTGTAGCAAGATTGATAAATCTCATTCTTTTACATTAATTATACAGTACAAACAACTATTACATCAATTCAAGGGCAACCTTGCAGATAATATGGCAAGTCTAGCCATACTTGGTGCGATTCATTAAACTATGGCAATTAAGTAAAATTCGACCAACCAGTGTTCATAGTTGCTGACTAGACACATCAGGCCAACCATTCTCAGGAACATCCTCTTGCATACTGCATAGTCAACAAACCATCCTGATGCATACTAGACAGACACCAAGTCAAGTAGTCTTAGAAACATTCTCTTGCATACTGCATAGTCAACAAACCATCCTGATGCATACTAGACAGACACCAAGTCAAGTAGTCTTAGAAACATCCTCTTGCATACTGCATAGTCAACAAACCATCCTGATGCATACTAGACAGACACCAAGTCAAGTAGTCTTAGAAACATCCTCTTGCATACTGCATAGTCAACAAACAATCCTGATGCATACTAGACAGACACCAAGTCAAGTAGTCTTAGAAACATTCTCTTACATACTGCATAGTCAACAAACCATCCTGATGCATACTAGACAGACACCAAGTCAAGAAGTCTTAGAAACATTTCTTACATACTGCATAGTCAACAAACCATCCTGATGCATACTAGACAGACACCAAGTCAAGTAGTCTTAGAAACATCCTCTTGCATACTGCATAGTCAACAAACCATCCTGATGCATACTAGACAGACACCAAGTCAAGTAGTCTGAGAAACATTCTCTTACATACTGCATAGTCAACAAACCATCCTGATGCATACTAGACAGACACCAAGTCAAGAAGTCTTAGAAACATTCTCTTACATACTGCATAGTCAACAAACCATCCTGATGCATACTAGACAGACACCAGGTCAAGTAGTCTTAGAAACATCCTCTTGCATACTGCATAGTCAACAAACCATCCTGATGCATACTAGACAGACACCAAGTCAAGTAGTCTTAGAAACATTCTCTTACATACTAGTCATCTGTTTCACCAACATTTTATTTAAATACTTCAAAACTTAACCAAGTTTTGGCAGGTTATCTATTGCCAGTCTAAAATTGTGATCACGACTGCCCTTCTTAAGTAAAAGTATTTAAGTATATGTTGGTGAAACAGGAGCCTGGTCATTGAGAAATATCATACTATACATACACAGAGCCAACTAGTATTAGAAACATAATACTAGACATACACAAAACCAACTAGTCTTAGAAACATAATACTAGACATACACATAGCCAACTAGTATTAGAAACATAATACTAGACATACACAAAACCAACTAGTCTTAGAAACATAATACTAGACATACACAGAGCCAGCTAGTATTATAAACAATACTAGACATACACAGAGCCAATTAGTCTCAGAAATTTCATACTAGACATCATACACAAAGACAACTAGTCTTAGAAACATCATATTAGACATACACACGACTAACTAGTCTTAGAAACATCATACTAGACATACATACAACCAACTAGTCTTAAAAACATCATATTAGACATACACATAGCCAATTAGTATTAGAAACATAATACTAGACAAACACAAAACCAACTAGTATTAGAAACATAATACTAAACATACACACAGCCAACTAGTCTTAGAAATATAATACTAGACATCATACACAAGGCTAACTAGTCTTAGAAACATCATACTAGACATACATACGACCGACTAGTCTTAGAAACATTGTACTTGACATCCACAGAGCCAACTAGTCTTAGAAACATCATGCTAGACATTAATAAAGCCAACTAGTCTTAGAAACATCATACTTGACATACACAAAGCCAATTAGTCATAGAAACATCAAACAAGACATACACAAAGCCAATTAGACATAGGAACATCAAACAAGACATACACAGCCAACTAGTCTTGGAAACATCATACTAAACATACACACGGCCATTTAGTCATAGAAACATCATACTAAACATACACAGCCAACTAGTCTTTGAAACATCATACAAGACATACACAAAGCAAACTAGTATTAGAAACATCATAGTAGACATACACAAAGCAGACTAGTCTTAGAAATATCATAGTAGACAAACACATAGCTAGTTAGTCTTAGAAACATCATACTAGACATCCACAGAGTCAACTAGTCTTAGAAACTTCATAGTAATCATACATAAAGCCAACTAGTCTTAGAAACGTCATAGTAATCATACACAAAGCCAATTAGTCTTAGAAACATCATACTAGACATCCAAAGAGCTAATTAGTCTTACAAACATCATACTAGACATCAACAGAGCCAACTAGTCTTAGAAACGTCATAGTAATCATACATGAAGCCAACTAATCTTAGAAACATCATACTAGACATATACAGAGCCAACTAGTCTTAAAACATCATACTAGACATCAACAGAGCCAACTAGTCTTAGAAACATCATACTAGACATCCACAGAGTCAGCTAGTCTTAGAAACATCATACTAGACATATACAAAGCCAACCAGTCTAAAAAACATCATACTAGACACACACAAAGCCAACTTTTCTGAAAAACATCATACTAGACACACACAAAGCCAACTAGTCTTAGAAACATCATACTAGACATTCACAGAGCCAACTAGTCTTAGAAACATCATACTAGACATCCACAGAGCCAACTAGTCTTAGAAACATCATACTAGACATCCACAGAGGCAACTAGTCTTAGAAACGTTATAGTAATCATACACAAAGCCAACTAGTCTTAGAAACGTCATAGTAATCATACACAAATCCAATTAGTCTTAGAAACATCATACTAGACATCCAAAGAGTCAACTAGTCTTAGAAATGTCATAGTAATCATACACAAATCCAATTAGTCTTAGAAACATCATACTAGACATCCAAAGAGCCAATTAGTCTTACAAACATCATACTAGACATCAACAGAGCCAACTAGTCTTAGAAATGTCATAGTAATCATACATAAAGCCAACAAGTCTTACAAACATCATACTAGACATATACAGAGCCAACTAGTCTTAAAACATCATACTAGACATTCACAGAGTCAGCTAGTCTTAGAAACATCATACTAGACATCCACAGAGTCAACTAGTCTTACAAACATCATACTAGACATCCACAGAGCCATCTAGTCTTAAAACATCATACTAGACATTCACAGAGTCAGCTAGTCTTAGAAACATCATACTAGACATACACAGTCAGCTAGTCTTACAAACATCATACTAGACATCCACAGAGCCAACTAGTCTTAGAAATGTCATACTAGATATCCACAGAGCCAACTAGTCTTAGAAACATCATACTAAACATCCACAGAGCCAACTAGTCTTGGAAACATCATACTAGACACACACAAAGCCAACTAGTCTGAAAAACATCATACTAGACATCCACAGAGCCAACTAGTCTTAAAACATCATACTAGACATCCACAGAGTCAGCTAGTCTTAAAAACATCATACTAGACACACACAAAGCCAACTAGTCTTAGAAACGTCATACTAGACATCCACAGAGCCAACTAGTCTTAGAAATATCATACTATACATATACAAGGCCAACTAGTCTTAGAAATATCATACAAGACATACACAGAAACAATTAATCTTAGATACATCATCCTAGACATACACTGAGCCAACTAATCTTACATATTCACTGTTACCCTCATCACACTTCTCTTTGGTGAACCTCATCCCCCCCCCCCCCCCCCCCCCGATACAAACGTCGAAATTTTTAATGCTGTCCACAAATATATACTCTCCAGTAACCATTTTAATAACAAAAACTGAAAACTTATATAACAATGCTGTAAAGCTGTAGACTTGTAAATAATGACCTATGATAATAATTTATATGATGCTTGTCTGTTTCCCTTGGCTTGCTCGCCTAAGGCCTGAAATTGTCCGCCTTTTCTTTCTGTTTATTTTTTTTTTTAAACTCTAAATTATATGACTTATTATAAAAAAAAAAAATTCTTTTAAAACTTAACAGGACATAACGACTATCGATGTAAAAAATATATTTCATTTATAGAACTGTATTTTGTTGATATGTCAAAACTAACCTAATGAATTTTCGTCACCTTACACAAATGTTTGTATAAGTTACTAAGGAGAGAAACTATATAAGATTTTTTTTCTTTCGTTTCAATCCTTTTACTATGTATGTTGTGGAAATGCTGTACATAATTTATGAATAAATTCTGTACATGATTTATGAATAAAATATGTTTAAAACAACTAGTCTTAAAAACATCATGCTTGACATGCACAGAGCCAACCAGTCTTAGAAACATTATAGTTGACATACACAAAGTCAATAAGTCTTAGAAACATCATACTAGACAAACACATAGCCAACTAGCCTTAGAAACATCATACTAGACAAACACAGAGCCAATTAGTCTCAGAAACATCATACTAGATATACACAAAGCCAACAAGTCTTAGAAATATCATTCTTGACATACACACAGCCAACAAGTCTTAGAAATATCATACAAGACATACACACAGCCAACAAGTCTTAGAAACATCATACTAGACATACACACAGCCAACAAGTCTTAGAAACATCATACAAGACATACACACAGCCAACAAGTCTTAGAAACATCATACAAGACATACACAGAGCCAACAAGTCTTAGAAATATCATGCTAGACATACACACAGCCAACAAGTCTTAGAAACATCATACTAGACATACACACAGCCAACAAGTCTTAGAAACATCATACAAGACATACACACAGCCAACAAGTCTTAGAAACATCATACTAGACATACACACAGCCAACAAGTCTTAGAAATATCATACAAGACATACTCACAGCCAACAAGTCTTAGAAACATCATACTAGACATACACACAGCCAACAAGTCTTAGAAACATCATACAAGACATACACACAGCCAACAAGTCTTAGAAACATCATACAAGACATACACAAAGCCAACAAGTCTTAGAAATATCATGCTAGACATACACACAGCCAACAAGTCTTAGAAACATCATACTAGACATACACACAGCCAACAAGTCTTAGAAACATCATACTAGACATAAACACAGCCAACAAGTCTTAGAAACATCATACAAGACATACACACAGCCAACAAGTCTTAGAAACATCATACAAGACATACACAGAGCCAACAAGGCTTAGAAACATCATACAAGACATACACAGAGCCAACTAGTCTTAGAAACATCATACAAGACATACACAGAGCCAACAAGGCTTAGAAACATCATACAAGACATACACAGAGCCAACTAGTCTTAGAAACATCATACAAGACATACACACAGCCAACAAGTCTTAGAAACATCATACAAGACATACACAGAGCCAACTAGTCTTAGAAACATCATACAAGACATACACAGAGCCAACTAGTCTTAGAAACATCATACAAGACATACACACAGCCAACAAGTCTTAGAAACATCATACAAGACATACACACAGCCAACAAGTCTTAGAAACATCATACAAGACATACACAGAGCCAACTAGTCTTAGAAACATCATACTAGACACACACACAGCCAACTAGTCCTAGAAACATCATATCAGACATACACACAGTCAACAAGGCTTTGAAACATCATACTAGACATACACAGAGCGAACTAGTCTAAGAAACATCATACTAGACATACACAGAGCCAATTAGTCTCAGAAACATCAAACTGGATATACACAAAGCCAACAAGTCTTAAAACATCATGCTAGACATACAAACAGCCAACAAGTCTGAGAAACATCATGCTAGACATACACACAGCCAACAAGTCTTACAAATATCATACAAGACATACACACAGCCAACAAGGCTTAGAAATATCATACAAGACATCCACACAGCCAACAAGTCTTAGAAACATCATACTAGACATACACACAGCCAACAAGGCTTAGAAATATCATACAAGACATCCACACAGCCAACAAGTCTTAGAAACATCATACAAGACATCCACACAGCCAACAAGTCTTAGAAACATCATACAAGACATACACACAGCCAACAAGGCTTAGAAATATCATACAAGACATCCACACAGCCAACAAGTCTTAGAAACATCATACAAGACATACACACAGTCAACAAGGCTTTGAAACATCATACTAGACATACACGGAGCCAACTAGTCTAAGAAACATCATACTAGACATACACAGAGCCAATTAGTCTCAGAAACATCAAACTAGATATACACAAAGCCAACAAGTCTTAAAACATCATGCTAGACATACAAACAGCCAACAAGTCTGAGAAACATCATGCTAGACATACACACAGCCAACAAGTCTTAGAAATATCATACTAGACATACACACAGCCAACAAGGCTTAGAAACATCATACAAGACATACACACAGCCAACTAGTCTTAGAAACATTATACTAGACATACACACAGCCAACAAGTCTTAAAAACATCATACTAGACATACACAGAGCCAATTAGTCTCAGAAACATCAAACTAGATATACACAAAGCCAACAAGTCTTAAAACATCATGCTAGACATACAAACAGCCAACAAGTCTGAGAAACATCATGCTAGACATACACACAGCCAACAAGTCTTAGAAATATCATACTAGACATACACACAGCCAACAAGGCTTAGAAATATCATACAAGATATACACACAGCCAACTAGTCTTAGAAACATTATACTAGACATACACACAGCCAACAAGGCTTAGAAACATCATACTAGACGCACATACAACCAACTAGTCTTAAAAACATCATATTAGACATACACATAGCCAATTAGTATTAGAAACATAATACTAGACATACACAGAGCCAACTAGTTTTAGAAACATAATACTAGACGTACACAGAGCCAACTAGTATTAGAAACATAATACTAGGCATACACAGAGCCAACTAGTATTAGAAACATAATACTAGATACACAAAACCAACTAGTATTAGAAACATAATACTAGACATACACAAGGCTAACTAGTCTTAGAAACATCATACTAGACAGACATACGACCATCTAGTCTTAGAAACATTGTACTTGACATCCACAGAGCCAACTAGTCTTAGAAACATCATACTAGACATTAATAAAGCCAACTAGTCTTAGAAACATCATACTTGACATACACAAAGCCAATTAGTCATAGAAACATCATACAAGACATACACAAAGCCAATTAGACATAGAAACATCAAACTAAACATACACAGCCAACTAGTCTTGGAAACATCATACTAAACATACACACGGCCATTTAGTCATAGAAACATCATACTAAACATACACAGCCAACTAGTCTTTGAAACATCATACAAGACATACACAAAGCAAACTAGTATTAAAAACATCACAGTAGACATACACAAAGCAGACTAGTCTTAGAAATATCATAGCAGACAAACACATAGCTAGTTAATCTTACAAACATCATACTAGACATCCACAGAGTCAACTAGTCCTAGAAACGTCATAGTAATCATACACAAAGCCAACAAATCTTAGAAACGTCATAGTAATCATACACAAAGCCAATTAGTCTTAGAAACATCATACTACACATCCACAGAGCCAACTAGTCTTACAAACATCATACTAGACATCCACAGAGCCAACTAGTCTTAGAAATGTCATAGTAATCATACACAAAGCCAACTAGTCTTAGAAACGTCATAGTAATCATCGCAAAGCCAATTAGGCTTAGAAACATCATACTAGACATCCACAGAGCCAACTAGTCTTAGAAATATCATAGTAATCACATATAAAGCCAACTAGTTTTAGAAACATCATACTAGACATATACAGAGCCAACTAGTCTTAAAACATCATACTCGACATTCACAGAGTCAGCTAGTCTTAGAAACATCATACTAGACATCCACAGAGCCAACTAGTCTTACAAACATCATACTAGAAATCCACAGAGCCAACTAGTCTTAGAAACGTCATAGTAATCAACGCAAAGCCAATTAGGCTTAGAAACATCATACTAGACATCCACAGAGCCAATTAGTCTTACAAACATCATACTAGACATCAACAGAGCCAACTAGTCTTAGAAACGTCATAGTAATCACACATAAAGCCAACTAGTTTTAGAAACATCATACTAGACATATACAGAGCCAACTTGTCTTAAAACATCATACTAGACATTCACAGAGTCAGCTAGTCTTAGAAACATCATACTAGACACACACAAAGCCAACCAGTCTAAAAAACATCATACTAGACACACACAAAGCCAACTAGTCTTAGAAACATCATACTTGACACACACAAAGCCAACTAGTCTTAGAAACATCATACTAGACACACACAAAGCCAACTAGTTTTAGAAACATCATACTAGACACACACAAAGCCAACCAGTCTAAAAAACATCATACTAGACACACACGAAGCCAACCAGTCTAAAAAACATCATACTAGACACACACGAAGCCAACTAGTCTTAGAAACATCATACTAGACATTCACAGAGTCAGCTAGTCTTAGAAACATCATACTAGACACACACAAAGCCAACTAGTCTAAAAAAGATCATACTAGACACACACGAAGCCAACCAGTCTAAAAAACATCATACTAGACACACACAAAGCCAACTAGTCTTAGAAACATCATACTAGAAACACACAAAGCCAACTAGTCTTAGAAACATCATACTAGACATCCACAGAGCCAACTAGTCTTAGAAATATCATACTATACATATACAAGGCCAACTAGTCTTAGAAATATCATACAAGACATACACAGAAACAATTAATCTTAGATACATCATACTAGACATACACTGAGCCAACTAATCTTACATATTCACTGTTACCCTCAACACACTTCTCTTTGGTGAACCTCATCTCCCCCATGATACAAACGTCGAAATTTTTAATGCTGTCCACAAATATATATTTCCAGTAACCATTTTAATAACAAAAACTGAAAACTTATATAACAATACTGTAAAGCTGTAGACTTGTAAATAATGACCTTTGATAATAATTTATATGATGCTTGTCTGTTTCCCTTGGCTTGCTCGCCTAAGTCCTGAACTTGTCCACCTTCTCTTTCTGTTATTTTTTTTTTTTAAATTCTAAATTATATGATTAATTATATAAAAAAAATTTCTTTTAAAACATAACAGGACATACAACTATCGATGTAAAAATTATATTTCTTTTATAGAACTGTATTTTGTTGATATGTCAAAACTAACCTAATGAATCTTCGTCCCCTTACACAAATGTTTGTTTAAATTACTAAGGAGAGAAACTATATAAGATTTTTTTTCTTTCGTTTCAATCCTTTTACTATGTATGTTGTGGAAATGCTGTACATAATTTATGAATAAAATCTGTACATGATTTATGAATAAAATATGTTTAAAACACCTAGTCTTAAAAACATCATACTTGACATACACAGAGCCAACCAGTCTTAGAAACATTATAGTTGACATACACAAAGTCAATAAGTCTTAGAAACATCATACTAGACATATACAAAGTCAATAAGTCTTAGAAACATCATACTAGACAAACACATAGCCAACTAGCCTTAGAAACATCATACTAGACATACACAGAGCCAATTAGTCTCAGAAACATCATACTAGATATACACAAAGCCAACAAGTCTTAGAAACATCATTCTTGACATACACAAAGCCAACAAGTCTTAGAAATATCATACTAGACATACACAAAGCCAACAAGTCTTATAAACATCATTCTTGACATACACAAAGCCAACAAGTCATAGAAATATCATACAAGACATACACAAAGCCAACAAGTATTAGAAATATCATACAAGTCATACACAAAGCCAACAAGTCTTAGAAATATCATACAAGACATACACAGAGCCAACAAGTCTTAGAAACATCATTCAAGACATACACAAAGCCAACAAGTCTTAGAAATATCATACAAGACATACACACAGCCAACAAGGTTTAGAAACATCATACTAGACATACACAAAGCCAACAAGTCTTTTAAACATCATTTTTGACATACACAAAGCCAACAAGTCATAGAAATATCATACAAGACATTCACAAAGCCAACAAGTCTTAGAAATATCATTCAAGACATACACAAAGCCAACAAGTCTTAGAAACATCATACAAGACATACACAAAGCCAACAAGTCTTAGAAACATCATACAAGACATACACAGAGCCAACAAGTCTTAGAAATATCATACAAGACATACACAGAGCCAACAAGTCTTAGAAACATCATACAAGACATACACACAGCCAACAAGGTTTAGAAACATCATACTAGACATACACAAAGCCAACAAGTCTTTTAAACATCATTCTTGACATACACAAAGCCAACAAGTCATAGAAATATCATACAAGACATTTACAAAGCCAACAAGTCTTAGAAATATCATTCAAGACATACACAAAGCCAACAAGTCTTAGAAACATCATACAAGACATACACAAAGCCAACAAGTCTTAGAAACATCATACAAGACATACACACAGCCAACAAGTCTTAGAAACATCATACAAGACATACACAGAGCCAACAAGTCTTAGAAACATCATACTAGACATACACAAAGCCAACAAGGCTTAGAAATATCATACAAGACATACACAGAGCCAACAACTCTTAGAAACATCATAGAAGACATACACAGAGCCAACAAGGCTTAGAAATATCATACAAGACATACACAAAGCCAACAAGTCTTAGAAACATCATAGAAGACATACACAGAGCCAACAAGTCTTAGAAACATCATACAAGACATACACAAAGCCAACAAGGCTTAGAAACATCATACAAGACATACACAGAGCCAACAAGTCTTAGAAACATCATACAAGACATACACAGAGCCAACAAGTCTTAGAAACATCATACAAGACATACACACAGCCAACAAGTCTTACAAATATCATACAAGCCATACACACAGCCAACAAGTCTTAGAAACATCATACAAGACATACACACAGCCAACAAATCTTACAAATAGCATACAAGACATACTCACAGCCAACAAGGCTTAGAAATATCAACTTACATATTAGACATAAACACAAAGCAAAGTAGTCTAAAGAACATCCTCTTTGTGTATTCACCAATCAGTCTCAGAACAATCCCCTTGTATACAAGACGGACATCTGGCCTAACTAACCCCTTGCATACCAGATGGACGTAAGGAAAACCATCCTAGAACTTTTTAGAACGCCAGGTTTATAAGTATTAGAACTTTCCATTTTATACAGGAGAGACACCAGGTCAACCAATCTCAACTATCCACTTTTATATATACAAGATAGATGCCAGGTCAACCAGTCTAAACTATCCCCTTTTATATATACAAGATAGAAGCCAGGTCAACCAGTCTCAACTATCCCCTTTTATATATACAAGATAGAAGCGAGATCAACCAGTCTCAACTATCCCCTTTTATATATAAGATAAGACACCAGGTCAACCACTCTCAACTATCGACTTTTATATATACAAGATAGAAGCCAGGTCAACCAGTCTCAACTATCCCCTTTTATATATACAAGATAGAAGCCAGGTCAACCAGTCTCAACTATCCCCTTTTATATATACAAGATAAAAGCGAGATCAACCAGTCTCAACTATCCCCTTTTATATATAAGATAGACACCAGGTCAACCAGTCTCAACTATCCACTTTTATATATACACAAGATGGAAGCTAGGTCAACCAGTCTCAACTATCCCCTTTTATATATACAAGATAGATGCCAGGTCAACCAGTCTCAACTATCAACTTTTATATATACAAAATAGAAGCCATGTCAACCAGTCTCAACTATCATCTTTTATATATACAAAATAGAAGCCATGTCAACCAATCTCAACTATCCCCTTTTATATATAAGATAGACACCAGGTCAACCAGTCTCAACTATCCACTTTTATATATACACAAGATAGAAGCCAGGTCAACCAGTCTCAACTATCCCCTTTTATATATACAAGATAGAAGCCAGATTAACCAGTCTCAACTATCCCCTTTTATATATAAGATAGACACCAGGTCAACCAGTCTCAACTATCCCCTTTTATATATACAAGATAGATGCCAGGTCAACCAGTCTCGACTATCCCCTTTTATATATACAAGATAAATGCCAGGTCAACCAGTCTCAACTATCCCCTTTTATATATACAAGATAGAAGCCAGGTCAACCAGTCTCAACTATCCCCTTTTATATATACAAGATAGAAGCGAGATCAACCAGTCTCAACTATCCCCTTTTATATATAAGATAGACACCAGGTCAACCAGTCTCAACTATCCACTTTTATATATACACAAGATGGAAGCCAGGTCAACCAGTCTCAACTATCCCCTTTTATATATACAAGATAGAAGCCAGGTCAACCAGTCTCAACTATCAACTTTTATATATACAAAATAGAAGCCATGTCAACCAGTCTCAACTATCAACTTTTATATATACAAAATAGAAGCCATGTCAACCAATCTCAACTATCCCCTTTTATATATAAGATAGACACCAGGTCAACCAGTCTCAACTATCCACTTTTATATATACACAAGATAGAAGCCAGGTCAACCAGTCTCAACTATCCCCTTTTATATATACAAGATAGAAGCCAGATTAACCAGTCTCAACTATCCCCTTTTATATATAAGATAGACACCAGGTCAACCAGTCTCAACTATCCCCTTTTATATATACAAGATAGATGCCAGGTCAACCAGTCTCGACTATCCCCTTTTATATATACAAGATAAATGCCAGGTCAACCAGTCTCAACTATCCCCTTTTATATATACAAGATAGAAGCGAGATCAACCAGTCTCAACTATCCCCTTTTATATATAAGATAGACACCAGGTCAACCAGTCTCAACTATCCACTTTTATATATACAAGATAGACACCAGGTCAACCAGTCTCAACTATCCCCTTTTATATATAAGATAGACACCAGGTCAACTAGTCTCAACTATCCACTTTTATATATACAAGATAGACACCAGGTCAACCAGTCTCAACTATCCCTTTTTATGTATACAAGATAGATGCCAGGTCAACCAGTTTTAGAACTATCCCCTTGTAAACAAGATGAATGCAAGGCTAACAGTATAAGAACTATCCCCTTGTAAACAAGATGAATGCAAGGCTAACAGTATAAGAACTATCCCCTTGTAAACAAGATGAATGCAAGGCTAACAGTATAAGAACTATCCCCTTGTAAACAAGATGAATGCAAGGCTAACAGTATAAGAACTATCCCCTTGTAAACAAGATGAATGCAAGGCTAAAAGTATAAGAACTATCCCCTTGTAAACAAGATGAATGCAAGGCTAACAGTATAAGAACTATCCCCTTGTAAACAAGATGAATGCAAGGCTAACAGTCTTAACTATTCCTGTGTAAACAAGATGCATGCCAGGCCACTTGTAGTCAAGATGGGTGTCTGACCAACCATATCCTAGAGCCATGCTCCTGCATGTTAGACAGATGCTCTACCACTGAGCCACAACAATGGTTATCTGGACTGAGAATAACACTTACTTATTTATTCAGAAGAATGTTTATGTTTCTGAAAGGTTTTTAAAAGATAAAAATCATAATTTTTTTATCAAAAGGGGCATTTTAAGGCTCAAGTTTTCATTATGGTTAACCAGCTAAGCTAAAAATTGATTTTTATCTATGTTTTCAAGATATATATGATATACTGTTTTCTTCAGAAAAAATTATCTAAAAGAATGAGAATGTAGATGGAGGTGACTTTGGATTCAACTTTGCCCCAAAGTTAAAGCTAAAAGCATTATTGTCTGAACCATCTTCTTCTTCATTGCTAGGACCCCCGAACAATGACAGCAAATTGTCACTTTCATTGTTGGCTTTGTTTGAATCATCAGATTTCTTCCCTCCAAAACTGAAACTAAATGATCCATCTGAACAATTTTCCTGTTGGTTTCCGCTGTTTCCACCAAACATGGAGAAGACATTCCCATTGGCTTGGTTGGATATACCAGCTGCTTTATTATCTCCAGATTCAAAACTGAAGCCTGGAGATCCATTCTCATGCTTGTAATCTTCAAATAAAGAGAACACACCAGTCTTCGGTGATTGGTCGTTTGTATCAGTGCCTCCAAATTGGAATGTTCCCTCCTTGTTCCTATTCTCATCTATAAATAAAAAATATGTCCAATAACTTAAATGTGAACTTTAATTTGCAGCAGTGATCAAACATTTGTTTAATCATATGTCAATGCTTAAATGTCTTGAATTACATCCATTTATTTAAAGAAAAAGAAATAAATATACACCAGATAGTAAAAGATTGCTTATCACTGTTTAAGTTTGGTGTTATTACACTGACCATAAGGGATTTAAGGCAACTCATTGTACATAACTACTGCACAAGTTTAATATGATTCAAATAAAAACTGTGGGTGCTATACCGAATGCAAACAATGTCAAATAATGCCTTTTTTGACAATTCAAAGACCATAAATCTGATATTTATGATCAAATTTAGCCAGTTTAAGAACTCGTCAGAGACATTTTACTACTGTACTACTGTACAAGATTGGTAACTATCAAATTAAAAATGAGTATTAGAGTGCACAAAACCAGGGTTATCAATCACCATATTTAGCCAGTTGAAAAACTTATAAGATATGGCTATATAACTCTTATGTAAGTTAGCTGATGATCAAATGAAAATGTGGGTGCTACAGTGCACACAAGGTTGAATAGTGCAAGTTTTAGTTTATACCATTTATTTTTGCTTGTTTGCGAAGTAATTCTCGGAGCTTGTATAAATCTCTCTCAATTCCATTACCTGTGTAGAAACAGTACTGAGTATGGTTTTTGAGGGGCCAACAGGCAAATCAATCAAGTACTTTTTTGTAACTTCAACATTCTGGTATGACCTTGACCTTTGAGATTTCATTCTGCGTGTCAGTTTCATGTGATGAATATGTGCATGTATATGTAACTTTAAAATCCTTCCATGCATGTAAAAAATATTGACCAGACGAGACACAAATTAAACACCTTTATTTAAATGGCTTTTCTGTAACTTCACTCTCAGTTGTGACCATGATCTGAGGCACATACCTAGTTGTTATATTCTACATGTTTTTTTAATGTAATGAATATTTGTATCAACCAGGACATTATATTAAAATCCTTCCATGTATGTAAAAGTTATGGATTGGAAAAAACACTTCTTGCATTTTTATAAATTCAACAATCAGATGTTACCTTGACCTTTTTTCATATAGACCTGGTTCTTCTGTTCTGTAGGTGCATCCATGTGTATAGGTACATTATGTATCTAGTAACATTGAAAATAAATGCAAATTGGTCCAGGTTTTTTTACTGCCTTACTAATTGCATGTTTTTTTTTAAAATATACATCAAACCGCCATGTATATATTGCCTATGCATGTATATGTACCCCACCCACCATGCATTCTATCAATTTGTAAGCTAAGTGAACTCTTGTCTATATTTTTCATATTGCCTGTGTGGCGTTAACTAAATATGTAAATTACTGTCATAATGTATTTACTTGGTGAAATATACATGAAAGTCCTTGAAAGTGACAGGTTTGCTTCTTTTCTTTTGAAAGATGATGCACTGTTTATGGATTTTGTAATTGATATGGAAGAAATGTTTCAAATTAATGGATTAACTGTCAGCAAAATAATTATGGTTACAGTCAAATCTGTGTAAGGGGCCACCTCTATTAAGCAGCCACATTTGCTTTTTTCTATTGTTATGCTTTCAGAGCAAGATAAACTGTATTAAGCAACATCCTGTCTTAAAAGGTCACTTTTGCTCCATCCCTGGCTGCTTAAGACAGGTTTGACTGTAATAGTTGTGGACATTACAAATGTAACTGTAACATATTTAGTTTTGGTTGATGATGTATATGCGAAATTTTGTAGATAACCTTTCTGCTTTCACAAATAAATTAACAGGTCACTAACGGTAAATCAAAAAATTACTGATGTAAACAGATTTCTAACAACAATACAAACTTGTCCAAGGTTTTGATGAATAGCAATATACTATAATCACTCCGGTCGAACATTGAAACTATGTGCTCCGACCCAGTATTTTTCCTGTGGATAGGTAGGTAATTCCCCCCACACCCCTAAATTCTGATTTTGCAAGGTCAAAAATGGACAGAAATCATGAAAAAAAAAATATTAAAAGCATTGAAATTCAATAAAAAGTTTGGGTAGCTGCCACTTTGAGTGAGTAGATAGGAGCACGGCAAACAATTTATTTTTAAGGATGGCCTAGACTCAAAATACTTCCCTACCATCTGTAAGGGTGTAGTCTTAATTAACATCCATTTACACAGCTGGTAGAATAATACGCAACTCAAAGATCATATTATAGATCATTTATTGCACATTGGTGTAAGGTGTTTTTCCAAATCTAAGCCGGTTAGTAGAGGACAGTTTTATGATTTCAATCCATATAATATACAACCAGTAAAAAATATCTGGATCAATTTGTGTCAGATTTTTAATAAAAAACTAGTTTTGGACAATAAAATTTGGTCAAAAACCGAATGAACTGGATCAGACTACAGTAACAGTTATTTATATGCACTTAGACTTTTTTTGTTTTCACCCCTCATGGTGATTTTACATTACCCTTAATAGAAAGCATTACTATACCTTCCTTCTTTTGCAGGGGATGAAAAAATATCATCTAAGATATTTATAAACACAACTTGAACAATATCATCAGGCATCACTTTGATTTCAGTAAAATTGACTCACTATACCATACTTGGAATTTTTCTGTCAGAGGCCAGGAAGTGTTTTAAACTGATTGTTTGAGTAGAACATTCCAGAGTATGTTTTTTATTATAAAAACAATACTATGACAGCATCTCACCTGAAACATGATCACCACCACCAAACATGCCCACTGACACATCTCTCCCCTTGCCACACTCTGTATGAATGCTGTCTCCCTGACCTCCAAGAATTGGGTTTCCCGAGACATCTGTTTTATCCTGGTTGATGCCCGAGTCAACTGTTGTAGCCTGGTTAGCATAATACAAGTTTAATATAATTGTTCATGCACAGCACCAAAGTCAAACAACAAGAAAATATCGGTGGAACCGATGGATGCTTCCTTAGTGAGTGTTTGACTCTGTATCGGCTACTTGGTTGAAAAATATCAAACTGCATAGAATTCCAACCTGAGGTTGTAGAGAAATAGCGCAGACAATAATTTGGTCACAGCCTCGATGAAAGGGACAAAATTCTGTGAAAAATCATCGAACCGGAACACAGACAATATGCACATCTGCACTTGGTAACTTGGTAATGATGCATCCTAGCAAGTTTCATAAAATTTCAACATGGGGATGTAGAGAAATAGCATGGACAAGAATTTGATCACAGACAGAATCAAAGGGTCATAACTCTATAAAAAATCATCGATAAGGAACTCAAAGACAATATGCACATCTGCACTGGGTAATGATGCATCCTAGGAAGTTTCATAAAATTCCAACCAGAGGTTGTAGAGAAATAGCCCAGACAAGAACTTAGGGATGCACGGACGGACGTACGGATGGATGAAGCGGTGACTATATGCTTCCCCCCTTTGTGGGAGCATAAAAAACTGGTGCAGTACTGAACCATGGTGGGTAATATTCACCAAAGCTGAGATTGCTTTATTGCATTTTTTCAACTTGATTGCAAAAACAATTGTGAACTTCCATGTGTGTAAATGACATGTAACCAAAAGTAATTATAAATTCCATTTACTCAAATGCTATTTTTTTTTACTTTTATAACTTCCATGTGAGTAAATTGCATGTTCCAATTCATGCTAAATTTGTTCATCTTGGCTATTAATAAAATTACGTTAAGTTATTTAGTTACAACTTTTGACCCCTGGCATCCATTAAAATGCAACTCTTAATAAGAAATGGATAATTTGTAAAGAATTTCTATTTTCCAATCACACAATATGGCAAAAACTCTGATTTGATAAGTTTTCAAGACTGCAAGTTTCATTTGATATTAAAGCATGTTTCAACCAACAATTGCCAAACTTGATTGTTACATTATGTTGCTTCACAAGTAACGCTTCTGTTGAGCTACCATTGTCCTTTCACTGTAAGTAGGTAATTGTTTTGTGTTCATTGATTTCAAGCAGACTAATTAACAGTGCATCTGTACAATCATACTTGTTCATCTGGGTTGTTGGTCATTGCAACTCAAGTGATTTATTCAAACGGAAACATTCTCGGATATCTTATTAGTGTGTATACTTTTACATTATTAGGATGTGAATTACATTATCATTACAGGTCGACAGTCTAACAATTTGGAATATCAAAACAAAATTGTTGTCATGGCAACATGTCTAATTATATGAAATATATCAATGTCTATTGATTTATGAAATATATCAATGTCTATAGATTTATGAAATATCCCAATGTCTCTAGATTTATGAAATATTTCAATGTATAGATTTAATATGAAATTATCTCGGTGTCTGATTTATAAAATATCCCGATGTCTATAGATTTATGAAATATCTCAATGTTTCTACTTATGAAATATCTCAATGTCTTTATTTATGAAATATTTCAATGTCTAGATTATGAAATATCTCAATGTTTGAATTTAGATAATAAATCTTAACACGCCTTTACATTGAACATACGTCTGCCTGCACTGAATCTTAAGAGCCCTGGAGACTTCTTGATTTCAGCAAGTTTGGCGAGATGTTTTTCCATGCTGAATGGACTTGATACCCCAGTTTCACCTGACTCCTTTATATCAAGATGTTGCATTTCAATGTGTTCTGAAATATACATTATGAAGCTACATGAATTTGTTTTATAGTGAAATCATTTGTAATTGTTGCCCAACGACAAAATAAGGAAACTAGGTTGTTCTCTTGTTCTGGACAAATGGTGCTCTATAGCTGTCAGAGGTGGTCGATGACCATTAATTATTTAGTAGTCATAACCTATTGTATGGAAGATATTCCAATCTTATTTAATTACTCTGTTATCAATTAACACTTCTGCTACAAAACTCCCTTACAGGCAAACGCAAGAACATTATTTCCATTATTATAAAAAATTTCTCGATGGTTAGAAGGTTTATTACAAGGGTATACTGGTAAATATCTTGATCAAGTTTGGTAAGGATAGGATATAAATTGTGTTACAGTGTTAACAAGGAAAGTCAACAGAAGTATTCTGACGACAAAATCATGGACAGATGGCGAACAAATTATGGTATGATCCCTTCAGGCCTTTGGCTGGTAGAGCTAAAAATTGGTCATATGTCTTGACCATGGCTTTATTAATTGGTTATCTTTGTTAAATGGTCGCTGTAACAAAATAAGTTTGTTTATGTGGCCTGAATTCTCAGTGTCAGCTAATAACAAAACATGTACATTGTATAGACGTATATTGGTCAAGTAGCGTAGGTTTGTTAAACTTATCACAAGAGAGATAGGGAAAAAAGATATTTTTACATTTTCATTTTTGGGTTAAGGAATAAGTCATTTTGACATTTATTTCATAAAAATCTGTTGAGTAATGAGCATTTCAGAAAAAAGTAAAGGGGTCTATTATTGTAAAACTAAAAGTTTACCATTAGCATTTTTTGTACATTGTTACAGCGTTCCATATCTTATGACAAGTTAGTTCCAGGAGTTTCTTGAGATACACCTGTGGTATGTGGTGGCTTTGTATAAATAGAGGGGTAAAACCCAAACCTCTTGTCAGCAAATTCCATCAGATGGAAACATTGTGACAGAGAGTACAACTTTATAACTTGACCACTACAGTGAATACTTTTTATATTATGTTTTCTATAGTTTAGTAATTTAAACGTCTGATAGCTATATTTCGATATAAGCAGATCTAAGTAAATGTTTATATAAATTGTTGATATATATTCAGACTAGAATGTGGTGAATTTAATTTCATATCCGCAGTATTGAGAGTTGTTTGTTAGGATATAGGCCAAGGAATCTGGGGACGTGTTTTGAGTTGTTTATATTGTGTCTATAATGAAGTATTGTAAAGTGGCATTTTGAAATGTAACATAAGTAATTAAAATTGTGTTGAGTTTATTCTGTGTTCTTGCAAAGAAAATAGACGCAGAATTGGTCCGTCAATATTTATACTGCATAATGTGGAAATATATAGAGATGTATATGCTACCACGAGATTTAATAAACAGTGCTAAGAAATGAATGTACTGTTATTATATACTGATAAAACTACCATAAAATGTGATAGATGAAAAGAAATGAATGGATGTACAATTATGATATATAATGAAACTACCATGATGGTAAGTGATAAACATAATACTATTACATATTGAGTAAATAGTAAATCTGAGTGTACAATTTTTTATATATATATAATGTAGACGTTTATTGACGTTGAGTGTGTCACACCTAGGATGTTATCAACGTAACAGCAGTCAGCATGTTGTATTACAGCCATAGGATGCACAACCCACATAATTGTCATATAAACGACTTAACATTCCCGACGTCAGATTGCAATCAGCATAAGGCGACGCAAGCCCATAGTAGTTTAGTGCTACATAGAACACAGGAAGTGAACCCTATGGATACATCCATCGCAATAAGGGATGATTGGAGATGTACCTTCGCATCTGGATGCAGACATAGTGTTATAATAAGTATAAATCTTATCTTAAATCATTAACATTGCAGAGCAGTTTGCATCATGACATCAGTAATATACTAGTGAGTAGCGTGTTATTGTTTACTAGTGAGTAGCAGTGTTATCGCAACATCAGTAATATACTAGTGTGCAGCAGTGTTATCGCAACATCGGTAATATACTAGTGAGTAGCAGTGTTATCGCAACATTAGTAATATACCAGTGAGTAGCAGTGTTATCGCGACATCAGTAATATACTAGTGAGAAGCAGTGTTATTGCGACATCAGTAATATACAAGTGAGTAGCAGTGTTATCGCGACACCAGTAATATACTAGTGACGAGCAGTGTTATCGCGACATCAGTAATATACTAGTGAGTTGCAGTGTTATTGCGACATCAGTAATATACTATTGAGTAGCAGTGTTATCGCGACATCAGTAATATACTAGTGAGTAGCAGTGTTATTGCGACATCAGTTATATACTAGTGAGTAGCATCGCAACATCAGCAATATACTAGTGAGTAGCAGTGTTATCGCGACATCAGTAATATACTAGTGAGTAGCAGTGTTATCGCGACATCAGTAATGTACTAGTGACTAGCAGTGTTATAGCAACATCAGTAATATACTAGTGAGTAGCAGTGTTATTGCGACATCAGTAATATACAAGTGAGTAGCAGTGTTATCGCAACATCAATAATATACAAGTGAGTAGCAGTGTTATCGCAACATCAGTAATAAACTAATGAGTAGCAGTGTTATCGCAACATCAGTAATATACTAGTGAGTAGCAGTGTTATTGCGACACCAGTTATATACTAGTGAGTAGCATCGCAACATCAGTAATATACTAGTGAGTAGCATCGCAACATCAGTAATATACTAGTGAGTAGCAGTGTTATCGCGACATCAGTAATATACTAGTCAGTAGCAGTGTTATTGCAACATCAGTAATATACTAGTGAGTACCAGTGTTATCGCAACATCAGTAATATACTAGTGAGAAGCAGTGTTATCGCGACATCAGTAATATACTAGTGAGTAGCAGTGTTATTGCGACATCAGTAATATACTAGTGAGAAGCAGTGTTATCGCGACATCAGTAATATACTAGTGAGTAGCAGTGTTATTGCGACATCAGTAATATACTAGTGAGTAGCAGTGTTATCGCAACATCAGTAATATACTAGTGAGTAGCAGTTTGTATCGTGGCATCAGTAATCTACTAGTGAGTAGCAGTTTATATCGCAACATCAGTAATATACTAGCGAGTAGCAGTGTTATCGCAACATCAGTAATATACTAGTGAGTAGCAGTTTGTATCGTGGCATCAGTAATATACTAGTGAGTAGCAGTCTATATCGCAACATCAGTAATCTACTAGTGAGTAGCAGTGTTATCGCGACATCAGTAATATACTAGTGAGTAGCATTGAGACATCAGTAATATACTAGTGAGTAGCAGTGTTATTGCAACATCAGTAATATATACTAGTGAGTAGCAGTTTGTATCGTGGCATCAGTAATCTACTAGTGAGTAGCAGTCTATATCGCAACATCAATTAGACAAAAGCTGATTAAAGTGAACAGTGCTAGCATAATTACAGCTTAGAACATTATAAGAAAGGTATTTTTTTCATGTTGATTTGTATTTATTGTGCAATTGTATATTCATAATTTTATTGATGTAAAAATAAATTTTAAGCATAGTTATATTTTACCTTAGTGAGTTGTCGGCCCTTGGTCATTTTGTTAAGTCACATTTACTCTTATATGATAATAAACAATAGAATACTGATGACCTGAAATGGTGTTTGTAGATTTACCTGGCGTTTTTGGTTTCTGTGCAGTGTTTAAATGCAAGTTCATAGACAAGGAAGCACAAACCGCATCGTCCACTTGTGGTGAAATATTTCGGGATTCAAATTCTGTAAAAATCAATTTGTTCTGATTTATACAAGTTGTCTATACTATGACTTTTAGAAGTCAAAACATCTTAATCTTTCACCTGGGATGGAAAACAGTTCCTTGTATATTTGAAAAGGCTTTGAATAAGATACAAGTTTAAAATCTCAGTTTATTTTATGTTTAATGACAATGCTTGTTGTGTAAAATTATTAATTTACCTCTCAGTGCCAGCTGTTCCATTTTGCTTTTCTGCAGACAACTCTGCTCAGTTATGGGAGGAGTGTCCACTGCTGTATGTATTGGACTGTTATGAACAGGCATTGGAAGTTTTTGTATATTTGTACCTTGTTGTGAAGGTACTGGAGAGGTTTGCATACTTGAATTCTGTGGATTATTTTGCACATGTACATTAGGAGTTTGTACACTTGCATACTGTGGGATGTCTAGTACAGGCACTGGAGCAGTTTTCTTTTTATCTGGATTGACCTGTAATGATGTAAAAAGGAGTTTTAAAATGTGCAAATTGTTAAAAAATGTATATGTATAAGAAATGTCACTGGTAAGTGGCGCATGACCCTCAAACGGGGTGTGAAAATAACAATATATGTTACAATAGGTAGCGATGTATCCATGAATATCAAGAGTTATGGCCTGATGTTTCAGACTAGACATGCAATTTCATGTTTTTTACATTAAAGCGTGACGTAGACCGTTGTGTAACCTTGACCTTGACATCTGATGTAAAGGTCTGGGTATTTCTACAGGGAAATGCTGGCGACACATCATAATGACATGCTGATCCTTGTGTGAAGCTTAATTTTAAAATCCCTCCATGTAAGACAAAAGTTACAGACCTGACATGAAATATCGAACAAACTGGAAGTGTGACCTTGAGGTAAGGTTCTGTGTCTTAATGTGACACTTCGTCATGTCTTGTTGATCAACTGATAAACTGAGCCAAATGTTTTTGGAATCCATCTATGTTTGATAAAGTTACAGGACAGACTTGAAATCTCAAACAGACTCAAAGTGTTGTCATACAAACTCAAAAAGGAGGAAAGGTTCTGGGTCTTACATGTGGTACTTAATTATGTCATGTTGATCAATTGAGCAAAGTGTTTTTGAAATTTATCCATAGGTGACACGAAAAATCTCAATCAGACTGAAAGTGTCATCAAACAAAGTTAAATTGTGACCTTGACCTTTAACGTGGGAGACTGGGTGTAACATGTGACACATCATCATGTTTTGTTGACCATTTGTAGCAATTATTTATAAAATTCATCTATGCATGACAAAGTTACAGGCAGGACACCAAGTCTCACACAGACTCAAAATGTTGTCAAACAAACTCAAAGTGTGACCTTGACCTTTGAGGTACGGGTGTGGGTCTTACTCGCGACACGTCATTATGTTATGTTGATCATTTGTAGTAAATATTAACAAAATCCATCTATGTATGACAAAGTTACAGGCCGGACACAAAATACTGGATGGAAAGACGGACGGATGCTGCGATTACTATATGCCACCCCAAAACTTTTGGGAGTGGGGCATAAAAAGTTGTCCAAGAATATTCCTTTTGACTTTGGGATAAAATAAATAGACGTTTCATGTCAGGAAACTGAACAATAATATGATGCCTGTAACAAAATATTTCTATGAGTAGTATGAATAGTGGTTATTGGGATAACAAAACAATTGGCGATACAAAAATGAGGTGAATGATCCTGCCAGGTGAAATATATTTACTGGATTTTTTTTTATGAATGCATAAAATCGAAGAAATATAAAGGTCAGTTACCTTATTGTCCTGGCCATATATTTACTCGTCATGACGAGCAGACGATTGGAATTTTCCAGCCCTGTGTTATACGAATATGCAGTAGATTTTCATACCCAATTTGGAGGCAAAAATATACAATTTTCACGCATCATTAAACTCACGAGTAATTGGAACGGTATTTGTCTTATATAAGCCATTTCAAACTACAGGTTATTGTATTGCAAGTATTGTAGCACCATTATAACACATAAAAAAAGCCAGTTCACATTATAAACATCACACTATGGAAAAAAAACCAATGTGAAGCTAGTGACATCATCTGTGGAAACTATTTTATTTTCTTTCAATTTATTGTGTAATTTATCGTGAAATAAATGTACTTATATGATTTTTATTCAAATCTAGTTCTAACTGGCAGTGATGCATCCTGACTAGTTTCATAAATTTTGTAGAAATAGAACGCAGACGAGGGTTTGATGACAAACGGACAAAGTGGCAACTAAATGCTCCCCCCCCTGCCCCCTGCTGGATGAGCAGGCAGTTATCAGAAGGCTGGAAGGATCACATGCCCGCCATTTAGCTGTGATAAAATAACACTCCCATGTATTCAGAATACCTAACAAGTTGTTTGTATTTGACTAAAATGCGAAATTTCCAGTATTAATTGGATTAAGCCCACATGTACTTTTAATAAAGAGTAAGTGCAACTTTACCTGTGCACAACTCATTTGATCCCTCCAGTATTCTGATGACTATATCAAATTCCATGTATATTTCACCTTAACCAAGCTATGTCCCGTTTTTCTTTATAACAAGCAGAGTGTCAATTTAAAAACAAATTACTGAAGCATGCAATAAACATATAATGAAAAAAAGAAAAGAAAATCTATTGAAATATTGTATTTCTCCTAAATGATTCCTCCGTAATAGTACCCCCACCACCAATCACTTGGCGAGGTGCCCAGGTATCATATTATGCATAAAATTATATTTATGGAATGCAAATGATTAGGAAAGTGCAGAAATGCAAAGATCAACATAACATTTACCTGAGCAAATTCTCATTAAAACCAATTCATATTCAATTGTTTTGGCAATTCAATTACCACGCATAACAAGCCGAAATCAAATCCTGTCTATCAACCACTTAGTTTATTATGTGGATTTGCACTTCCAATGGCACAGGTAAATAGCAAACGACAATTAATGCATAATGATGTATTTATCTACATAAATATCATTAATTTTAATTTTTTTTGGTGTTTTTATACCATTTTTTTTCTCCAAAAAACAGTATTTTTTGAACATTTTAAAATATTGCATATTTTGGGCTTAAATAGAAGTACCTCATCTGTACAATGTAACGCGTGTTAATTAGGAGAAAAGTGGTAGTCATTCCACAATAAGTAATACAATATATTAAAAGAAAACTGACAGAAAGACATTTGCATTCATATCCACAGAAAACATTACTCACATGTGAGATAGAAACTGTTAGTTTAACATTATTTTTTTTCCATAGTGCAAACATTTTAATGAGGAACAGCTCTTTGGCTCCCATAGACCACATTATATTGCATCTTAAGTGTACTATTTAATTAAGAGAACAACAGATATAAATGGCAAAACACCTGTCCCGGTGATTGTGAGAAGCCGTACAGTCCAGGTACCATGTGGTTTGAATGGTGAGTATTGGTGGGTTTGTGGCCTAATGGTCGTGGACTGGGTTGTGGTACCAGTTGTCTCACGTGTGGTGTGAATGGCAGTTGGAAACTTGATGCTGTTGTAGTACTGCACCTTTAAACAAGAAGACGTAATTATCAATATCCCCCTCCATGGGTTATTTTACTAAGATGTTCTGAGCTTTGAATCCCAACCTTTCTTTTAATGCCAGGAACCTATCTGTATCATCAAAATTACAGCAAATTTTACAAAAGAAATATGAAATTGTTAGAATCTAGGTATATTAGTTTTAACAGTTACTGAGCATAATGTAAAGTTTTATTTGCACATACAACATAAATTGAAATATTAGGAGGGGTTCATCAAATAAAATATCAAACTGTAAAAATACATACCTCATTGCAGGTGTCACGGATGATGAAGTATTCATCTCTGCAGTTGACGTGGATAAATCACAATGCTTCTGAAGAGAAGAAGTCTGATCTTGCTGTTTTTTATGCTGTGATAGATATGGTCTTTTCTGGCCTAGATTTCTATTTTGTAATTGTTGGACATTCTGTTGAGCCTGCTGTTGTGCATGAAACTGTTGGGCCCTTTGATCCATTTGCTGCTTTGAAGCTTGCAGTTGGACTTGATTTTGTTTGACCTGTTGCTGTTGGACCCACTGCTGTTTAGCTTGTTTGGTATAATGCGGCTGAACATCTTGTTTAATCTGCTGAGTTTGAAGTTTAGGAACCTGAAGTTGTTTTATCTGTTGCCTTTCAATCTGAAGGTGCTGAACTTGCTTATTGGTATGTGCCTGGGTGTTTTCTTGGCCATTTTGTTGGTTCTGATGAGATAACAGATAGTGGCGATTGGTTTGTTTGTTGCTAGACATCAAAGTAAGACTTACTGGAATTGAGGGAATATTTGGTTCCTGATACGTGGGCAGCAATGTTGGGGATAATTTACTATTTGTAGTGTTCTTCTGTGCTGGCACACCACTAGCTTGTAACAAAACTTTAGGTCTTGACACTCTGGGTGCCTGCAATTGTAATGGATAGGAAGTGTTGTTTGATGATTTCGATTCCGTGGTTACTTTTAGACTGCATTGTTGATTATTGTTGATATTTTCCTGTTTGTTTGCTTTTGGAGTCTCTCTTTGCAATTGCTGATTTATGGAGGTTTTCCCAGCATCAGATCTGAAGTTTTGATGAAATATCTTTGGAGGAGCAAGTCGTTGCTCCGTTGTTTGAAGCTGTAACTTCTGTTGCTCAGACACGTGTTTCTGTGTGGTTATGGAAACAAGAGGTAAGTTCTGATTGGCTGCATTATCACAGATTGTTTGACAGTTCTTGAGACTAGGACTGTGAAGTGTATGTGCCTGCAAGTTTGTATCAGCTGGATTGTGTTCTGAAACGGAGCTCTGGGACAAATGTTGACAATATCTGTCAGTTTGATGTGTTACTGAATCTGGCTGAAGATGAATTTTCACAGATTCTAAAAAATAAAAATACATGTAAATCAGAGATAAGAATATCCTTATATTTTGAATGATTACATAAACAGTGAATTACAGCCATAAATAAATGATTTCCTCCAAAACAACACTCAGTACTGGTTCTATCCTGGAAGCGGACTCGAGAACAGTATTTATATATAAGCTCTGAGTTTACTTCGCAAAATTATGTTTCTTATCCTACCTGATGTACAATGTCAATTTACCTTAGTTTAAAGTTTTTATTCACAAATTGTATACAATTACATTGAAAAATAACACATTACTGAGCAAATTGAGTACATGTGTATACATTTATGAAAGGGATTCAGAAGAAAGCTTATAGCTTTTGCTAGTCTGTCTCCAGGCTTACTTTGATGTTGCCCTTCTGTGGTTACCATCTTTTTGTAATGGACAAAAGGAGATTCAAGTTCGGTTTGGGGCTGATCAGGTTCACCACTCAACTGTCCACTTTCAGTAGCTGCCTCAGCAAACCTTGGTGGTGGTAGTTTATCAGTTTGTTGGTGCTGCTGAAAAAATGACTTGCTATTCATCATGTAATTTGAATATTTAAATTACTTTTAGATGTATCTCATATTTAATAGCAATCATACTTGCTAGTGACAATTTTGATATATATGTATCACAATATTTTATATAATGCTACATGAAAAATACCAGATTCACACACCATTTTAGATTTAGTGTATAAATAAATGCGAATTTATATAGATAATGCGCTCTGTTGAGTAACTTGGCCATTGGAGCAATTGATCCGACGTCGGCTGTCAATCAAACAAATTCAATAATTCAATCAGTGTTGTTGGACTCCTTCAAAAAACTCCCACATAGTTTGAATGTACAAATGGTGCCCAATTTAATATCTCCTGCAATATTATGTTTTGGCAATAATAAGAGATAACTGAAGTCACCGCCTTGGAATGGTCATAGCAAAAGGCATTACTGGGGAGTTCAAATCTGGTACACCATACATCGCTCTTCCCCTGTCATCATATCGTAAGAAGAAACAGTGTAAGTAAAAGTATCCCCACTAGACTGTTCTTTAACAAATAAGGCAGCGTCTACAAAATATTGTAAAACTAATAAATGTACAGGTAAATATATATAAAAAATAACAAGTATTGTTATACTCAGATGTACTCAATTACTTTGCATAGTACAGAGATGGAAGAACATAATTAAACCAGATATTGTCTTTTAAAGAAAAACTATGTCTCCCCCTCAAAATTATGTCAAAATTATATAAAAGGTTGTTGGAGCAGCAAGAAAAGCTGCAATGGCACTGAAAAGTAAAGTGAATAGTATCACGTACATTAAGTGAGATAATAGCGGTATGAGTCAGTCCTGAAGGGGATGAAACATTAGTTAATTCAGGGAATTTATGTCCCACATTTTTTTCACAACTCTACAAAGCCAAAAGTCACAACCCCGAAAATTGATCTTAGCCTGTGTTTTGTCATTATAAACATTGTATTAGAATTTTAAAAGATTTAATTCAGGCATTCTTAACGTATTGCACAGAGATCAAAATGTGATGGACAGACGGACGGACCCAAATTAGTGTCACCCACTGTTTGCATAGCAGGGGACAAAAATACTTAAAACCACCTTATTGAACCTTTAGGTCTAGGATTCTCAACCTTCGCAAAGAATGTCCTTTGCAACATTCAAACATATACCAAGTAGCCCTGGTAAACATGTCTATGCGAATATTGTACAAATGTAGATCTAAAAATCAAAGCACTCAACAACTTAGCAAACAAGGTCCACATGGTAGGATGCAAATTGAATGACCGATACCAGGCTGTAAACTTAACCCTCTGCGACAAAGAAGACGGGAGTTCATTCCACATTAAAAAATGCATGGAAAGAAATTGTGAGCATTGCAGTAAAGATCTTTGTGTTTAACAACTTACTCCTATACTAATAGAACATGACTATGAAAATGTGGAATACACAATTTGGGAGAAGAAAGATCAAGAACTGAATAAGAAGGGGAAAAAAACAGTATGCGTTATGATGGTAAAAAGAAATGAATTGTTGACTTCCATGGTCATCAAGTTAGCAGATGATACTGACATGCTGGCAAATCATCTGTTTGTTGCCAAATGGCAACAGAAGCAATTAGCTGGTTAGCAGCATACCTCCACAGTTTGAATCTTAATAAATGGCCATGATTTTTTTTGTTATGTATAATCAAAGAGTACACCTACCAAATAAAACCAACAAAAATAATTCTAAATTGCCACAAAAAGCTTTATATTCGATGTACATGTTATTATTTATATAATCTGAAGTAGTCTGCCACAGCTACTTTCATCTTGAGACAGATAGTCTTGTCGAGATAGTAACTCCCACTGACATGCCATTCTCAAAAATCCAACCGGTGAAAACAACTGGAAATGGAGATTGTTTAATACAGCTTCAATTCATTCAAAGTGTTGGTATATATTTTTTGGATCAAATTTTAACAATGTAGCTAGATCCAAGAAAAAAATATGTATTTTAAACAAATCTGTTTCATGAATTGAAAATGACCCTTCATTCAAAGACTTTAAAATTGATATTTTTGTAGTCACTTCAGCGAAAAGTGACAAAGTTGCTTCAGTGGCATTAGCGCACAATCATGTTCCATACTTGCTGTGTCCAAACATGTTCTTCATTTCAAGCATTTGTAATTGATCACCTTTAATATATACATTCATTATGATATTTATTACACGTTCCCAAATTCTTAGACATAATCACGCTGTGTGTATATCTGTCCCATCTGTGCACCTTGTAGTCTGTTTTTGTTTATTTTAGAATGGTTGTTATATCATCGATTTTGTATCTTTGATACTGGAAAGACAGGACTGGTATTGGTACTCAATTATAAATTGGTTGCATAAGATGTAAAAACCTGCTTTATCGCAAAATTTTACCTATACCATAAGATGTAAAAACTTGCTTTACTGCCAAACTTTACCAATCAAATCAATCAAATTTTTATTGGCAATTTCGGCAAACATTTGCCTTTGGCCATTAAAACCTGCTTTACTGCCAAACTTTATCTATACCATAAGATGTAAATACCTGCTTTACCGCCAAATTTTACCTATACCATATGATGTAAAAACCTGCTTTACCGCCAAATTTTACCTATACCATAAGATGTAAAAACTTGCTTTACTGCCAAACTTTACCTAAACCATAAGATGTAAAAACTTGCTTTACCGCCAAACTTTACCTAAACCATAAGATGTAAAAACTTGCTTAACCGCCAAACTTTACCTATACCATAAGATGTTAACACCTGCTTTACTGTCAAATTTTACCTATACCATAAGATGTAAAAACCTGCTTTACCGCCAAATTTTACCTATACCATAAAATGTAAACACCTGCTTTCCTGCCAAACTTTACCTATACCATAAGATGTAAAAACCTGCTTTACCGCCAAATTTTACCTATACCACAAGATGTAAACACCTGCTTTACCGCCAAACTTTACCTATACCACAAGATGTAAAAACCTGCTTTACCGCCAAAATTTACCTATACCATAAGATGTAAAAACCTGCTTTACCGCCAAATTTTACCTATACCATAAGATGTAAACACCTGCTCTACTGCCAAATTTTACCTATACCATTCAATGATGAACTTGCACCAATTATCAACCAACTTCAAATTAACTGTAACTTTGATACCCACAAACAGTATACTTAAATCATGATGCACCAGTGTCGACTATACAAACATGTTTGGCATTATTATCTTGGAGTGTCTTGCCTGTCCACATTGCTATACTTACTTTTTTGCTATTCATAATATAACATAATATGTGAATATTTGTTTTCGTAAGAAATGTTTTCAGTTTTCTATTAATTTCTAGCATTAATTTACATCACATTTACATTGTTTTTGTTTAATATACAGGTGACGAATCAATGGCATCAATTTTGCAATTGTTATCTGCCTGTGATTTGTACCTCAATGCCAACTTTTTCAGCAATCATCCTATACTGGAAGAAGCAGCAAGGCATCAGACTATCATGACTAAAGAAAAGAGAACTCTTTTTAGTATGTTGTTAACGAAAGATTCCACTAATAAAAACAATATTGGTCTGGAAAATTGTGTTAAATTAGAAGCCATGCAAATGTGTGAAACAAAGACATGGTCGTCAATGCAACTGATATTGAGTTTACCATATGTTGTTAATGCCGCTGTTTATTCTGCATATCCCAAGACCAGTCACGACATTAGACCTACATTTAATGGGTATATTCATATATGCAATTCTATTAAAATTTATAGCAATCGCAATCCAATGTTAATATTGTGGGTATATTATTTTTTCAGAGAAAGGAATTACACGACACATTGTGCATTATTGCCATCTAAATGATCACAGGGATTGCCCAAATCTCTGTAAAGGAAAATAGTCCTTAGTCACGGAGTCTGATCTGCAATGTAGAGGATACTTCTTTCCATCAGCATGTCGCTGACTGGTGGAAGTACTAAAAAAGTCTTGAAATTCGCCAAATTTGAATGCGGAGACATCACCCAGGCCATGGCAATTTGTAACTTTAAGTCTTAGCCTTGGAAAATTGATGTCAACCACACTGAGTAAACAGGTTATAGAATCTGTTCAGTTGCTAGCTGTTCTGCATGAGTTAAGATCATTAACCTGCTTTTGTTATTTTCGAGTTGTATTTCAGATTTATTCTTCAAGTTGCCATAACCATGAATATGATTTTCTATTTTGTTACACTTTTTCTTTTCGGAACATGTTTCTGTTTCCATCCAAGGTTCAACATAAAACAGAGAAACTATAATAAAGATATAGATATTTTTTTTTAAATATTCTCAATTATTAAATAATAATAATAATATAAGATTATTATCTTTATTTTCATTTAATATTGACACAGGATTTGGCATAAATGAAACTTGCTAAAACAATTTCACCTTGCCATAAATGTTACACGTATTTAATTTTATTTGTTACAGATTTTGGTGGTGATGAACTGTCTATTTTAATTTACCACTTCCTACCCTGTCTGGACTCATTTGAGAGGCTGCATATGAGTGTACATCATTGAAAGGTGCACTATATTCCAAGTAATTTTAATGTTACTTAAAACATTGTAAATTATCCAGAATTCTAAACTGTAGTCTGACATGGTACTGATATAAAATTAGTGATTAATTTGCAATCTCTGTACATTATTTTGAAAAAAGTGGCATTGATAATTTAAATGATAATTTAAAATGGCCTTTTACAGTGACGTGGATATCAAGAACCTTACTTGGGCAGAGGGTAAATGAAATGTAACCAGAAAACTACCCAAACATCTTCACTGTAATGGGCCTCATCCCAGCAGTTCCTGGTAACTATTTCATCAATTTTAAATTTTAATTCCACACAGTTGTGGGAAAATTATATACAAATGAAAAGCTGAGTTTAATTTAGATTAAGTAGTAAAATTTTAAAATTTACTATTAATTCATTTAATCATTTAATGAATATTGCAAAACCAATATGACAGTGACTTTAGACTTGTGATAATACCCTGTTCTGAGAATATCTCTATAAATTATCTTTGTAGGTTCATCTTCTGAATGTGAATGTCATCCAGGTTTCTGGCAGATGAAATCTGTAAAGATGACCTTCAGATCCTCTTTATTTGATGAAGCTCTGTCTTACCAGATGACCATCAGGCTCTACCTATTGGTCAGTAAGAAGTCACTTGTCACTTGAAAGTAACATTTAAAAAGCAAAAAAAGGTCACTCTTGAAAATAATGATAGAAATCAATCGAAACTTCTGTACGTATACATATTACTAAATCATTCTTGTACTATTTTTCTATTCAGGTTGATCAAAAATCAGCTTGCTGCTATTCAATTTCTGTATATAAATTATTCTTTAATTGTTTATTTACAGGTTGGACCCTAAACCAGCTATCCAGCTTGGAATAGTGGTGCTCAGATGAGGCCCAACTTTGGGATGTCTTGACCCAACAAAAGGAGAAGGCCCCTCAGGTTAAAAGAGAGGCTGCAATGGGATTTAAACAGCTGCTGACGTTAATACTAGCATGGAGACTGAGACTGTAGTAGCAGTAGATACTGTTTGCGGTGATGAAGATGAATCTGATTATAATAGTGACGATGAGGAGTATAGTAATGTGGTGGACGATATAGGGCAATGTGTCGAGAGAAGTTAATTGAAGAATAATTAATACACCTATGCTTTTGTGTTTTGTTTTTCTGTTATTAAATATAAAAATGCATACATGTGATATATCACAGCGTGAGACAAAAACTCACAGATTTTACAGCAATTCACAGTCTCACGGGCCGTGTTCAAAATCTCACGGAAAATCCGTAGTTCGCAAGTGGAAAAAAATGACCACCATTTTCCGAGTTTTACAGCAATGTCCGACTTGTAGTTGGTTTACACTTATTGATTTTGGCGAAAAAATCCAAGTATGCCAAAATCGTTTACCTAACCTTGACACAAACAGGTGCAGGCGGTGATAATTTGCAATTTTTACAAGTTTATGCCTCTGGGAGGTGTTAACTGAGGGTGTGATTAAAGGTTCACAAAGTTGGATGACGATCTTAACTGTTTATAGTTTGTTTGTCACTAAAGACAAACACTGTCACAACAGATCATACGGAAAGCGAGTGTTTGGTAGGTGAAGAATCAAGATGTGAATGGAAAGTCCACAATAAAATTGTTTTGATGGTAAGTAATTAAATAGTTAGGTAGATTGTTTGTTCAGTGAATAGTTTAATGGATGTTTATTATTAAAAGAGTTTTATAGAGCAGTGATTATTTATTATTTTAATATCTGCAGGTCAGTCTTTGAAGTCAAAATTGTTTTGTATGCGTGTTTGTATTCTTAAGGAAATGTATAAATTGCATTTACTCAAATGAATTATTTTCGTAGTTTAAAGTAATTAAAATAGCTACATTTTGCTTATATACCATGGTATTTTTTTTACTTATTATCACAATTTGTTGAAATGCCTAAACGCAGCTTATCACCTGATGCTTCGGTATCGCGCAGTGTAAAACATGGAAAGTACTTGACTAAGTTTAATTCTGCTTGGATTAATGAGTTTCCTTGGATTATTATGTTTATTTAATTTGTTTAAACAGTTGCACATTTTATATGTTTTCAGTTGTGAAGCTGTGCCAATGGTTCCGCCCAGACTTGCCAATTAACCATGTTGAGGATGAAACTGAGGAGTATCTCTCGTCACCATCATCAGAATTGCCACAGTATGATTTTGAAAGTACTGAACTAGATGACTTTTGGGTCCAGATGTGTGAACAGAAACTACCAAACGGAAAACTTCAGTATGGATCCTTATCAAAAGTTGCCATCACTTGCCTCAGCATTGCACGCTCCAATGCTGATGCAGAAAGAAGTTTTAGCATGTTGAGGAAAATACAGAGTGTCTGCAGAGGAAATTTAAGCAGTGAAACCGTTCATAGTCTTTTAAGTGTGAAGGTCAACACTTTTTTGAAGTGTCACATGTTCAAACCAAACAAATGTCTTATCAGAATAGTCAAGAGTGTATGTAATTAAATTCAAAGAATGCAGTGAATTGTGGTGATAATGCATGTACTATGAAACCATGAAAGCAAAGCTAATAATCTGAAAATAAGAAAATATTAAGTGTGGTATAGCTATCATATAATAGAATATGAAATTAAAAAAAATATTTTTCAAGTGTGTTATATGTGATCAAATAGAATTTGAAAGAAAGGAAGGTGTTCCGTAAACAATATGCTATAACAGGATACTAAGACATTAAAGAGTGCTGTATTTTATATAAAAGATCTGATACAAAGAAAATAGTGTGTTGTAAATAATATTCTATAATCTGATGCTATGAAAATAATTTTAAAGCCTGTTGTAATTGATAGAATAATAGAATGAGAAAAATAACAAATTATATGAAAAATAAAATATAATCTGAAAATGATATTTGTTTTGTTAAATCTTATTTTCCTGTTTAATGTAGTAAACAGTATACATGTAACATATATCATACATGTGATTTCTAATTAATGAACAAACTTTAATTGCCTAAATGTACACATGCTCAAAATAACATCCAAGTTATCCGCAAATGTATATTTAAGTAATTTTTTATAAGAATGATTGAATTTCGCGCGCTAAAATAAACGTTAAAAAAACTCACAGAATTTTGCAAAAAATTCACAGAAAATAATCACTAAATTCACAGGTTGGGGTCCAGAAAATATCACATGTATGAAAATGGTTAAAAATATTTGGGTCTCAAACATGCCATTTGGACCAGAACTTGCCCCCCAATTATTTTCTGACTTCAGGCACTGGTCAAACTGAACAATTACAACATGGCTCATTACATACTCCCTTGTGACTGGTGAATGGGTATGCAAACATATGGACAAGACCATTGCCAATAGAGGTTCATGTGAAATTTCAAATTTTAAATGTGAAAGTTACAAATGTGAAGAATTGACAATTGTGAAGAACTGTTTTTAATCATAAGATTAAACTTAAGTCTATTAACTAGTAAATGATATAATCAGTTTTTTGTCTCTCCTGAAAAGTTGGTAAAATGCAGTTATGGGTTTTTTGCTGAGCCAACAATATGTAGTTTTGCTTTTCTTTTGGTTATCTATATTGAGCGATGTTTTCTCGATGTTTTGTTTCAGCTAGAGAGCACAAACAGAATGAACATAAAGAACAGACATCTCCCAAAAAAGAATTTACAAACGTGTGTGACAAGTTACTAAGAATTTTAGCTAGTGTATCGGTGTGAAGGGGCCACAGAAGTTTCAGCGAATATTGTAGTATAATGCGTTCTTTACTCCAAATTAATTGCACTAAAGATATGGAAGAGTCAGTTCCTAGAAGCTCAAGCTATTTCATACAGTACAGCTAGAACTCTGTCCATAACATCGACCGATGAAAGCCTGAGACAGAAAAGGTATTTGACCTGTCGATCTCAACCTCCATGGAAGCAATACAGGCTGACACATCAAGCATTATTAAAGAAAAGCCATTAGACCTACGTATTGTCCAGATGAATGATGCAAACCTACATGAAGGACCCATTAACCAGGAAGATAGCATCTCTCCAAACAGTTAGATACCCCTGCAAGTTACTTAGGTTCACTCAACCACCTAGGAAGTGGAGACATGCGGTTATGCTTTTCTTCATCATCATCTTCGTCTAGTTTGTCATCCGATTCAACATTGTCTAGGTAACAGTAAACAAAGCTACTGGAGTCTTTGGTAGGGCTGGTGAAGCAGGCAGACGAGTTGGTACAGTCGTCAGTAAGTAGGATGACCAAGGTTTTAACCTGTGACATTTTGATGTATATAAGTATGTTGTTGTTTTTTGTATCATTAATGTTATTTCACTTTTTGCATTTAATGATGGCAGTCAGCACATTGCCATGCTGGGTAGTGTAGTGAGCGGGTTACCCACACACCGTTTTAAATCATCATGACTTAAAAATGGCCAACGAGAAATTTAAGGCTGTTTTGGTGAATTTAAAGCAAGAAAGAAAGGGTGCATCCAAGCACAAAGAGGTAACATCAGATAGGGACTTGGAGAAACTGTGTAATTGTGAGTACTGGATTTACACACACATGAAACACTGCAGCATAAGTTTTTTTACAACATGCTTCTCTCTTGCAACAAAAGCCATGAGAACTTGAGATTGCTGAAGAAGGTTGAGTTGAGTTTCAGTGTTATAGTTCTGGCAGATGGCGCATCACCATGATATCCAAGTTGACAAAAAATCAACACAAGGATGATAAGGAGGAGTAATAGTGGTTCAAACAGAATGATGCGAGAATGACTATCACTCTGCCCACTGTCTTTGTGGTTTTGTTTGTCCAAGTAAATACAATGTAGCAACCAATATGGCTCGCTGATTGGATAATCGACTTATTTGATGGACAGCCCACATCAGGTCAATTGATAGAGACAAAGATAAATAATACACCACAAAAACAAACTAGAAGAAGCAGATGATATATGTATTTATTTATTGATGGCTAATTGTGATATGTTCCTGTTTTGAACTAGTTAAGTAGTGCAGATGGCAAGAAGAAAGAAGACAGAAAACAAATTGCACGTCTGATGGAAATTAAACTTGCACTGCTCTGGTATCTACCTTTTTTTCCCTGATATGAAGGATGAAGTTAATAATGTAATACATTCTTTTGTCATAACCCGAAACTTAAACACTTAGAGAATAAAATAATGCTGTTTAATTGGCTATTGTGCAAGTACGAAAAACAGTGAAGCTCCTCAAAAATCCATGAATTGACATCTGAAGTTAAGTCACATATAAACAAGATGAGCAAATGACATCCATGCTTTTCAAACAATAGCTTCTCCTCAACAAATAATGGGATGCTTTGCATTTATGCGAGAATAACTGTATTTTTTTTCCTACAGAATTACATTGCTGGATGTAAATACATTAGCATAGATTAATATTTTAAGAGAAAAAGGGGAAAAGGGGAAATGTGTCTATTATATTTATTTTTCTATTTGCAGGCAAATCAAAACGTGTTCCTTGAAAAACATCTGAACACCTTCACCTGGAATGTGATGTTTTCTTCCAGAGGCCATTACAAAAGGTACCAGATAGAAAGGAATCACCTTAGTATGCGAAACATTATTGGACATAATAAACTTGGTTCAATGATGAATTGAATCAGTGAGAAAGCTAAATTATAATCAAAGGAACATATTAACTTTATGAACAAGAAATGTCACTGGTAAACTTTCTTGTGTCAGATGCCACCTCAATTGGTCTAAACAAAAGAACAATATATTTAATACAGGGTTCATACAGATAAGGACTGATAAAATTCAAGCACTTTTCAAGCACTTTTCAAGGTCAAAATTTCAATTTCAAGCACTTAAATAGATGAACTCGCCATACATACTTACTGTACCTTAGGAGTTCCTGCACAGCTATCAGAGGGGCTAGTAACAGTATTGGGATAGTTACAATATTGTGTAACTAGCCCAGCTGTATATCCCAATAAAGATAACGTAAACATATGAACAGCAACATAAGGCATTAATAAATTAATTGCTAGATTATCATCTCCGCCTGCCCCCTCATTTGCATGCGGCCCCAACCGTTTTTATTTTCATAAAAAAAAAAAAAAAAAAAAAAAATTAGAAAATTATTAGAAAAACATCAAAATTTTAAAAATAAAAAATAAAATACTCCCGCTCTACCCGTTTTCAAGAATTTTTTTTTTTTACAAGTTCAGTTAGTTTCACACAACCAAGTACTCCCTCAGCCCTTAATGTTTCAGATCAACCTTTGCATCCAATTGTTTACCACTTTCTTTGTACTACACAAGTTTATCTTGTGCTCAATTGTGAATTGTCGGCATGGACGTTCCATTTTTATTGTGTTTCTCGCTCTTATCCTGCGACTTCAGGGCTGTATACACATTTTTTCCGAGGCATTGTTATCTGTTTATTACTACCATGTGCTTTTGGATGCAGTGGGTTTCCCCAGATGACGTCACTAGTTCAGAACACAAGCAGCTGCTAAATTGCATTTGAACCTGTTCTCTGTATTTTGGGGTTGTCAAACGGGTGCTATCGGCAATTTTTCTGCGTGGGTAACGAGAATTATTTATCAACTGTGTTAAATTTGTTAAGGCGACAACACACCGTATTTATTTTAAAAATTAGAACAGGTGGGCACTGGTTCCCAGCATGCTGCACTGCACAATACTGCTGGAAAACAGATTTGTCAAACTGAGTAGTCTCCCTTCTTTTGCGTATAGTAAAAAACGGAGTAAAATAAATGGTGAAGATGGACATTTCATATATTCCGTTACTATTTTTTAAATTCAAACTCTTTTAAATTCAAACACTTTTCAATGATTTTTGTTCATTTTCAAGCACTTTTCAAGCACTTTTCCCACTGACATTAAAAATAAGCACTATTCAAGGATGTTTTTAAGAAATAAGCACTTTTCATTTGAGAGGTTGAAAATCAAGCACTTTTCAAATCTCTGCGAACCTTGTAATATATAAGTAGGTATTTAGATAAATCAGTTATTATGGACTAAAGTTACAGATTAGACAAGCAATGTCATGTATTTCACCTTAAAGTGTGATCTTGATCTTTGTGTGACCTTGACATCTGATGTAAAGGCCAGGGTATTGCAGGTGATACATTGCCCATTACATGTTTTTGAAATTTATCCATAGATAACAAATAACAAACCGGAACCCTGTATCTCAAACAGACTCAACGTTAAGTTGAACAAACTTAAAGTGGGACTTGACCTTTGAGATACAGGTCTTGGTCTAATGTGCAACACATCGTCATGTCATGCTGATCAATTTAGCCAAGTATATTTGAAATTCATCCATTAGATCTGGATAGATTTTTCGTTTTGAACGGATTGATCGTCCCGAAAATCGATAATAATTTTTGTATTGGACGTTAAGGAATGGTTACTCTAATGATAAAACTACTCAGATATAGCATGTAATAGAAAATCCAAAATATAAACAGAAGTAGACAGTTCTGTTCAGGACAAAATTCCAAAAAGCTCGATTTTGAGCTGTAGTTTATCACCATACATCTTTCTATCAAATATGAATCAAATCCATCCAATTCTTCAAGAGATATCGAGTGGAAACCAATTTCTTGACATTTGTCAATAATTTAAGTCCAAAAAGGGGCAATTCTCCTTCAAAAATCATCAAACCAGAATGAAATACAAACTAGACATGTATTACCTTGATGTGAAGTCACACACCAAATTTGGTTTAAATCTGTTCATTTAAACTAAAGATATGTCAGAAACATTTTTGTATGTATGTACGGACAGCGGTCATACTATATGACCCCCATTAAAAATATGGAGGGCAAAATAAATCCCTTGACAACCCGAATGAGAAGGGTATACTGTAGACAATTATAAATTTATTTGATTTCTGGTAACAAAATTGGGATGTTTTCTTTAACTTCAGTTGTTATGGAATACTAGTATTATGGGAAAGCAAACATCCAAAGTGTTGCAAAATGCAATCTGGTGGAGAAACAACTTTTTTTGCCTTTGTGGACGCAATAAACACCACAAAATGCAAAATGAAGTGGCGAGTGGCAGTACCGATGATATACCATAGAAACGGTACATAGAATTTAAGGAACATGACACTAAGACGAGAAAAAATCCTGGGGATAAAAGATCTATGCAGTCAAAGATGTACGAGACACCAGACACACCGGTGACATGTCCTGTCAGGCTATTGCTAAAGTACTCGCATAGGTATTAGGTAGGCTATTATTGTTGAATTTGTAAAGCTTGTCCTTATAACATATGCATGAAAATAATATAATCTACCATTTTTAGTTTTAAAGTCAGCAAAAAAGTTCATTAGTTTCAATTTTTTAAGTACAAATTAGTTGACATGAATCATAGTACCCTATCTTTTAAAAAACACACAAAAAAACGTTTCTTTTACAGCTATTAAATATTTTTACATATATATTTAAGTAAATTTTTTTTTTATGATGATGATTAGTTCAAATTGAAAATGCGCTTTGCTTAACTATAGAGTAATTCCAATCAAGTGTTCTTTTTTCTACATTGTTTTTTATGGCATATTTGAAATTACTGTAGATCTATTTGTTTAATATTGGTTCAACTTTAGAAGTTAGTTCTAGATAGATATTAAAACTGAAATGTGCTTTATTGATTTTTTTTCAGGAGGCCACTTGCCATGGTTAAACCAGACTCACCATTTTACCTTCAGCCTATCTTGTATTATAGGAGAAGGACAGTATGGTACAAGTGCCAACCATTAGGGTTTATTCCTTCATGAAAACCATGGCAGAAAATGCTGACCTTCCTGGGAGGAAAACAAGCCATTCAGGGAGAAAAACACCAATAAAGCACTTAAGGGAAGCAGACATGGATGTTGTGGACATCATACAGTTGACTGGACACAAAAATGCAGAGAGTATCAACCATTAAAATTTAACTAATTTTGCTGACAGATATGACTTGATTATTATGCATACTTTATAGACACTTTGGAGCAGGAGTTCCAGATCACCATGACAACCTCAACACAAGCTGCAGAAGCTCTGCAGCAGTACCTCACTAAGGACTCGAAAGGGAGACTGTCCTTACAGGTTCCTGAAGGCAGTTACAAAGGCTGGGTACCAAGATGTCTCTATGAACTAGACTGTACCAATGTCTGTTTACCCTTTTTAAAGCTGCTGTCATTCCCTGTTGGGGGAAGCAGTCTGGGAAACCTGGCAGATATGGAGAATTTCAACGCGGTCGGAAACTATTTAACCCGGTTGCCAGACTCATTCGGAAAATGCCAGCATCTGACAAAGCTAAACCTAAGTTACAATCATTTGGAGAGGATTCCATCCGCAGTTTTCCAATTGACAAATTTGATAGAGCTGGACTTAAGTGAAAATGACTTGCTAGATATTAATGCATCGATAGGTAACCTGAGAAGGTTAACGGTTTTAAATTTGAGTGGAAACCTGCTGGATGATCTACCTACAGACCTGGCGCAGTGTGAGCGGTTGGAAAAACTTGACCTGTCCAGAAAATGGTACCCTAAAGGTGGGTTTCAGGTTCTCCCAGAGGCTGTGTGCTATTTGGCCGAGTTGTCTGTCTTGGATGTGAGCTGGCATCAGATATCGACAATCACAGACGAAGTAAAAAATATGACCAAGTTGCAGACGCTGCGCATGCGAGGCAACTATTTAAAACATGTGTCCAATGCCATAGCCGAATGCAAGAAGCTGCAATACTTGGATTTGACGGGCGCAATGAAATTGAATTCTGTAGTACCGCCTGAAATATTCACCCTCCCAGAACTGCGAATTCTAGATTTGACAAACAATTATTTCACTGAAATCTCATACGATATTGTGAAATTGGAAAAGTTGAAGAAATTTATAATGCGACGCAATGCGCTTCTAAGAGTGCCAGATGAAATTTTCAAGATGAAGTGTTTAGAGTCTTTAGATTTAAGTGAAAATTATCTAGAAGAAATTCCTGAATCAGTTAGTGAGCTAACGACTCTTAAAATTTTGTATTTATCCTGCAATAAGATTAAATCGTTACCGGACGTGATTTGTAAATGTGACAATTTAGTTGAGCTCCAGCTGCACTATAACAAGCTGGAAAGTTTACCAGAGGAAATTTACAAACTCTCGAACCTGGAAGAACTGATGTTGGAAGGAAATCAACTAAAAGCATTACCACTGCTGATGGATAAATTGGAGAAGCTGCGAGTCACGGAGAGACTTAGTCTGTACCACAACAACCTTGTCAAACCACCGCAGACCGTGTGTGATCAAGGTGTGCAGAGTGTGTACGCATTCCTCAAGGAATTGAGGATATGCGAGGCGACGCACAGAAAAAAGATGATTCTGATCGGTGCATCGAAGGCGGGCAAGTCCAGTCTTCGTAATGTCCTCCTGATGGGCAAGTCTAAACTGACAGCCGAGAGTGAGCACACCTGGGTGATGGAACAGCATCTGTGGGAACCTGAGCCTGATCTACGCATACAGATTCTTGACTTTGGTGGACACCACATTTACTCTGCGGCACATCACATGTTCCTGACCCCCGAGGCACTACATGTGCTTGTATTTGATCCGAGCCAATACACCATAGAGGGCTATGATTCACTTGTTGGTGATTGGCTGGATGCCATCATGGATAGGGCACCAGGAGCAACCATACTTCTAGTGGGGACACACTCAGATCTATGCACTGAGGAAGAAATAGACACTGCCGTGACCCACATTCTTAAACGCATGCATGATGAGGAAAATGCAAAAATACAGGAGTTGGAAATGGTGTTACGTATAGATCAGGAGCGTCTCTCTAAAGCCCTGAAGGAATCTGGGCAAAAGTTCCCTGACCTGCATACACAGAGATTGCAGGAAAGAGTCGGCAAAATGAATAAACTGAGCCGGACGCGTGTCAGACTGCCGGACAAAGTGTTTGTGGTAAGCTGTGGTGAAAAATTATCAGGTATCTTGGATTTCCATGAAATGTTGACTACTACACTAAAGACGTCCGATGGCCAGCCCCTCCCAAGGTCGTGGTTCAAATTCCTCACAAGTATTCAGGAAAGAACAGAAAAGATCCTCAGCTGGGCAGAGACATTAGAGATATTTGAAAGTGTGGTCATGACTCTTCAGCAGTCTATGTATATGTTACAGGGCTCGCCAGAACGCAGTCTTGAGATGGTTCTGCGATACTTACATGTCACAGGGGAGATTGTGTGGTACCACGAGAATCCCAAGTTGCAGGGAATTGTGTTCCATCATCCTGAAACATTGGTAGAGATGTTGCGAGCTATTTTTAGACATGACTTCAAAGAGGTTGTTAACTGGGTTGAAGTATACGGACATCTTTCAGGTCTTTCAAAGAATAGATTTGAAATGCTGAAGAGTGAATTTCTACAGAGAGGTTTGATGGCAGTGGAATTATTAAATTATTCCCTGCAGCACTTCACCTTAAATCTGGAGTCTCAGGACATCTTCATTGACCTCATGCTTAAGTTTGACCTCTGTTACGAAGTTGACAAGGCAACCGCTGCACCAGGGACTCTAGGGTCAGAGAGGATATTGCAGTTCCCATGGTTTCTAACATCATCTCCGCCAGACGATTTTGAAACAAAATGGCCAGAAAAGGTGCCTGTAAACACTCTAGAGCTCCGATATCAGCTTCAATTTTTGAAGAAGGGCTTGCCAAACTTCTTCGAGAAAATGTCGGCGAGACTTCAGAGTCATGTGACTAACAGAGAGGATTGGAAAGATGGTATTCTAGCCAGCAGAAACAAGTCCAAGCTACTTGTCACCCGAAAGAAGACCAATGGATTAGTATGTATAACTCTGTCTGTACGAGGGGCAGAGTTGGAAGAGTTATGGTTCTTGATTCTCACCATCAGGGCAGATATGTTGGCCCTTCTGCAGGAATGGCCATTTGTGAAGGTCGACCCCTACATGGTGTGCTCCCACTGCCTGGCTGTCGGTGTACCGCAGCCTTACTTGTGGAGAGGCGAGATCCTCGACATGAAGTGTCCAAATGGGATATTCCAAGTCAAGTGTCCAAAGACGGAGAAAGACATGCCAGCATGCCTAGTGTATCCCATCGATCATGAGTTTCCTGCAGATGTTCTTGGTAAACATGTAACCATGGTGACAGATTTCCTAAACAGTATATACGACACTGTGGATAGTGCAGGTATTCTATCAGATTTGATTCTGGCTCGGATAGCAGCAAAGTTGGGAGCTGAATGGCACATGGTGGCTCTGAATTTAAATCTGGCTCAGAAAACTATAGAGCAGATACAACTAGACAACCCAGGCTTTACTCATAGACAGATAACCAAAGCTCTTACAATGTGGAGAGACAAAAGTGATAAGACAGACGCAGATAAAGTGGAGGAACTACTGGAAGCAATCAGGGATGCACGCCGACCAGACCTCGCTCTTGAACTGAGCCGGCAATACTGCGGTGCTGGTGATTCCTAAAACAGCAGACAGACAGTTGGAACCAATTTAATTCTCGGCAGTTTACAGACGGCAGATGTTACAGACAGTTGGAACCAATTTAACTCACGGCAGTTTACAGACGGCAGATGTTACAGACATTTGGAACCAATTTAACTCAATGCAGTTTACAGAAGGCAGAGGTTACAGACAGTTGGAACCAATTTAACTCTCGGCAGTTTACGGCTGCATATCACCACATAAGTAAACTCGCGGTCGGTTTCATTAGACACTTCATCTAGCTGAGAAGTTCCTCATATCGAATATATAAATCTCAATTTCTCTAAATTTTTACTTGTAAATCCTCACATATTAAACGCCTGCACATGTTTGGCATTGGAATAAATCTTTACCCATTGGTTAAGGATAAAATGTTGCATGTTTAGTGTAAATGACATTATAGCATTTTAAAAAATCAGGTTGTGGAAAATCTTAAGTTGAGTGAAACTGGGGCCATAACTGTTATTTTATCGAACTGGTGTAACTTGAGATTTCCCATGAGAGAACAGCAGTGAAGGTCAAGGTCATTACGGTTTCGTGAATTCGAGGTTATTCTGAGAGAAAAATATAGTGCCATTAAAGATAGGAAAAATTTAGTTGTTATAGATTGTTGATAGTTAGGAAAGAACGATATTTAAAATTATAAGTGAATAAGGAATTCGGATATTTGCGGATAAAAACTTGATGTCGAAAAAATTGCCTGACTTTATTGGACTAAAAATTCGGCGATAGAATTGGACTCGCAGACAAAGGAAATGGCGTCCGGGTCATCAAACGGCCAGCAGTTCACCGAAATGGTGAAGCAGCGTGTAAAAGAACTACATAAATTGAAGGCTGGGAAAGCTAGCGAAACGCCAGCGCCAGCAAAAAATAATATTGATGAGCGAAATGCTCTTGAATACGGGGAAATCCCGATTCAGATTACTGGGGAAATCCCAACATCATCACCGAGAAAACGTCATCGGTCAGGTGACCAGGAACGCGTGGTAAGCCCAGAACGAGACACACTCGTGGGCGGAAATGACGTCGCTTGTTTGTGGGAAAAAATTAATAAGATGGAGTCGGAAAACAAGACAAACTCCAAACAACAAGGAGAAATCATGGCGAATATCGCCTCTAGTATATTGCACATACAAGAATCGCTTTTAAAGAAGCAAAAGGTGATGACGGAAACATCAAACACCGACGATGGCAACAATGCAGTGTCAGAAATGGATGTGTCTGACCAATTAGATTGTATGATGGCCGACAATGAAATCGAAAGTAGGGAAAATGAGTCGGAGAAAGATGATTTTTTTATGGATTTGGAGTCCATTTATGCAGCAGAGAATTGCTACGGGGCTCCGATCGATAGTGACATCGCAAGATTGACGGAGATGGCAATTGAGAAGCCTGTAAGGGACGATCAGGCAAAAGCAATTGAAGAAAAGCATTTATTACCTGAGAATTGCAAAAAGCTAACTGTTCCCAAGATTAATAAAGAACTTTGGACAGCCTTTAAGCAAAAACGGGAGGCTGATTTGGGCATTCAGTGTCCAAAAGTATTTATCAATGGCTATGGTCCCAATCATGAAAATGTTGGAAATAGTGAAAAACAAAGGAGACATAATGGACACAAAAATGTTGGCCAAGGATACGTTTAAGATCCTGGCACTTGGCATATCCACGGCCAATAGAAAAAGAAAAATGATCATTCGTCCAGTGGTCCAAGCGAAATATAGGCAGGCATGTGACCTGGACACTCCAGTGACAGAGTACTTGTTTGGCGACGACTTGGAATCAAAAGTTGATGCTATTGAAAAGGAGGAAAAAAGGGCTCAAAAATTTGCTTCTCCCACCAAGCCTTTTTTGTACTCAACCCCCAGAAGAACACCGCACCAGGGGTCGTTCCAACAAGGGGGGAGAAATCGCTCAACACAGCAGTACCCAAAGATGGGATATCAGCGAGGAGGTCGCTCAACCCTAGTTAAGAACTACCGGGGAAAATCTTTACCATACCAGAAAGCCCACAAATGAAAGGGCTGGTGGAGGTGAGTAACACACCTACCAACTTTGAAGGGGGACAATTAAAATATTTCAAATTTGAATGGGAAAAAATTACGTCTGACCCTTGGATTTTAAATACAATATCTGGTTATGAAATTGAAATTGTTCAACAACCCCACCAAATCTTTGCACCAACACAAATAGATTTTGGGCATCGTGAAAATGAGCTGATTTCTAAGGAAATTCAGTCATTCTTGACAAAGCATATAGTTGAAGAAATTTCAGAGGATGATAATCATGGATATTTTTCAAATGTATTTGTGCGGCCTAAAAAGGATGGTAGTGTTCGGGTTATACTAAATTTAAAAAAGTTTAATGATAATGTTGTAAAACAGCATTTCAAAATGGAAACTATCAAATCAGCAATAGCAAATATTCAACAAGGGGATTATTTTGGGTCCATTGATTTAAAAGACGCTTATTTTAGTATACCTGTGAAAGAAACAGATAGGAAATATCTGCGGTTTAGTTGGAATGGAAGGAAGTTTCAGTTTTGTACACTACCACAAGGGTTATCTTGTAGTCTAAGGGTATTTACAAAAATTTTAAAGCCTGTTTATGCTCTCCTTCGAAAACAAGGACACTCCAATATCCCTTATATTGATGACAGTTTATTGAAAGGGAAAACAGTAGCTGATTGTAAAAACAACATTGAGGATACTATCATATTAGTTGACAAATTGGGATTTACCATCCATCCTGAAAAATCAGTTTTTGAACCAGTTCAGATTATAGTATTTCTGGGATTTGTCCTTAATTCAATCAATATGACAGTGAGGTTAACACCAGAACGGGTACAAAATCTGGTTTTATTATGTTCTACAACATTACAAAACAAGGAGGTTACAATTAGACAAATTGCAACATTAATTGGAAAAATGGTGGCTAGTGAGCCTGGTATGCAGTATGCTGCATTATATTATAAGGATTTGGAACACATAAAAGATTCTGAACTTAAAAAACATTCTGGAAATTTTGATGCGAAAATGGCCATCAGTGATGATATACGGGAGATAATTCAATGGTGGATAGATAATGTAGAAATGGGATTTAAGCCTATAATTCGGGAAGACCCCACTGTAATTTTGCATAGTGATGCAAGTAATAGTGGTTGGGGTGGTGTGAATAATTCTGAGGGAAGCAAAATAGGAGTGTTTTGGTCAGATAAGGAAATCAATGAACACATTAATTTTCTTGAGTTAAAAGCAGCAATGTTTACTGTACAACAGTTAGCCAATAATGTACAGAATACACATTTACGTATATATATGGATAACACAGTAGCTGTATCTTATATTAACAAATTTGGGGGGAAAATTTATAAATTACATAAACTGGCTAGAGACATTTGGATTTGGTGTATTGATAAAAACATTTGGATCAGTGCGGCACATATTCCAGGTATTGATAATTTTGAAGCTGATAGATTAAGTCGAAATATGAATGATGATGCAGAATGGATGCTTAATTCCGAGTTATTTCATCAACTTGAAAGAGTGGCGGGTCCGATAGATATTGATTTATTTGCATCAAGCTTGAATCATCAAAAATTGCAATATGTCTCCTACCATCCTGATAAGAATGCAGTAGCTATTGATGCTTTTACATTATCATGGACAAATAAGAACTGTTATTTATTTCCTCCTTTTAGCATAATTGGCAGGGTTATACAGAAAGTGGTGGTGGAACAGTTGGACAGAGTGATTTTAATCGCACCGATATGGACAACACAGGTTTGGTTTGCAGCATTACTACACCAGATATGCGAACAGTCGTACATATTACCAGCACAAACATTTTTCTTCCCCAGAACACCAACAAAAAACATCCTGTTCGAAATCTTCGTCTGGGTGTTTTCATATTATCAGGGAGAAACTCAAAAGTCGAGGACTATCAGAAGACATTGTCACCATTATCTTGCAATCGTGGCGTCAGTCAACATGCAAACAGTATGGGACATATCTCCAAAAATGGATGTGTTTTTCAGATAAAAGACAAATTGATGCATTTGATCCACCTTCTCAACAAGTATTAGATTTTTTATTTCAATTATATGAACAAAATGTTGGGTATAGTGCTATAAATACAGCAAAATCGTCCATCTCATCGATATGTGCATTGATAAGTGGTAGAGATTTAGGTAATGAAACTTTAGTTAAAAGATTTATGAAAGGTATATTTTCAAATCGACCTGCTTTACCAAAATATGGTAAAATTTGGGATGTGAATGAAGTTTTTTCATATTTGCAAATGATACCAACTAATGATAAACTTAGTGTGTTACAGCTATCAGAAAAATTAGCAATATTATTAATGTTACTGTCAGGACAGCGATGTCAAACAATTCATTTATTACAGTTGAATAATATACATATTTTTCAAGATGAAGTCATCTGTTACATATCCGATTGTGTGAAACAATCAAAACCAGGAAAACATATCGAACCATTAAAAATAGAAAGTTATACAGAAAATGAAAAGTTATGCGTAGTGCAAACAATGAAAGATTATATTACTAGGACAGCAATGGTTAGGAATGATGAGCAAAAGCTATTCATTTCTATTGTTAAACCATTTAAAGCTGTTACAAAAAGCACAATTGCACGTTGGATAAAAACACTCATGGGCAAAGCCGGCATAGACATTCAGGTGTTTGGTTCACATAGCTGTCGAGCTGCATCAACGTCATCCGCTGTAGGAAAAGGGTTAAAATTGGATACTATAATGAAGGCGGCTGGTTGGAGTTCCGAAAACACTTTCAAGAAGTTTTATCACAAACTCATAGATACTTCTTCCTTTGCTAAGGCAGTGCTGGGTCCACCATCAGAACAAGTTGGACACTGATAACTGTATTTATCATAATCAATGATTTATGGCATTACATATGCTTGTATGGTTGTGGAAATGTATGGTATCTAATTATGGCAGTTTTAAAAAACATTAAAAGAGTTTTGTATATAGAATTTGGACGTATAGTTTTCTTTTATTGAATATATTATCTCAGAAAACAATTAAGGTTGTGATTGTGTTTAGTTTAAAATCTCATGGGAAATCTCAAGTTACACCAGTTCGATAAAATTTAACAATTAATCGAGACTTGATGAAGATTGATTGTAATTTTGTCGAACTGGTGATAACTTAGATTTCACATGCCCACCCTTGGCAATTACATGAAACTGACATGTATTTACATTATATATGTAGGTGATTCACCCTCCCAAGTTAAACACAATCACAACTTCTCTAAAGAATGACCTTGACCTTCACTGCTGTTCTCTCATGTGAAATCTAAGTTATCACCAGTTCGACAAAATTACAATCAATCTTCATACTAGCTACTTGATGTTTAGAGGACAATAGCTGAAGAGCTGTAGGAATAACAGAATAAAAGAACTGATTTGTGTTAAATCGGCCAATACAAAATGCGCTAATTTATCTGTACCTTATGCTCTAAATAGGGTTACTGCTGTGGAAGCTTGTGAACTTGGGCATCAAGCACCACATATATTTGACAAAGATTATTATGTTAAATGGACATCTGAACTATAGAAAATTGATGGAAGGTTTGCGTTTTTAGTGGACATCTGAAGTATAGAAATATTGGTTTAGATTGATGGAAGGTTTGCAGATTAATTGGACATCTGAAGTATAGAAATATTGATTAAGATTGATTGAAAGAATTTCATGTTGATTGGACATCTGAAGTATAGAAATATTGATTTAGATTGATTGAAAGAATTTCATGTTAATTGGACATCTGAAGTGATTTAGATTGATGGAAGGTTTTCAGGTTAGATAGACAACTGAATACAGTAAATGAAATGAACATAACTACATGTAAATGTATTTTGTTAAAGCCTCATTAAACTGCACACATTTTGATGATAACAAAAATGTAATTAAATGTGTTTAAAGTATTGCTAAAACCATTCCTGCAGACCCCTTAGTGACTGTTTTTAAAAAACTTTGATCGAAATGTGTATTTCTTAGACGAGCGGACCAAACTTTTAACTTTTGTTTCTTTTTTTGTAATTCCGTAATGACTCGGTTGCTTTCTGGCTGTACCTCTGCCAGTGTTCAGAAGTACACAAATGAATACTGCTGTGGTAGTGTGCGGATTAAGACCGTTAGATAAGGGGTTCATTAACAAGATTAGAAAAGTTATGGCTTCACTAATATTATGTATCGTTATTGTTTTCTTTTTTTTTTTAAAACATATATTTGTCTGCAATAAAACTGTATCGAGCACAAAAAAAAAAAAAAAAAAAAAAAAATTATAGCTCAGTAACTTCAATGAAGAAATGTTGAATATTTTAGTAAAGGCATCCAGGTCATCGGCCTCCATGGATACTGTTGAAACTGCAACTAATCTGCAACAGCAAAAATTACAAGACACTCATGAGCAGTTAAATGAGTTTCCTGATGACATTGATTATGATACAATTCTTAAAGATATTGAGCTTGTTGAAACACAGTAAGAAGCAAATAAAACTGAAATTCAAAATGTCACCAAAGTCCAACCAGCTCAGCACTAAATTCTAGGCTTCCCACATGCTTTATTTTCAGGTGCTAACATTTCAGGAGGAAATTTTACCTTTTTGATAAATTTAACAAACTAATGAATAACTTATATGTTCCCATGTAATCCAACTCTCTGATGGTCAAAACAAGTACTTTGCTAACTGAAGAACTCGCTATCACAAAACAACTAAGAACTAGAGCTATCACTGAAGGTGATGAATACCCCCGAACGCTGCCATGACATCATTATATTCTACCATTGTATGAAGTTTGATGAAATTCCATCCAGTACTTTAAAAGTAATGCTCCGGACAAGGGAAATATATCAAAGGGCAATAACTCTGTAATTAGCAAGAATAGAGTTATGTTTCTTGTACACTGCACTTCCTCTCAATATATTCTACCATTGTATGAAGCTTGATGAAATTCCATCCGGTACTTTTCAAGTTATGCTCTGGACAAGAAAAAATATCAAAGGGCAATAACTCTGTAATTAGCAAGAATAGAGTTATGTTTCTTATACACTGCACTTCCTCTCATTATATTCTACCATTGTATGACGTTTGATGAAATTCCATCCAGTACTTTTCAAGTGATGCCCCGGACAAGGAAAATTGCAACGGACAGACCGACCCACCGACAGACCGACCACAGGTTGACTCCAATATACCCCCTCAAAACTTCGTTTGTCGGGGGTATAATGAAAATCGATATGTCCTTTTCCTGATGCGAATGACAGTATCTTTTTAAAATCTGTGATTGAAAATTAAAATCATGTGATACCAAACAAATATAACACGAAAATGTTGTGATTTGTTACAATACTGTGTTGTTGTTTTTTTTTCTTTTAAAAAGTGTTGTTTTCGCAGATGATATATTGAATTGAATCTTGTTTACATGACAGACTGAGAATATTCTCATTTCAAACCCATTGCCATTTTAACCGTTAAATGTTCCATATTAAGATATAAGGGATTGAAGTATACATTTAATTCTAAAGAATGTAATAAGGTACATATAAATTTTTCGTTTTAATCAGAATTCTTATACATAGCTGTGATAAGCCAATTATATTAATATAAACATATTTAGTTAAGTAAAGTTTTAAAGAGCAAGCTTTGATATTAGCAAAAATGTAACTGTAACTCTCTATACATGTTATATTTTGTTCATGTTTCCATGTTACTTTAAAATGGCCATTTATTCAAATAAATTGTGTTAAAATTTTATTATTGTAAATTTTAATTTGATATTGCGTTTCATGTGAAAAGAACTCGAGGTGAATAATAAAAAGGTCATTATACAATTCGCTGTACAATGTTGATTTTTAATGTCCTCATCAGTGTGATGAAATTCTGTATTGGATGAGACGCTGCAGGGGCCGAATGATGATGCACAAATACAGTCACAGTTTGACAAATCGTAACGAGCTTGCAAATATTTATCGATTTAGTTGAGATTTTCAATCAATTCATCAATTTTTATACTGCGAGTTTTTAATAAATCAGGCTAAAAAAGATTTTGAATTTGGGAGCCATAGAAAAAACATGTTATAATGAGTTTCGCATTATATTGGACCGCATTATAATGGGACCCGATTGTATTTAATCACATTTACTTAGTTTCTTGTTAACGAGTGATTTTGTTTCTAGAATTAAGCTATGTCATGTCCAAAATATCAAGTTTTCCTTCTAACTTATTTACCTGTTGATATGAGGACAGCCATGTCTGGGCAGGTGGGTTGGAGTCTACAATGTCATTGTAATCATTGTCACAGTGTGTACTAGATACTAGAGGTACAGGGTCCGTCTGCATAGCTTCCTCCACATCAGCTTTCTCACTGAATACACTGTGAATGGTAGAAGGAAGTTAAGTTAGTTTTAGTACTTCTATAAACTCTTTTTATTAGGGTTTTTCCAGAAATAAATGTATGATTGGTGGGGTTGGATGGTATAATTAAAGTTTTATGCCTGGTTGGTGTTTTCATATAAAAATAATGATACCATGTGGGACAAAAGTTTATTTAAAGTTATGCCTTGTGGGTATGTGAGGACCAAAAATATATAGGTACATTTTATTCTCTGTGTAAAAATGTTGAGAGAGACACAGACAGAGATAATAAAAAAACAACGCTGGATTAAGTCTAGCAAACGTAATCGATGGTTTTCGAACAGTATTAACAACGCGCACCCTCAAGTAAAGAATTATCTACCATTTATGTGGTGGCGCACATTACCGTCAGTAGTTTGTACCCTGTTTTTCCTGCATCATGGCAGATGATCCAAACATCAGGAAATTGTGTGTGTGCCACAAAGTATAATAAAACACTTGTAAGATTTCCTGTCATGTGGAACAAAATTATTTGCTGAACGATACAGATAACTTCAATAAAAATAATGTAAATTATTGGCAATACTTTTTTTTAAATTACCGATTTATATACGGATAAACGTCTTTTAACAATCTGACACATTCTCCCAGTTAATTGGCATCTCGAAAGAAGAGATCAAATAATATATTGAAGAAAAGAAGGAAAAACATTAAATGTCCCCAAGAGATCCACTATAAAGGAAAGTTTCATAAACACTGTTTTAGGGATACTGTCAGTGATAAAGTTGAAGAAAAATTTCCTGGAAAAACTCCAAGTCAAATGGATTAGGCAGCAAAAAAACACGGTTGATCTACTGCTTTACGTGGATTAGGAGATTAAGAGAAGAAAGAAATCTTTGCCATGAAAACACTGTTTGATTCTAATTTGTAGTTCTTTATCCATTTTGATACTTGAAACCTTTTAAATCCAATATAAAATTTAAGAAATATTCAAAGTTCATAAATCTTATAAATCAATGTTATTTTTCATTTCATAGTTTACATTAAAGTATAGGTTTAAAAGTTAAAAATTAAAAAGGTATCAGAACAGCACTTTGATTGCAGCTCTTAATTCCAAATATAATTCATAGATATAAAGCATTATCCATGCTTTGCAGCAAATGGTCTAGTCTAAGTTCAGTTATACTCGATACAAAAGATAAAATAAAAGTTACACTACAGTATTTAAGTCGTTGCATTCATTGTACTAGTAGCCGTGTCTGTTACAAGATAGTCAAAATAACTTCTTAATGGTATAAAGGATATCTTACATTTATCTTGTTTCTGGTGTATATACCAAACTTAATAAAAGATATACATTGTATACTTAACAGCTTTAAAAATGCAAGTTTGATATCATATGGGTATTTTAGATCATTAATAAATAAATATATTTTGGGATTAAAGCTTATAAAAGATACATGCGAAATTATCTGAAACAGAAAAAAACAACGTACAAAATGAAAAATTTATAGGTATTCCAAAACTTACAAGCGAAAACTATCAGATTTTTAAAAAAAATTGTAATGTTTCCCAATTTTTATTATAAAAAAAAAATAAAATTATTTTCCTGAAAAATAAAGGTGACCCAAAACATAAGGTGCCCCAATACATAGGGTAAATATGGTAAAATGCTATTTTCTTCTTAATAAGGACTCAAGTTTTCTGCTCCATTTTAATTATATTACATTAAACCCACTTTATCATTGGTGAAGAGACATCCTTGGAAACTTCCATATGCTGGGATTCAATTTCCATCTGCTCATGTACAATATCCCCAACCTGCATAGCCGTCATCTGCAGTATACAAACATGTATAAATATGTACATAGTTTAGAAATGGTAGCCTGACAACAATTCACATATTTAAGAATCAAGTTGCACATTGCAAAATGTTGATATATTTTTTTCAAATCATAGGTACTTTAATTTAAAAACTTCAGCATTTAAAACAGAGTTGATTTTTAAAAGATGTTTTAAATACAAGTTATACTGTCAAATGCACTTGGCAAGAAATAAATTTGTACTGTACCCAGAAACATTTCATGATCATTCATTTTTCTATGAATATTGTGTCAATCATACCTTCTCCACATTGGCATCATTCAAAGAGTCTTGCAAATTCATGCAATTCATCTTATTTGGTGTTTTTCTCAGGGATTCCAACTCTGCATGCTTCTTTTGAATCTCTTTCATAATGCTCATGGTAATCACCCTCTTCTCAGCTCTATTCTGAGTTAAGAACTATGTCGTTTTAATATTGAACACCAATATTTGTTTTGTCCTATCATTCTTAATGGATACATTGCTTGTAATTGTGCTGTTGTGATAGCAGCTGTGTCCTTTGAATGTTGTGTCTCGAAATGGACACATATTTTCTTATTTTTGAAAAAATTTTGAAAGGCCATAATAAATTAATTCCTAGATTTTCATCCAAAAAATGTTTCAAAACAGGAGCATTAGTGGGTGCAAGTTTATTTTTTAGATATTAATATGGTAGTGTCAAATAAGATATGAAATTAATGAAAATCATTTTAAAGATCAAATGTTTTGTTTTTTGGCAAATTATGGTTCACCTTGTCAAAAGAGAAACAAAACAATCTGTGATCTGTACAAGATGAAAAAATATGTAGGAGCAGGTAAAAATAAAAGGGTGCAGTGCAGTGCAGAGATGGAAATCAAGTTATATAACAATAGTTACATGCTTGCTGCAATTGGTCCACTACAAACAAGTAGGCATGCTGAGCTGCATTTCATTTCCTAATGAAAAACATTGTCAACTGGCAGAGCTTACAAAACAAAGTTTTCATATCATTGGTGGCCTGATCTTGTTTCGATATGTGAAGATACTCAATCATGTTGATAACATTGCTGCCAAACAATGACATCATTGTTTCAGTTTGATGTGTACAATTTATTCTTAAAGTGTAATACCAATTTCATAAACTTAAAACTAGACATTGTGCCAATAGAATTTTGTGACTAAATTTGGTAAAACAATAGAACAATAAATTACTCGAGGAAAGGCGCAGAATGTCTATTTATTAGCTTAAACTGACAGACAGACAGACAGACAGACAGACAGACAGACAGACAGACAGACAGACAGACAGACAGACAGACAGACAGACAGACAGACAGACAAACCAAGTGCTTTATGCTACCCATCTCTTTGAGCCAAGTGACTTAAAAACTACATATTTAGTATTGACATGTTTACTTCATTGAGAACAAGGATACAACTTTATAATGAAGGTGTTGGTGTCCATCATCGAAACATTTGTTTTCCCTGAAAAATAATAAGAACAATATTAGGGCTTTTCCAGAATTAAATGTATGGGGGGGGGGCACTTATTGTTTTTAACCACAGAGCATCTATATATTATTTCTGTAAGCAGCCGTCTGTAAATTGACGTATCTCCTCTGAAACCGCTTGAAGGAACGTGCTAATTTTTCGTATGTGGGGCTTTATAAATGTGGCGAAGAAGATAAGCTATGTGGCAAAGTGGATAATGTATCAACGTAGCTTCAGGAAAGATTTTCAATCACCACGATCGCAGATTCAGTCACTATCGCCATGGAACTTGCCGGTATTTGCTGCCACCTGTGAATGGTGAAACACACCAATAGGGTGCCGGTATTTGCTGCCACCTGTCAATGGTGAAACACACTACGTAGGGAGCAATCGGTATTTGCTGCCACCTGTCAATGGTGAAACAAACTACGTAGGGAGCAATCGTTGCATTGCAACAAAAAAATTGTGATAATAATAAGTGTGATGCGTAAAGATTAAGTAATAAAGCTAAGTTAGGAAGAATTTTTTGTATTTTATTGAACAGAACTGGAACCTGATGAAAATGTTCTTGCTTCTCCCGCCTGCTACCGTATGCTCCCGGTGCCATGCAATGCATGCTCCCCATGCAAGCCAGTAGTTCGACAATCTGCCGCTATCACGTGCTGCCACACAACGAAGGGAGCAATCATTGCACTACAACTGAATGATAACACATGAAAATTGTGATGATAAAAAGTATGATGCGCAAGGATTAAGTAATAAAGCTATGTTAGGAAGAATATTTGTATTTTATGGGACAGAAGTGGTACGTGATGAAAGTGCACTTGCTTCTCCCGCCTGCTACTGTATGCTCCCGGTACCATGCAATGAATGCTCCCCTCGCTCGCCAGCATTTCGACATTCAGCCGCTATCATTATTTCTATCAGTTTTTTTTCGACGTTTTTCATGTTTTTTTATAGAGTTCACATCACTTATTAAGGTAAGGGGACACGGAAAAGGTTAGGGAAACGCAATTTAGGGAAACGCAATAACAGTTACACCCTACCGTCAATATGTTTATGCGGTTTATAAAGCTTGATTGAATGTGCGATTCCCTGTTCGAAAATAGGTGCCGCCTACGTATAACGTAAGCATGACAAATACATGAATCAGTACGACTGTCCAGAAATAGGTGATCGGTACAATAGGTGTGCTCACAGCTTAATAAGGCCCGCACCAAACGGAGCCAATTTTTAAGAATTTTAAAGCTTGATTGAATGTGCAAATCCCTGTCCGGAAATAGGTGCCAATGACGAGTGGAAGCATGACAATGCATGTTGAATAGTATGCCAAGTATGCTTATCCGCAAATGGGTGACCGGTAAAATGGGGGTGCTCACAGCTTAATAGGCACTTGCCAAACAGAGCCAAATAATTTTATAGGCCCTGGAAATTACAAAAAAAATTCGGCCATCTTGGATCATCTTATATTGGCACTGACAGATAAATACCGCGCACATGTCTGAAATGAGAGCAGGCCTGACAGTGACAGTCACAATGGTCACAGTGTGCAGGGAGTGTGTTTAAGGGTAGGCATCGGCCATCTTGGATCATCTTATATTGGCACTGACAGATAAATACCGCGCACCGTGTACATGTCTGAAATGAGAGTAGGCCTGACAGTGACAGTCACAATGGTCACAGTGTGCAGGGAGTGTGTGTAAGGGTAGGCCACTGGGTCCATAATGTATTGCAGAATGCATTGCAAGATCGTCAAATCAACTTCCACTTTTTTTGCCACAGTCAACCAAACCATGCTCCACCAAACACCTGCCTCAACTCCGTGCGCAGCACGGGTAATAGCTAGTAAAATTTTATTGTGATATGTACCACTATGCATAAAATTTTAATTTGATAAAATACCACCATGCACAAAATAAATAAAAAAAAAAGGCTAATGCCTTTCTAATGTTTTCTTATTGTAACACATGCAAAATTAATAATCTGGACGGTTGCCTACTTTCTTTGAAGTACACCGACGTTACACTTTTGATCTAATGCCGATATGCAAGTGATTACGTCACAATGTTTATTTTCAGTATACTAATTTCTTTAAAAAAAAGAATTACTATTAAATTGATACAATCTGTAAAGAGAGTTATGTTTATAACTACACATGCCTAAATTTATGTACAGAATAAACATGCTGTCCCCTTTCATTAACACCTTGTGCCTTTGTCCAATGACGTCACTCTGATAGTGAAACAAACATTATTATGACACATGTTATTTACTCCTTACTATAGATAAAGGTTTAATCTAATTTGACCTCATTTCGCACACCCGATGACAAACAATGAGGTTATGGATGCCCAAAGACAATTTCACAGTCCAATTTATGTTTTTTTAAGACCGCTAAGAAATATCTGCCTTTCCCCATGATTTTTTCAGATGCTGGGGGTAAGAATGAGACATAGGGCGTAGGATGACAAATCTGAGAATGTGGATGTTATTTTCATTGCTGATTCAATGTCCCAATTTAGATTTTTTGTCGCAATAGACTTTGCATTACTTGGTAGAATAAATGAGCGTTTAACACCATCTGACAAACAGTGCGGAACGCATACAATTATAGTAATGCCGCTGTATAGTTGAATCCGCGTTTTTGCAGAATTTAAAAGTATACACGTTTGTATATTCATACCCGTAGTGGAGTATTTGTAAACATACCCGATACGTCAAATATTGATATATAATTAAATCATTGTAGTAGGGTGATGTAATTATATTATGGTGGTCTTAACAAAAAAGATCAATCAGTTTGAGATTAAAAAGTTAATTGAAGACAATCCCTAACATAAACAACATCAGTGTTATTGAGTGTCCAACTGTGCAGTCACGTAAAACGTTACACTTGATCCTGATGTTTGGAGGTTGTGTATTTCAATCATTACAACAGCGTGTCAGTGGCAAACATGTAGGTCAAATCAAGGTAAATTTAAAAGACCTGCTGTTTCCGATGCGATAAAGATAAGATGCTCGCCGAAATATTGACTTTGGAAATCTAGGCGTTGCGGTACTTGGGGAAGGACAATTTAATGTTTTTGTATACAACGGTAGGAAATATCTGAGCAGAAAATGTATAACATTTCGAGAAGAAAAACGGTCTTGAAGAAAAATTCGATTCAGAGACGGAAGTACCGGCAAGGCATAAAATTTTAATAAACTTTTACCCCACAAGGCATCATTTTTTTTTATGAAAACACCATCCAGGCATAAAATTTTAATCATACTGCCGTCTGACCCCCCCCCCCCCCCCCCCCCCCCCCCCCCTTCCCATACATTTAATTCTGGAAAAGCCCTTAGACATTTCTGATAATGCTCTATCAAAAGACAGAGTATCCAAAATAAGAAAACAATTGAACCATTTAACAAAGTTATTTTGTCAAAATACCACCTAGTGCAACAATATTTGTACAATCACTCTGTGTCTCAATACCCTTTCCAGTGTCTCTGATGCAGTTACCTTTTTTTTCATTTTTCTAGTTAATATGAAATTAAGGAATGTACAATGACTTTCAACAGTTAACACAATTTAGATAAGTTGAGTCTGATGTACAGAAATAAACAGAACAAGAGATGCAGGACAACAGCATAGTTGGATTGTTCTCGTCTTATCCCAGAACAGTATCAATATCTATAGTATGTATCCTCAGAAAAATGGGCATATCTCTATCAATTAATCAAACAGTTATGTTGGAGTCTCCTGGATTGACAGTGAAAACGCAAATCACTGTGTATCAGTGCATTTTCTGTAAAATAACATTGAAGGAAGGATATAAATCTTAAATTGTGATATGTTCTTATGTTAGAAGCATAGGATAGTTTAATAATTACTTAAATACATTATTTTTTTAAACTTTCTTTAATAATACTAATACCATTATGGCATAATCAGATGCTTACACTTATTTCAAAATGAGAGTCACATGCTCAACCGATATAGACAAAACACACTTTCAAAACCCAATTTGACAAAAAAAACAACACCTAAAATAGATTGAAGAAGTTTGAGAGTGCTATTTTTACATATTTCCCTAAAACAGAATGCAATCTTCACTGCCCTGGGGTAGCCATGTTGACCTTTTTTTTTTTTAGAAGATTTAAGCCCAAGACAGTCAGGCGATCTATATTTAGGAACAGCTACCCTACTAGATTTTGGGCAATGGAAAATACACAAATTTAAAAAACAACTCTGATTTCAGATTACTGCATTTGATTTTTTGATTTGTTTGAAATTTTGTACTGTATTGTTTTTACCGGTATTTCTTATTGCCACTTGCACCCTAAAGCACCTTAAACCCACTCATGTTTCTTACAAAACAAGTACATAAAAATCCATGATTCAAACTCTTAAATTGGGATATCAGTACCTTCAATTTCTCGAATCTGTTGTTGTATTCTCAACAGTGAATCTTTCTTCTGTTGGTTTGCACAACTAATTTCTTCTTCCAGGTGTTTTTGTTTCTATATAAATTAAAAAACATGATATGAATTGTGGTGAATAATAGAACACGGCAATATAATTGCTCACCTGCGGCATAAGAAACCATGAGAAATTAACATAACCACGGTTGGACAATGTACATTGGATATAATTGCCCAAAAATGGAAAGAAACTCTCACAAATTATTTCCATTGCTTACATGCAGAAATCACCTTTATTTAAAAGTATAAAACAAATACCATGATCTGGCATTGCATCTCTAGTAGATATCATTTGTCTAGCCTTGGTCTTGCATTGATAGCTGGACTTCTTTATTACCATAACTTCACTCTGTGGTATTTAATTTTGCTGAATTCTCTTATAATCAACTGGTATTACTAATGTTAGTTACTATAAGTTTACCTGCCACTGTTGGAATAGTGGGGTTGATTCATATATGTGTTTGTATCTTTCACAGACAGCTGCATAGTGTTTTATATGACCATTATATCTTTCTCTGTAAAACAACAAAACCAGATATTAATACATTTCTCAGTTGCTTATTCAAACCATAAGTTGTTGGCACTTTAAAAGAATTTACTATAATGAGATCAAATACAAATAATTTTTAAAAGAGTCAAATATTAGTGCTTGTTTATTATTATACAGTTCTTATAACTTTGACAAATTACACAAGTTGATATTCTTTTTGGTTAGAATTATCCTTACATTATGTACAGTAGATGTGTGTATTCCAAACCAGTTATTTATGATAAAGACATTCAGACATATTGAACTTAAATATTGAATACTAGATATGTATGAGACAAAAGTAAGATTATTAATCCTATTCTTTGTTGGATATTTTCACAGTTTCAGACAGTTTTTCAAGGGAAGTAAATCAGTGCAATGAGAATCAGTTGGTTACAGGTATTCCGAATAATCTCACAATAATGTTATTATCATAGATTATTCATAGGGCCTGTTATTAATACAAAGACCCTAAACTATTCAAGTTCCCCATTTACGCAAGAATGAAGTGCACTCAAGAGTAAACGATAACCAATAAACAAACACAAGCTGAGTACATGGTAAATGAATGCAAGCTGAACAATAGATTTTAACTGGAAATCACATTTAACTTAAAAAGTTCTACAGTATCATCAACTTTAGTTGTTTTTTTTAATAGGCTAAAAGACAAAAAAACATACACAAAATAAAAAAGTTAAATGTTACTTTAGATACAGCATGTTATTAAATTGATCCCCATCACAATCACTGTGTTAAAATATTCTCTTATGCACAGTACTAAGTAATGCTGATGTTTTGGTATTTGCTTTGATCAAGCTGAAATGTTTTAATGTCATCACCATTAAAATACCATCAAAAGAACACCACCAAACTTTCAATAAACAAGAAATATCACTGGTAAATGTCGCAAGCCCCGCTAATAGTCTCTGAAAATAACATATATTTTATAATTGGGACGGATTTATATGTATCCATGAATATCAAGAGTAATGGACTGACATTTCAGATTAGACATGCAATTTCATGTTTTTCACAATAAAATGTGACCTTTGTGTAACCTTGACCTTGACATCTGATGTAATGGTCTGGGTATTTCTACAGGTAAATGCATGTGACACATCATCATTTGCTGATTACTTTTTTGTCAAACTTATTTAAAATCCCTCAATTACAAGACAAAGTTACAGGCCAGATATGAAATATCAAACAAACTGTGACCTTGACCTCTGAGGTAAGGTTCTGGGTCTTATATGCCTTACATGTCGTCATGTCATGTTGATCAATTGATAAATTGAGCCAAGTGTTTTTATAAATCCATCCATGTATGACAAATTTACAGACTGGACTTGAAATCTTAAACAGACTCAAAGTATTGTCAAACAAACTCAAGGTGTGACCTTGACCTTTGAGGTATGGTTCTGGGTCTTATGTGCAACACATCATCATGACAAAGTTACAGATCAGACACAAAATATCAAACAAATTGAAATTATGACCTTGACTTTTTTTAGAAAAGATTATGGGTCTTACATATATTGATCAATTGAGCAAAGTGGTTTTTAAATCCATCCATGTATGACAAAGTTACAGTCCGGATACAAAATCTCATATAGACTGTGTTTTTCAAACTTACTCAAAGTGTGAACATGACCATTGAGATAAGGGTGTGGGATTTAACACTACACATCGTCATGTCATGCTGATGAATTGAGCCAAGTGGTTTTTAAATTTATCAATAGGTGACAAAGTTACAGACACAAAATCTTAAACAGACTAAAAGTGTCATCAAACAAAGTTAAAATGTGACCTTGACTTTGAAGTGGGAGTCTGTGTGTTACGCACAGCATGTCTTCATGGTATGTTGATTATTTGTAGCAAGTATTTATAAATCCATCTATGCATGACAAAGTTACAAGCCAGACACAAAATCCGACACAGACTCAAAGTGTTGTCAAACAAACTCAAAGTGTGACCTTGACCTTTAGAGTACGGGTGTGAGTCTTACACATGACACATCGCCTAGTCATGCTGATTAATTGAGCCAAGTGGTTTTGAAATATATCCATAAATGACAAAGTTACAGAACAGGCACAAGCTCAAACAGACTGAGTGTTGTCAAAGTTAAATTGTGACTTTGCAGTGGGAGTCAGGGTGTAACATGCAACATGTCGTCATGTCACGTTGATCATTTGTAGCAAGTATTTATAAAATCTATCTATGCTTGACAAAGTTAAAAAACGGACACCAAATCTCAAAGACTCAAAGGGTTGGAAAACAAACTTAAAGTGTGACAGTGACCTTTGGGGTACAGGTGTGGGTCTTATGCAGGTGTCGACACTTGTCTTCATGTCATGGTGATAAATTGAGCCAAGTGTTTTTTAAATTTATCCATAGGTGACAATATTACAGACTGGACATAACATCTCAGACTGAAAGTGAAAAATTGTAAAATTGTGACCTTGACCTTTGAAATGGGAGTCTGGGTGTTATGCGCAACACGTTGTCATATTATTTTGATCATTTGTAGCAGGCATTTATAAAATCCATCTATGCATGACAAAGTAAGAGGCCGGACACGGAATCTCAGACAGACTCAAAGTATTGTCAAACAAAGAATGACCTTGACCGTTGGGGTATGAATGTGGGTTTTACGTGGGACACGTCATGTTATGCTAATCATTTGTAGTAAGTATTAACAACATCCATCTATGCATGACAAAGTTAGAGGCCGGACATGAAATACCAGATGAATGCTGCGATTACTATATGCCACCCCAAAAATTTAAAGAGGGGGGGGGGGGGGGGGGGGGGCAGGGTAAGGGTTAGGGTTATGACTGTGAATTAATATTATATTAATATAAGAATCTTGTTTTTCATTTTCATATATATCGATAAATAGTCTGAAATTTATGAGTTTAAGATAAAAGAAGTAACAGTTTCTATTATTTTCCCACATAAATTCACAAATTTACAAAAATATTTGATGGTTTTGCTTTTAAAATATAAATCATAACCAAACTTTAGCATGTAAATACATGTAGTGTAATAGACAGTGTATTTAAATATGAACTAGTTGTAATATACAGGCTATACTATCAAATAATGTGATTTCATACTAGTTCAGACAAAATCGTCACAAGTCAGTAGATGTCACTGACCTGCATATCTTACAGACCAAACAGTCTGCTTTAAGCATGTTAGATAATTATGTGTAAAAGATGAACATACATAAATTATATCATCCATCTATATTTAATGTGATTTAATAAAATACTAATTTATATCAAAATGATGTTACAAGAGTTACTAAAGTTAGTTTATGATACTGCTCATCAGTGATAGAGTCTGTCAGAATTGCATAATCGATCATCGGGTTGAATCTGACAATTAATACTGAAATATAATCATATTCTGCTACTGCTGTCACAAAAACACAGTCCTCAATAAGTCAGTTCCAAATTATTTTTTTCTGCCCAAGAAGTTTCCAAACAAGAGTTATCAGAAGACAACAAAGCTCGCCTCTGGATGTCTAAGTCCAAAAAGGGCTATAACTGTGACAAAATGCAATCCAGAATTATGGTTCTTGTCTGTATGTACTCCATTGATGATGGTGAACACACATGTAAAGTTTCATTCACATCCAATGAGTGGTTGCATAGATATCTTAAACTTAAACGCAAAAGTTTAACCTGGGTGTTTACAGACGACGCCGACGCCGGGGTCATTGCAATAGCTCTCCTTGGACTTCGTCCCGGCGAGCTCAAAATAGTTTTACAATGGCTTACAATATTACAGATTCCTTATCTAAACTGTTTAAATTTATGAAAAAGCAATGTGGTCAATTCCATGTTTGGAGCAACAGATGTCTATGGAAACAGTATGCTTTGAGAACCAGATGTAATGTTTTCAGAAATCTCGATGTGCAAATTCTTTGTATGAAGAATTGTACAAATCTAATTGTTCTGTAGGTCATTTATGACTTCCTGTGAATAGCTCACGTCAGTTAAAAAACTCTAAGGACCTACTTTTCCTGCTGTTGTGTTGTTCTTTTCATCTCCAGTTTGATCGACTGTGCAGCAATTTGTTCTGTAAGTACATGCTGGGTCTTCTTTTGGCTACAAATAAATCATCAGTTGTGAGTATTTATGAGTAATGTATGTCCATAGTTTTACAGCATGTTAACATAACAATTGATTGTTTTGCAGAAATAAAGTTGATTAAAATGGTGGAAAATGTAAAGAAAATGAAATTATTATGTAAGTATCTATGAATAAACATGTGTGGCCAGTAGTACAGTGGATAGATTGTTGGCTGCTCATACCAGAAGTCACTAGTTCGATCCCATGCTTCACCCGATGGTCTCTCAAATATAACACTCAGTAATGGTTCTACCTAGGTAACAGACTTTAGAGTAATTCATTTTTATATATATATATATATATATATATATATATATATATATATATACAGTCAAACTTGCAGTAGCGACCACTTGTTATAAGCAACTCCCTGATGTAAGCGACCACATTAAATCCCCCCCAACGAATTTCATTCATTATTACACATGCAATAAGCGACCACTTGCTCTCTGCGACCAGCGACCGCTTAAAATCCATCAAATTTCAACAAATATCCTTTAACATACGACCACGAATACACGAGGCGTGAAATTTCAGCATCATGTTTTGTGTACGTGACAAATGTGTAAGTGTAAAATTGTCGATCTCCGAGGAAATGTGCTAAAAATAACCCGAGGCCAAATACTGCAGTGTCTTGTGGTAAAAGCCGATAATTGTTTGATAACAAATTATAGAGTTAAAACACTTTAACCCCAATTATATATCAACGTTTGATTATTGTTCGGGTGGAATAAATTGACAGTGTTTTCTCCAGAGCGCGTTTCTTGTGTTTTTGACGCAATAAATTCTCATCTGACGCAATCAACTTTGTTCAGTGCGTCCACTATGACGCAACCTTAAAAACACAGAAATTCAAATTAAGCATATTTGTTTGGGCAAGCTGGTTTCAGAGTTATTTTTACAATGCCAGCCGATTTGACAGATCACGTGGTCTGATTCAGGGCAATCCCAGTCATGCAATTCTACCAAGTTAAATAAAAGCTTTAATTGGTTACGAACGCTTTATTGATGCAATCACATAGACGATTATGATCACATACATAATTTTCCGTGAAGCAATAGTGTAGTTTGATGACAACATCTGTGAAAACAAACGTACCCTGCAACAATAGTACTGACATATACCCAGTTTTAGGTTGTTTGTATATGAAGATGAAATGTGGAAGCGTGAAGCTTTTCATAAAAGTTGTTTAAATGTACAAACGAAACTCTATCTGAAAAACTTTTTATTTTGTTTTCTATAAGGTATCGAGACGCGCATGCGCGACATTTTAATACCAGTTTAAACATCGGCCGGTCCAAGTTTTATGGCAGTATTCATGGCATCGTTTATGTTTCTGTAACGGACGATTAAAAGGTTGTTGAAAAAAGAAATTAATTTTATTTTGAAAAATGATTACTTAATTTCAAAAATTTAATTAATTTTTGTGAAGTTTCCATTAAAATATATTTTATATTATTTTTTTAAGATAAAATTTCTCTAAAATGAGTAGCTTTGAAGAGAAATGCTTTTGAAAAAAAGAAAACAAAAACAAAGTTTGTTTTCCAAAGAGTATAATGCTATACATGTAGCTCAGCAAATATAAAATATTGAAAGAATTTTAGTGTTTTTCATTAAAAATAGTTAGGGCCTTGGTGATTGAGCTGTGGCCATAACATTTGAAAAGTTCACGACCAAAGGGACAAAATCATAAAAACAACTATTAAGTTTCAAGTTGTTGTAACTTATTGCCAGAATTGAAACATTCGTTTGGAGTTAAATTGTTTTGAAGTTGTTATCTTAAGTTGCAGTTTTGATGGAGAAATTCGTGTGAAACAGGAAGTAAAATTGTTTTAGTAAAATATGTATTTTTTAACTCCATTTATTCATGTTGATTAAGTTTAAAACAAGTCAATTGATGACCCCCAGATTTTGAAAATGACCCCTGGATTTTTAGTCAGTGGGTCATCAATGACCCCCAAAAAATTGAAGCTGGAGAAAACACTGAATTGGCATGTTTGCTATTTGTTTTATTACGATTAAAGGATCGTCAATTACTTAAATAATATTGGAATTAAAGATTGGACAGTTTGAGGTTTGTTTGTTGTTTGGTTTTATTACGACAAAAAATATTAAATACCGGTAGGTTTGATCAGACATTTTGATCAGGTTAAATTGGAAAATTGAGATTGGACTGTGTGCCGTTTGTCTTTATATTTTTTTATTATGATTAAAAATTATAATTACGTTTGATTATTTGATCGGCTTTTTGATTAGATTAAATTGGAAACTAAAGACAAAACAGTTTGTCCTTGTTTTCATGGACGGTTTGAAAGTTTTTACGACAAAAATGAGTAAACGTAAGACAATGAATATCAAGGTTTATTTGACTGGGTTTCAGAATTGTGGTTTCATACTGTGATATTCTATCAACGTTGCCATATCTTCAGCAAAGAGAAAATGTCTAACATTAGAACAGTGGGTGAAAGCCCTAAAAATGATGGAAACGTACATGCATTATATAAGACAAAAAAAAGACCAACAAAAAAACATTTTACCCCAATAAGAGACCACCTGCCTTAAGAGACCAATTTTCAGATTTCCCTTTAGTGGTCTCTTAAGACAGGTTTGACTGTATACATATATATGTATAGAACTGCGAGTTAAATTTTCAACAACATAGTGTCCTGGTTTCACATATCGTAAAGTAAATAATCTTGTTATACAAAGTTTACTTCCAGGACTTAAACATAAACAAGAGAGTAATGTTGACACTAAACTGCTCACCTTGGCAGAAGAGACAATGCCAAGAAGGCAATTTTTTAGGGCATTTCAATAAACATCAGTTTTAGGTTTAACCAAGATATTGTGTGACAAAATATTTTGTAATTTTCTAATTAGGTTAGAATTCAGTCATCAAATTATAACAACAGAGGTCTTATGTATTATCTTTAATATTTCTACTGTTAACAATTGTATTAATGACACCAAATAAGTTAAATATGACTGTCTATGAACTTTTTTGACACACCAAGTACATAAAGAGGGTAAATACTGCTAAAAAAATTAAACCACTGACCTTTCAATATTTTCTCTATTGATTGTGTATTGTTTGTGGCAGTGTTTTGTGTCATTTTCTAGCTGTGGGATGGCGCTCTGCGTCACTTCAATCTTCTTTTGTTTCTCTTCTAACTCCTTATCAAGAGCTACAAATTTATCAATCATTTCACTGATACATTGTTGTTTTGATTAAAATGAACAGCATGACCCTGCTTGCAATTTAATTTGTCATCAAGTATAACAATATGTGTATAACTTAACAAAATTTGCAAACAAATCTGTTACCGGCATTTTTTCAATGTTAAGAGGAAATGCAGACACTTTAACTTAACTGGTACAATATAAAGAAACTAGGTTGCATTTATTGATATATGATATATTGTTATGCCAAATTTGGCAATAAGATTATTTTAAGTAACTTGAATAATAAAATTTAAAACAAGTGAATGTTTGTATGCATCTTGCTAGTGGGTTCTTGATCATTTCTATTTTTTCTTTCAAATAAAGTTTAAAAGTTGTAATACTTCACCCACACTGTAGTAATACCCAGGTGCCAGTCTACTTACCATATGCGCATGCTCCAGGAATCCCCGCCTTATGTTAAGGTTCCTCCCAGAATAAACTTAGATCTTGTAGCATATACACGTGTTGTGTTATACCTTCCCTTTTACTTAAGGCCTACTTGATTATACGCTCTACCAGACTTTAATACATGGTGACAGAAGTGTTGGTTGATAAAGGAACTTACGTGAAAGTGCCATTGTGTATAAAATAGATATGGAACTTAATGGTATTTTACCCCCAAGAATGGATTGGGACTCCACAAATTTACCGGACGCATGGGATAAATTTGAGAGACACGTTAAGTTAATGATCACTGGTCCTCTGAAAGGGAAATCAGAGGAGGAGCAAATCGCGTACCTCTTACTATGGATTGGCGACAAGGGCAGAGACATTCACTCTACATGGACAAATATTTCCGAAGAAGACGAAAAGAAAATCCAGACATACTATGACAAATACCGAGCGTTTGTACAGCCAAAACTTAACCCAATTTTTGCGAGATATAAGTTCTACAATCAGACTCAGGGCGATGATACCATTGACTCTTTTTTAACCAGACTGAGACTATGTGCAAAAGAGTGCAGTTTCGACAACCAAGACGAAATGATCAGGGATCGAATAGTGTTCGGCACTAACTCAATGAAAGTCAGAGAAAAGCTCATCAACGAAGGTGCAGCTTTAACAATGGACAAGGCAGTACAAATCGCGCAAAATTTCGAGTATTCGAAGCAGCAACTTTCGTCAATGACTATGAGCAGCAATTCGGAAGGACACGACGTACACAACGTTAAGCGGCACCAACGGCACAACACGAGGGACCGACGACCAAGGCCAAAGACGAAATGGGAACAGGACAACACACAACAGAAGTGTAGACACCACACTGTGGGACACCACACCATTTCAAAAGCGAGTGTCCAGCAAAAGGGAAACGATGCCACGGATGTAATAAACTGAACCATTTTCAAACGGTGTGTTGATCCAGCGGGAACGAAGTACACGAAGTCAAATGTGACAAAAGTGATTTGAGTGATAACGATTCGGATTTTTATGTATATACGGTACACGATTTTGATTCTCGACCCGACTGCGCATCCCTTTCACTTTCCGTAGGCAAATCCTCATTCCCAATTACTTTCAAAATAGATACAGGTTCTCAGGTAGATATTTTGCCATTTTCACAATACAAAAAAATGAAATGCAAAGCCCCTTTGGTACCCTCTGATAGTAGGCTATCGTCTTACACAGGTAACCCGCTTCCCATAGTTGGAAAGGTCACGTTAACATGCAAGCATGCAGACAAATCGGTCAACGCTTGTTTTTATGTTGTAGATAGTAAAGCTCCCGCATTGTTGAGTCTTCAGACATCTATTGACCTTGGCCTGATACGACTGACCTACGCTATTGATAAACATCAGCGTCTAGACAAACAGACTGTACTGACGGAATACGGTGATATTTTCAAAGGAATTGGTTTATTCCCAGGAACATGTTCTTTGCATCTTAAACCAGACGCTGTACCTGTTGTATGCCCCCCGCGACGGGTACCTGTAGCTTTACAGGACAGACTTAAAACAGAACTTAAATCAATGGAAGACAAACAAATTATTCAGAAAGTGACTGAACCGACTGAATGGGTAAACGCTCTAGTATGCGTCGAAAAACCGACAACTGGAAATCTACGAGTGTGTCTGGATCCTAAGGCGCTCAATGACAACATACTAAGACCTCATTACCCAATGCGAACGATAGAAGACGTAGCAGCACGCCTAAATGGCGCTAAGTACTTTAGTGTTTTGGATGCCACTAAAGGATACTGGTCAATCAAACTGAACGACGAATCATCATATCTGACCACATTTAACAGCCCTTTTGGTCGCTACCGTTATCTGCGTTTACCTATGGGAATTCGCAGCTCTCAAGACATTTTCTCAAGGAAAATTGACGAGTTCTTCGAGGACTTACCCGGTGTCACATCGATAATTGACGACTTGTTGATTTATGGAAACACTCAGCAAGAACACGACAGTAATCTTAAAAATGTCCTTTCGCGCGCTAGAGAGAAGGGAATTAGATTTAAAAAATGTGTAATTGGGTCAACTGAAGTTAAGTACTTTGGTCATATATTAAGTTCGGAGGGTTTAAAGCCCGACCCCGAAAAAGTTTCAGCAATATTAGCCATGAAAGCACCTCAAAATAGAGTTGAATTAGAAACCCCTGTTAGGAATGGTTACCTATCTGAGCAAATTTAACTCCAACCTATCACAGATAGTGAGTCCGATGAGAGACCTACTGAAAAAAGACGTAGAATTCATTTGGGATTGCGTACAAAACGAGGCTTTTGACAAGGTCAAAATAGCTATCACACAAGCCCCAGTGCTAGCGTACTTTAATGCCAGGAAACCAGTCCGGCTGCAAGTCGACGCGAGCTCTAGGGGCATTGGAGTCACATGCCTTCAAGACGGAAAACCAATCGCTTTTGCGTCAAAGACACCGACACAGACAGAAATTGGCTATGCTCAAATCGAGAAGGAAATGTTAGCCATTTTATTTGGACTGACACGTTTTAGACAGTTCTGTTATGCTCGACATACAGTTGTCGAATCTGACCACAAACCAATTGTACCAATAATGAAAAAACCTCTAAGCAGTGCACCTCCTAGACTACAAAGAATGTTGCTAAAGTTGCAAAACTTTGACATAGAAGTCATACATGTAAGCGGCAAAAACATACCAGTTGCCGATACGTTATCACGTAACTTTGTCAAGAATACGTACTCCGATCTGACAGAAGGACTGGACGTACATATACATACGGTACTCAAAAGTCTGCCTGTAAGTGACAACAAATTGCAACAAGTTCGACTAGCTACACAAAATGACAACCAGTTTCAAATACTGAAACAGACTATACTCGACGGTTGGCCGGATGCGAGAATTGATTGTCCATCATCTGTGCTAGAGTTCTGGAATCACCGGGACAAAATGTCAGTGGGCGATGACATAATATTTCGAGGTCAAAAATTAGTTATCCCCAAACCATTGCGTCAAGAAATGATAAACGCAGTTCATATCGGCCATATGGGTGTCAATAAGACGGTAAGCCGGGCACGGGATATAATGTTTTGGCCTTTAATGACAAAAAACATAACTGACCACGTGTTAGCATGCCATTTATGCTTAACACACAGACATACAAACCCCAAACAGCCACTTAAACCCCATGACGTGCCCCATAGACCTTGGCAGCATATTGCCTGTGACCTCTTTGCCCTAGACGGTAAAGATTATTTAATTACTGCCGACTATTACAGTAAGCACTTTGAAATAGACTGGCTATCGGACACAAAAAGTATCACGGTGATACGTAAATTAAAAGTACACTTTTCCAGGTTAGGCCAGGTAGATACATTAAAAAGCGACAACGGACCTCAGTTTAGCTCAGACGAATTCGCCAAATTTGCTACAGAATGGAATTTCGAGCACGTGACATCTTCACCAGGCCATAGTCAGTCAAACGGGTTCATTGAGAAAATGGTCTCTGTAGGAAAAGGCCTCCTAAAAAAAAGCAAGGCAAGCAAAACTGATCCTTACTTGCCTATTTTAGAATATCACAATACACCGCTTGATTGCGGATATTCACCAGCCCAATTACTGATGGGTAGACGACTAAAATCCGTCTTACCCACGACTGAAAAACAATTGCAACCCCAGTCAATTAATCACCAAGCTGTTATAAAGAACATGCAATACTGCAAAAATACCCAAAAACAACATTATGATAAGGGTTCAAAACCGCTCCCTATCCTCAATGTTGGTGATTCTTGCAGAGTGCAAATGGGTAAAGTATGGAAACAGGCCATTGTTTTAGAACAGCGTGGAGAAAGATCGTTTCTGATCAAGACTGAAGAGGGCGCAATTCTAAGGCGAAATAGACGTTTCCTGCATAAAACGCGGGAAATCTGTCCAAGCATGTATACTGACGATTGGTTGCCTACAACCTTGCAGCAACAAAGCCCTGGTCATGGAAAGTCAATTTCCCCAACTCCTGTTAATCCTATCCACTCACCCCGTATTGAACCCCAAAGCACCAAGCACTCAAAAAGTTCACCTACAACTGACTGTTATGCAACACACGAAGGTAAAGACCCAGAATGTTATGAAACACCCTACCGAACGCGCAGTGGTCGAGAAGTAAAATCAAACCAGTTTTTTAATAATGATCAATGGGTCAAATAAACGTTAACGAAGGCGTTTATAGTGTCATGTGTATAGACAACATAAACACATTTGTATCAGCACATCTCTCTAAAATGTTTTGAACTTAAATGTGAACTCGAATATATTTCTTTAGTTGTTTATTGAATGTTGTATTTTATCTTAGTTACATATTCAGGCTATTTTTGTTAAACATACATTTTCTTATTTGTATTACACATACACTTTCTTATTTTATTACAAAAGAAAGGAGATGTAGTAATACCCAGGTGCCAGTCTACTTACCATATGCGCATGCTCCAGGAATCCCCGCCTTATGTTAAGGTTCCTCCCAGAATAAACTTAGATCTTGTAGCATATACACGTGTTGTGTTATACCTTCCCTTTTACTTAAGGCCTACTTGATTATACGCTCTACCAGACTTTAATACACACACTACCAGCGTACAAATGTGAATAATTCAGGGTTGGAAAATTCGATTCGTTCGCTCGCCTTGGAAAGTAAGTATCTCTCCAGGACAAGTAAGAGTTAAGAAACTAACCTTAATCTTTGTTGGACTTAAAGCATTTGAAAAAAATATTGGGGATAGGGGAAAGGAGGACGATTAACTTTGATAATAAATTTCAGTTCTGATAATTTCATATCAAAATAGTTATTTAAGGATAACTAATGGTGTCTTTCCATCTTTCCCATTAATTAAATGATTTTGCCAGTTCAACTAATAGTCCAAGACAATTTGATTATATAACTACTGTGTAAGTTTGATTAAGATCACATGGAAACTGCCAGTCTAGAGAGAACACAACATCAAATACACAATATTTTCTTATGATGTATTCCGAAACAAGTTGGACGATATAGGAAGATTTTTAAACTTAAATTGTTAAACTGATAAGTCTGGGTTGAGAGCAATTTTGACCCCACGGTAATGGCATTAGAATTTTGAAAGAATATAAAAACATCAAAGCTCCTGGTCAAAAAAGAATATTTTTTAAATTTAAAATAAATAAATAAATGATACAACCAAAGAAAGGCACTTTTTATGTACCACTTTATTGTACTACATTTGGTTAATCACGAACATAGCAGATTACAGAACCTTGAAATCTGTATATGGCATGTTTACAATATGGTTGTTTTTGTAAAGAACGTACCGGATGTGGAAAGAATATGGATTAAAAATACCATTTCATATATATTACCAACAACTTTATTCCTTCATCTTTTATCACTCATTTTTTATAATCTAATATTAATATAAAGTCCATAATTTTTCTTCTAAATATTGACCTTGAAGTCTGATCAGTGTCAATGTTGACATGTTTTAATTGTATATTTATAACATATCAACACACACAAATCTCCACAGTATTTATAAGAGACACTTACCTTGCATGAGTTGCTCTTCATGTTCAATCAATTTCACAAGCTGCAGATTCTCAAACTCTATAATATTATACACATAATATGTAACATAGGTAGTAGAATCAGGTCTAATTGCTATAGTCTAAAATATACAAATATCTTTAAATGGAATCAAAGTATCTCATTATCATTAACAAATAAAAAAACACATGAATGATCTGGTATTTCAAATCTGTCAAAACTTTAACAAAATCAGAGTGGTGAAAATGAAATGAAATCTCCATTCTAAAATAGATAGCACATAACTACTGTTTGACATCTTCACCTTGTCAATCACACTTTTTTGAGATGAAACAAATTCTACAAAATATAACCAATATGATGTATCAAACGGAAACCAAAAGAAATCATTCGATACGTCGCACAATACTTAAATTTTCAGCTGGAAATTTATTTCAGTCTAACCTGGGTGCATCTGGTTAAGTTAGGATATCACTTTTCAATTAACTATTTAAGCATGTTTAAATTAATATTTTTATGACAATACTGGATTGTGAACACACATGGGCATGATAATTTATATTGGAAAAAATTAAGAAAAATCCTGATGTGCTTCCTTTAAACTTTAGTACTGGTTGCTAATCTGAATGTAAGCTACAAAATTTGAAAAGAGTAAACCAAAGCTTCATTCTGACTGCGATTTTTTAAAAAAAGCTTGGTTGTTTCTGAAGTCATTTACAGAAATTATGAACAAGATAGACAACAACAGGGGCCCTTTACTAATAAATGTTTGTTTTTATGGGGTTTTTAACCTTCATATAATATTTCAATTATATAATACTGGTCAGCACATATAATTGTTGTTCCTGGGATCTGATAGGTGGTTAACCAGTAAAATAGCTCAGTTTAGGTTATCTTATGTTCAGCAAAGAACAATTAAAGGTATACTTTCTTACCACATTTATGGATTAGTTCGTCCAGCTCATTCCCAACATCACTGTTATGCGTTGACATTTTTTTTTCTAAAGCCTGAAAAATTCAGTTTAAGAATCATTTGTCATGTAAAAGCAGCCACCTACACTGCCAGTCTGTCATGGGAATCTCACATCTCCAATAAAAGCAGCCACCTACACTGCCATTCTGTCATGGGAATCTCACACCTCCAATAAAAGCAGCCACCTACGCAGCCAGTCTGTCATGGGAACCTCAATCCTCCAGTAAAAGCAGCCACCTACGCAGCCAGTCTGTCATGGGAATCTCACACCTCCAATAAAAGCAGCCACCTACACTGCCATTCTGTCATGGGAACCTCAATCCTCCAGTAAAAGCAGCCACCTACACTGCCAGTCTGTCATGGGAACCTCAATCCTCCAGTAAAAGCAGCCACCTACACTGCCATTCTGTCATGGGAACCTCAAACCTCCAGTAAAAGCAGCCACCTACGCAGCCAGTCTGTCATGGGAATCTCACACCTCCAATAAAAGCAGCCACCTACACTGCCAGTCTGTCATGGGAACCTCAAACCTCCAGTTAAAGCAGCCACCTACACTGCCAATCTGTCATGGGAACCTCACACCTCCAATAAAAGCTGGCACCTACACTGCCAATCTGTCATGATAATTGATTGATTGATTGAATATTTAGCATCATTTTTATGCCATCGAGGGCTAACAGACGATCAGTTAACCTAACCACTGTTTCCTGGGATTAACCAGTACTCGAGCACACCCCGTCTCTGTAACTGATAACTTTCCCACTTGAATCAGTGGTGAGAGACGAATGATAATTAGACACAATGTCGTATATCAATCATCACGGAGACTGTTGCCGGGCGGGGGATTCAAACTCACGACCCCTGGATTTGTCATGATAAGACCACCATTGGAGTATGCATGAACTGTTTTTAACATTTCTAACCAAACAAACATTAACCCTTTACTCCATAGACACCAATCACAGAAGGCCTTTGAAAACAGTGCAGGAAGAGTTCGGATTGCTCGTAACGAGCAATCTGAATACTTCCTGCACTACTTCATCTCTGTCAGTTAATATAAACATAATTTACCTAATAATTAAAAAGTCTTCTATATTAGGTGTCCAAAGACATCTATATTAGGTGTCCAAAGGCATCTATATGAGGTAAAGAGTTAAGACACTGGAGACAGTACAAGTTCAATGGTACGCTGCACGTTTTATATTCATTGACAGCAAAACCCAAGACTGAGTCACAAGAATAATGCAGTGAAAGTACAATAGTCTAGTCATTTACCTTCGCGCTTTGAACTGGTCATTTTCGCGAGCATGGAACGATGATTATGTAACAAGCATAAAATTACTATTATAATTTTATTGCTGTTATCAAATAATAAAAATAAGAAAATAAATAAAAATAATAAATTTTAATTAAAAAGGTAAAACCTAAATTTTTATTTATGTTTATTGTAAAATAGTATATGTATCAGATGTTTGTAGAACTTTGTTAATAGGTGAGAATGTTGTTAATATGCAGTATATACAAGTTTCATTATAGTAATCATTATACAAGCCATGGTGTAACAAGAAACCCTTGCGGTGTTAAAAACAACTGTATTTTAGTTAATAAGAGAAGGTATTTAGATTTTCATTTCTATGTAATATAAAATTTTGAAATCTTAGTCAATCAGTTATAAAATCCAAGTATTATTGTTTTGGAGAAAAGCCTCCAGATGTTAATATAATCATTTGATTTTGAGTTGACATGTGTTGACATGAGAATGACATAATTGCTCATTTCCAGGACTTGTTTGATTGTTATAGTTTGTTTGATTATATCATGTTGATTACATTTGATAAGAAAATCTTAATTATTAACTTCTAGCAGCTTAACAGCTTTAGGTCAAATTATATGTAAAATTAGAATTCATCCTCATTTCAATTATTAACATTCATTAAATATTTTGTTATATACTCTAATGAATTTAATCATTGCTGTTAAGTGACTATATGTTTATATTGATTGTATATTGTATATAGTATGATGATGTACTTTGTACAAATCCTAATAAAATATATGTTCTGTTCTGTTCTGTATCTGATGTTTGTAGAGCTTTGTTAATAGGTGAGAATGTTGTTAATATGCAGTATATACAAGTTTCATTATAGTAATCTTAGTCAATCAAGTTATAAAATCCAAGTATTATTGTTTTGGAGAAAAGCCTCCAGATGTTGATATAATCATTTGATTTTTAGTTGACATGTGTTGACATGAGAATGACATAATTGCTCATTTCTAGGACTTGTTTGATTGTTATAGTTTGTTTGATTATATTATGTTGATTACATTTGATAAGAAAATCTTAATTATTAACTTCTAGCAGCTTAACAGCTTTAGGTCAAATTATATGTAAAATTAGAATTCATTGGTTAATTGTTAAAATGATTTTTATTGGTTAAATATTCAAAGTTAATTTATTGGCTAATCCATTTTAGGAACTTATTATATAAAAAAAGGTTTTTAAAATATAAAAAAAGGAGGAATTAGATATAGATAAATAAGAGAGGGAGAGATAGGACTTAGTATTTTAAATGGTATAATGCTAGCCATTATATAATTTACAATAGATAAACGGAACTAAATCTTTAGTCAGTTATTTTAAAATTATTACTAAGGACTACGATTACTTACTTAACAACTTATTCAAACTGTGTTAATTTAATATTTTGGAATCTATAAACTATCTTACTTTATTGTTATTAATCAAATCAAAATAAAAGTGTTAAACACCAAAAGACTTGTGTACTGTATTGGACATTGAATTAAGTCTACTGCTAGAAGTTAGACTGACCCCACGTGTGTCATCGAAATACCAGTTGTGTGTAGGCTGCCTACCAGCTTATTCCCCACTTGCTTAAGTTTACACCAACTGGTTAGAACCAAAATGTCGACAATAATTAGGCACGATTTGGAGTTCGGTGACAATTATCTAAAAATAAATTGATGAATAGTGTAAATATGTATGAACGGACAATGATAAATGATTTATGTGATGATTCAATGGTCCATAGATTATACTAACAGTTGATTATATCAACTTATTCTATTGATTAATAAGTTAGTTAATGAATCTGGAGTTTATATATATTCATTTTCATATTAAACGATGAAGATTCTTTTTTAGTTAGTTCACTTAATTGTAGATTAAATAAATTACGAGCTGATTTACCTTTTAAATGTACAACTCACTTCAATATTTTATATTTGTTGATGGTATAGAATGTAGTAATACCCAGGTGCCAGTCTACTTACCATATGCGCATGCTCCAGGAATCCCCGCCTTATGTTAAGGTTCCTCCCAGAATAAACTTAGATCTTGTAGCATATACACGTGTTGTGTTATACCTTCCCTTTTACTTAAGGCCTACTTGATTATACGCTCTACCAGACATTAATACATAGAAAAGTTGATTAAGATTGATATTTGGTTGTCATAGTAATATTTTTTATCTTAATTAGTAGTATTTTATTAAACATGTAAATAACGCATACTTAAATGTACTTAAAAAGCACAATAATTAACTATATTCATTGTGTTCATGCTTATTTTATTGTTCTGCCACCTCCCGTTCAATGTATAACTAGCCAAACCAGGGATAGAGGCCAGTCATTGATTGGTCTCACATCCAATGTACTTGATGTGTTTTCATTGGCTGGTTTCAATCTGTTTTTGGCTTCAAGCTCAAGAAAGCTTGATCTGAGTGAACAGAGTGAATTTCTTGGAGACAATGTCCCCACTGAGATTCGCGCTTTTTGCACAAAAGTAGGATTGAAATCCAGCCAATAAGAGGCATTTGACCTATGACGGAATGTGTCACACTTATTGAATCGGGAGATGTAAACAAAGATTGGCACTGTTAAAAGTAGTACAGCATAATATTAGGAATTACACAGACTAAATAATATATGTGATGCAGCAGCAGGACAAAATGCAATCTCTCCATTGCAGTGATTTTGATTTAAAACAATGTATATAAGTAAAACAAGTTACTTATAATAATACTTTGTTCCTATTTCCTTATTACACAAACAGTCCAGTTTTAGGGTTGTTAAAAGAACAAATAATAGTAATAAAGTATAAAAAAGAAAAAATGTACTGTATGAACAATATATTTACCATAAAATACAATATATCACTGCATCAGACAGCTTTTATCCATTAAGGCCTAGCTTGGCCTAAGCATAATTTATATTGAATATATATACTGAAGCCGGGGACCCCAGTATATAGGCTCATCTCCCATTGTGTAAGAACAAGGCCAGATACCCCATATACTGTCCCTAGGTCAGCCATTATTTACTTATTTATAACTATAAATATGTTTTTTGCACTATCTTATAAATAAAAAGTACATATAATTATGACAGGCTTGTATAGGCATGAAATATTTTAAAGCAAGAGAAATGTTGCTATTTCAGTCTAGTTCCCACATAACTCAGTGGTGGAAGGTGGGGTGGGGCTGCATCCCAGACCACACTTGATTATATGTGGGCTGCATTGCAGCACCCACCCCGTCTCCCACCAGAAAAATACAATTTTCAGCTATTATGATGCATGTCAGCTGTAGACTTGTAGCTAAGCTATGTTAAAACATCCAAAATCAGAACAAATCTGAGAAATTAGGCTGACCACAGGGAGTGTATGGGGATATGTAATGAGATATAGGGCCTGAAACCTCTCTCTATATTTTATCTGACATTTGACAATCCAAAATGTAGCATTCCACAGCTCTATAGTTCGGACTGCCTTGCTGGGATATAAGATATTTGTAATATTAAAATCTAAATTTTTTTCAGCAAGTGTAGCCCTAAGTCCAGTCTGGTGGACCCTGTAAATAGGGCAATCCAGCAAGAAATGTTCTGATGCATCTTTTACCTTGCACAGGGTGCAATCTCTCCATGTATTTAAAATATACTGCTCCTTCTAGCAGGAGATTCACACCCAGTCTCAGACGGGTAATACATTTATCTATTTTTTTATTTCTTGAGTAGTTTATGGGCCGTCTGAAACTCCCAGAGGTTCTACGAAATGTCTGTACATACAAATTTAGTCATTGACATTCAATGTTACACAAAATACAACAAGGCTTGGCAGACATCACAAATATTAACCGATATATGCATGATGGTGACAGCCATAGCCGGGGACAACACAGTAAACTTTCTATCAGGATAGAAATTCAATACAAGATGACACATATGCCAACTCCTTCTCCTTGAGGACAGTAAGGGACATCTACCAACTCAATTGAAGAGTTCATATCACTCCTTCAGGTGCGATCTCATCTAACCAACCGAGACTATACATACTTTTAACAAATAAAATTACCATTCTGAAACGCTGTTCGCCATCACCATGACATTTTTTAATCGATGAGCTAAATATTTGGAAGAAAAAGACTCTTTCTGAAATTCCAGCTTCCATGTGCTCAAGGAATTATATAGAACAAGTCATTGATGTGCTCTGTCATGGATTTTGACGTGTGTGTAATTTCAGTAACATAAAATTATGCATTGTTATGGACTTATATAGAGATACAAGACCTTGAAATTGTTTATATTGTTGACATACTTACGAAAATTGTTAAACGTTGTTTTTATTTAGAGTTTGCGTGTCGTCTGCGTAAACAGCAAATCAAAGCTTTCTTTTGACATGGATGAAGTTGGCGGTGAAATAATTTATGGCACGGTGTAAAACGCTGACGCTTACGCTGACAATATAGGTAAAGAGGGAAACCGCTGACAATATGTACAAAGAAGGAAACGCTGACGATATAGCAATTGAAGGAAACGCCGACATTATGAACAGACTACTATATTTTATTCCAGAAGGAAATATGTAGACATATATTTATGGCAGATTTTCATATAACAGTCAAATTTTAGGATGCTAAAGATCAAGATATTTTCGAAATCAAGGGAATATTTGGTATGTAATGAAACTAGAAGTAATTTCCAATTTGAATATGCTTTTTTTTCTGCGGTAAATATAACACTTCTTTACCAATGACGTCGTAAACATGGCCATGTTTGGTCTTTTTGACGTCCCGATTTATAGCAGCAAAATCGCGTATTTGTCGACCTCAGTCAAGTTATACCGAATGTACAGAATCGAAACACATATCACCACGAACACATTCAACGGATATATGAATCTACAGATGCAAAAATTACGACGAATGCCACATTTTGAAAATATTAGCGAAAAACGGAAATTATTATTTTCTCGATGATTTTCATGGTGATATATGTTTCTATTTTGTGTATTAGGAATAACTCAACTGAGGTCGAAAAAATACGCGATTTTGCTGCTGTACATTGGGACGTCAAAAAGGCTGAACATGGCAATGATTACGACGTCACATATAAATATATATTCTATTGACCGCTGCAAAAAATACATATTCACATTGGAAATTTCTTTTAGTTTCATAATATACTAATTGAACCACTGATTTAGAAAATAATTTAACCTTAATCAACTGCCGAAAATCTTAAGGAAAACGTGTAGAATTATGCAATATGTTGACGTCTTTTTTGACGTAGGGTGGGGTTAAATAATTAAAAATTAAAAAAAATCTAGTTTGTCAATTGTTCTAAAAATCTCACAATCACTGTGAAGCATATTGTTAGAAATCAAATAAAAATTATTCCAAAATCGCTCGGTTTGTTTTTTGGTAATTTTGATTTGAAGCATTTTTTTCGAAAAAATCGAGAAAATAATAATTTCCGTTTTTCGCTAATATTTTCAGAATTTTACGTTCGTCGTAATTATTGCATATGTAAATTCATAAATCCGTTGAATGTGTACGTGGTGATATGTGTTTCGATTCTGTACATTTGGTATAACTTGACTGAGGTCGACAAATACGCGATTTTGCTGCTATAAATCGGGACGTCAGAAATACCAAACATGGCCATGTTAACGACGTCATTGGTAAAGAAGTGTTATATTTACCGCAGAAAAAAAAGCATATTCAAATTGGAAATTACTTTTAGTTTCATTACATACCAAATATTCCACTGATTTCGAAAATAATTTAAAAGGTATATTCCTCCTTAAATTATTAGAGATTTGTTTGCCACCATCATAATGCAATAAGAAATAAAAACTGTTATATTGTGTGGAATTTGTTTGTTTAAATACATTTATATCAATGTATTTGTGCATTAATATTGTTTGTGATCATCTTACCGATATAGACAGTTTGTGTCGTCTGCATTTTCATTATAGCTCTATAGCGTCAGCGTTTTCCTTCTTTCTACATATCGTCAGCGTTTTCATTCTTAGTCTATATGCTTAGTCTATAAGAGGTGTTGTTAATTATGTCATAATTGATTTATTTTAACATGAAATTTAGCAAAATAATAAGTGAATATATTCTGGCTACATTATTTAAGAATTGATCATATTAGACCACCTCTTTCATGCTAGACCACCTGGGATGGGAGACCAAAGTCCAGCCAACCCTAATGTTCAAGATCCTCACACTCCAGAAAATTCCGCCAGCCCTCTACATCCACATTATACTACAGAACTCCATTTTTTTCACGAACAACTTCAGTATGGAACAGTTTACCTGCCAGTGTAACATTAAATTTTGACCCCGTTGAAAAATTACCCTATGGGTCACATTTCAACGGATGAGTGAACCATTATTAACATTGAAAACTGACCCCGACCGTTATTTAATGACCCATCCACATGTGAAAAATTTACCCTCATTAAAATCCGATCATCAACAATTGGAAACTGACCGAATAGTCGGCCGGACCACATTTCAAGATTGAAAACTGCTCTTATTATATAAATTTGAATGTTGTCATGGATATAAAGTGTGAATTATAACCGGGAAATATTGATATCTGATATATATAAAAATGGCCGTTATGCTATAGATACGTTGTTTCATTGGTGACAACACGTGTGATATCAGAATGGTGTTTGTTGGAATTGCTTTTTGTTAGTGTGGTTGTTGTTTCACAAGTTAAGAGTGTGATGAAACGTTTCTACATCAACTTTCTCTCTGTGTCTCCGTCTCTATTTTTTTGTTACCCAGCCATCAGCGTCACACTTTCGGCTAATATTTTGCATGCAAATTACTATCATGCACATATCTCAGTAACAACCTACTAGATTTATTTGAAAGTTCACCAAGTCTTCTGGGTTATCAAACAATCATTTTGAATAACTTTTAGTTGAATATAATGTAAATTATGGCCATTTATCTACTTGGAAATGCTGGTTACAGTATTCCGTGCATCTTGATATCACGCACATATCTCTTTAACCTCATATGTGATTGATTTGAAAGTACACTAAAGCCCTTGTGTTATCATACATAGTCTCTCAGCTATGTCCCATACCTCTGATGGTGATTTTGACAACAGTTATACCCATTTTCTGCATTTGTATATTTTTCATATGTAACACTCATCTGGCCCACGGAGAGTTTAATGTTTTTTAATTAATCTATTAATTCATTAATGAATTTAATGTTGGAAGAACTTGTGGCCCAACCCAATTTCTGTATTATAAATAGAAATAAAATATGTTTAAACCACAAACAAACACCTTGGTTAAACTTCTTTCCTTACTTAAAACGTTTAATAACTCAGAAACAGATATAGAACCCAAAACTTAATAACACTCACTTGTGTGTTAAAAGCGCATGTGTGTAACAAACAATATAACTTGGTCAGGTCTTTAGTATTTATTGACAAAGCAGCAAGAATAGTTCAGCGCGCTGTCTTACGGGCATGTCTTGTTTTTCTACCAATACCTTCCTATTTTTTTTGTAATATGTAAATAGATTTTAATAGCATAGACATAAACGCAGATTGTAGCCTACATTGTTTTTTTTTGTTATAATCACTAACTGCTATAGCAATCATTTATAATCATTGCAACCAATCGCAACAAAGCGTACCAGGGCTTATGTTTAATTGATGCAACATGTGACAGCATTCGTGTGATGTTTTGCTAATATCTAACAAATCGTTAAAAAAAGACCCCGTGTCTGATCAAAATTTAACACTGATCAGTTTTCAACGACTGTTTTGATCAGAATTTAATGTTGAAATGTCACTTGTCACTCCAACTTCCAACTTGTCAATCATGCGTGTGCGCCTAAAGTTGACGAATGGAAATGATTTGGTGAAAATGGCAGTGCATAGAGTTTTGGCCACTCACGCTAAAGGTTGTGGGTTCGGTTAGCTCAGTCGGTAGTGCATCTGACTATCAATCCAAGGGTCATGTGTTCTGATCCCCGCTCACCCCCAGTCTCTGTGATGATTGGTGTACGACACTGCGTCCACTCTACCCGCTGAGTCAAGTGGGAACATTATCAGTTATTTGCAGAGAATGGAATAGCACTCGATGGTATTAAATGATGCTTAATATTCGACAAACAGTCAAAACTACATTCTATAAACATTTTCAAATGTACATTATTCATAACAATAGTAGACATCTTGGTATAGCATTGCATTGTCCACAATTGTCCTTTTCTGCTTCTGCTGGTGATAACCACTGATAACATAAATTCTAAAATCGCAGCGATGGTCTGGTAGTAGAGCGTTCGCCCTCACATGCAGACTATCGTGGGTTCAATCCCCATTAGTTCTAGGTTTGGTCGGCCCGGTCACAGTATAATGTGACTGGGTGAGGTATTGAACCACGTGTCTGCAACGTGATACTTCAGTGTGGTAGAGCTTAATAAGACATACTTGAACAAACAAAATTGATGAACACGTATTGTATCAAACAAAATCTAAACAAGTATAGGTTAGAAGTTGTGTGGAATTTCTAACCGGCATAGATGTTGAGCAACGTTCTTGTTTCTGGGTACCAGTCATTCTCTTGTTGCATAATTTTATAAATTTATTAAATTAAGCCCACAAAAGATATGAACATTGATACAAACGCGTGCGCGTTAGCACCGTTTGTTTCAAAATAATAATTATTTTGTAGCTGCATGCCGCTAATCGATGTGACCTGATACTATGGAATGGTGTGAAAATCGAAAGAAAAGTGCCCACTATAGGTAACAATTTTTGCTAATCACTTTCTTAATATTTCATGAAATTCACATAACAAAGACGAACGCCGCCTCTGTATGGAGATGAACCTATCCATCCTATTAAGTGGAGCGAGCGCATGGTCCAATGGTAGAGCATCTGATCCATGATCGGAAGGTCGTTGGTTTGATCCCCCATCATGGTTATGTGTGGTGTCCTTGAGCAAGACACTGTCTTTACGCATATTCTTAGTACTGGTTGTAACAAGGAAGACTTCGAGCGTAACTTGTTTCACAATCGACATAAAATAAATAAGTTTGAACTAAACTAAGTTGCCATGCAAAAGCCATATCAATTGCAAAAAGTGCAACTTCGTATTTTGCTCAGTTAAAAAGATGGGAGTGGTGAAATTTACAAAAAAACGCCGTTGCACATTTTGCAAAAAAAAAAAAACAAACGAGTTTTGCATGGCCAGTTAATCGAAAGTAATCTGCACAAATGTCACCAGAAATGGACACTTTTCTTTCAGTTATTAGCATAAGTTTACGTGGATTCGCCACCGTATTGTAAAAATATTGTAGCATTCGTTTTTGCAGCTTCAGAAATTTCCAGCCAGTCCAAAATAGAACGTTCTATTTTTACTTCGATTGTGAAACAAGTAACCCTCTTAGTCTTCCTTGGCTGAACCAGTAGTAAGCTTCTGCTGAAAGACAGTGTGTTGCACACATAACCGTGACGGGGGATCGGGCCCACGACCCTCCGATCATGGATATGATGTTCTACCACCAGACCATGTGCTCAACTTAACATGGCTGAAGGACCGTTTTAATTATTGTGTGTGTGGTGGTGGTGGTGGGGGGGGGGGGCAACCTGAGAAGAGAGTAAAACATTGGGGGCGGGGTAGGGGCGGTAAAGTATATGTAGGCCTCTCCAACACGAATATTGGGAGGGGCTCCCCTGGCTACTACGCCTATCCTTAAATAGCACCAATAAGTTCATCTCCATGCAGAAACGGTTTTCGTCTTTGTTTTGTGAATTTTCATGAAATTTTAGAAAGTGATAAGCAAAAATGTTACCTGTAGCGGTCATTTTTCTTTCGATTTTCACACCAGTCCATAATATTAGGTCAAGTCGATTTGCTGCCGCATGCAACTACAAAATTATACCAATCCCTCAAATACACATTCAACTTCAGTGATGAACACGCCCCTAGATCCATTTAGTCCAATGTAAACTTATGAGACCGCGCGAAATATTTATTTTGAAACAAAACAGTGCTAACGCGCACGCGCTTGTGTTTGTGTCTGCCAATCAATGTTTGTGTCTTTCATGGGCGTAATTCTATAAATCAAAATTATGCAGCAAGACCATGACTGGTACCCGGGAGCGAGAAGTAAAATTTTGAAGTTGTCCTATTTCTCAGCAAATAATATCACGTAGATTATTTAAAATAGAACATTCTATTTTACATAGAATGCCATGACCGTCAGTAGGTGTTGACCTACATCCTCAGCCAATGAAACCGCTCCAGGAACGAGAAAGTAGATCAACTACCATGCCGGTAAGAAGTTACAAGTACTCTTCTACTTCTAACCAGTACGGCATTCGCCATTAACCAGAGCTGGTAAAATACAATTGTGCTGGATAAATTCTCGCCCAGATATAACATCAAAGATAACAGAAACACTCCTCATAATTATGGATTTATGAAATGCCATTATCGTTAGTTCGGTGTAACGTAATAAATGAACAATACAAGCGCTTCACAATGCGACTGGTTTACCGACCGACGATTTCTCCCCCGTCTCTGAAATATACAAAGGTTGTTATTTACGTGTATTTTTGTTTATTATGCAAATATCTAAAATGCCCATCTAGATCTAGATAAAAACAGACGATTTAGTTGTCCAAATTCAGACATATTTCATGACAATTATATATACATTTGGTAATTTCTAACAACGATTATATTGGCAAGTAACACAAACACGCTGTTAATCCAGACTTTTCATGTATGCAGTGTGCACAAAATAATGCTTATGTATTGACGTATAACCTTTATTTACTTGAACAGTAATTGAATATTCGCCAAAACTTTAATACGTCCCACAATAAAGTATTGCGCAATCCGTAAACTTCCCGAACAAAGCCTCGAAAACGAGATCGGGAACGAGTCTTCACGATGTTATCCGATGATTGATCGGAAAACCGAAAACTGTTCGTTGAAAATGATGCATGTAAACAAAAACAAAAACGTGGCTTCAGAAACCCGATGTTTGTAATTAAGAGGTTATGCAATAAGACATTTTAGACGCGTATATCTCTAAGTTATTAGTGTATCTTTATGCTGGGCGTGTGCATTTAGGACAGGGAATTGACAGTAACATGCCAATATAATCCCTTTAAGTGTCTGCGAGAATTGAGAGAGTAACGAGCATTGCTCACTAAATCCAGATAATGTAGTTGTGCGGCTCATAGCTCATAGGCCGTTTCAAGTAATTAATAAAAATATGAAATCACTCAATTAATAACATTATATTACTTACGCAATGCTCCGTTCGCAAATGTACTGTTGTGGTACATGGCAGGAGTTGTCATTCCAGAGTGTAATATGACTGGATTCATGTATCTCCGCACAGTTTTCATTACCATTGCTGTTGCTAGGGTTACCGGGCCACCACGTGTGATACTGTAACTCCATGTTTGATGTGGACCACTTCCACTTACCTTCCTCTAAGATATCTGTAGCTCCGATCCAAAAATTTGCTATCCAATTGAAAACCAAAATGATATTGATACATAAAATTCAAATTTATTCATAAACACGACCGCGGCCGTGGTCTAGGGTAGAGTGTCCGCCTCGCGTGTGGAAGGTCGTGGGTTCGATCTCCGGGTTCTTTATCGTGGTCAGGTCATACCAAAGACTTGAAAATGGTACTAGAAGCTTCCTCGCTTGACGTTCAGCATTTAGAGGATAGTTTTTGGTCTTGTCGACCCGATATCAGAATAATGTGACTGGATAGGGTACCATAACATGTGTCTATGGCAGAGCTTAGAGTACTGTCTCAAGTAGACACCGTCGAGATAATTTTCTGTTGTCTTAAAATTCATAAACTAATTAATGCATTTACCGAACTATGGCGTAATTCAACCTCCGCTGAAGCAACTGACCAATCAGCGTGCTCGTATGTCAATACTCCCTGGCGGGAGTGCAAGAACCGTGCAAGTCCCTATCGCACATACACGTCCTCGCATGGCGTTCATTAGACGTTGCTGAAATTTAAAATGTAATGAAACTTGACCAGGACGTAGGATTTATGTCGTCATTAGCTTGCCGGCCATCTATCAGAGATCCTAATGAGTATATGCGAAGTTCTATCCCGTCCTTAGCTCGTTCATGGGCAGTCTATCCCGTCATTACCACCTTCCCTTGTGAGCTCCAAACTACAAGTCCTCACGGGATCCTCAGCGTCCTCACGGCGTCAATTGCGTTAGCGCGACGTACATGAAGTCTTTATCGCGTGCTTAAGGACTCACACCACTAGTATTTCCCTTGAGTACTCCAGACCTACAGATGAAGGAGGTAGAAATATTTTTTTTCTTCTTTTTTCAGGGCTTTGTACTGCAATGTTTTGTTTTTTGCTAGCATGAGTTAAATGGTCAGTATTTTAGAAATCACCACTGAAAATTCGATGCTGATACCAGCTTACTGGACAATTCTTTGTCATTTTAGAATTGTCGGTTCGAACCGCATCTAGGGCAAATAGTTGACATATTATTACTCTGGAAATTGATAGGTCTCACAAAAGCATTGAATTTAAAAAAAACAACCTGGTCAAGGTATACTTTTTTCCCCTTATTATTGCATATCTTGAACCAGTGAAGAATTTGAGCCCAGACACATGCTGCAGAATTTAATTTTTCACTCTGTTTTGGACATAAATGTTACAATTGAGCCCTATGGGAAATGTAATAGTGGTGTGAGACGTTAATACGGCCTTAAAACGTCCGTGTGATGTAGTAGCCGGAAGCGTGGCGTTGTATAGATACTGGCGCCAAAACGGAGCGATTTTCATTCAGTCTTCACCATTTCCAGGGAGAACACACCCACACCACTCCAGTCAACTTTATTCAACTTCAGTCAACTTTAGCCAGGGTTGGAAGGGATAAGAAGTCAAAGCCAAGAGCCAAAGGCAGTGGAAAAGGAAGAGGGAGGACCCAGGTCCATCTCTGCTTCATCTAGGCTACTTGTAGTTGTGCTAAATACTGAATTCTCAACATCTCATCAGCAGCCATTGTAAACTACACAAAAGTCGGTGAAAGAATTACTATGAGCAGCTGAAAAAGCAATTTATACCATCATCTGTATGAATACTGCTCATGTCGTACCGTGGATTTAGTGGCAACTTAGCGTGGACTATTTGTACGTAGTATGGACTTCATAGGCGTGCTGGCATCGTATTGCGGATGTGGACAGACGGTGACGTACTTGGCAAAAACTCCGGTCAGAACGGCGCAATAGCGGTAAGGTAGTGGTAACGTAGTAGCAACGCATTGGGGCCGGCATAGGCACTGGGTAAGAACGGCATAGACGCATTAGACGCGCAGTCCTCATGCATGCACGTTCGTGCACTACGTTGCTCTTGTCTGCACGAAGTTTGTTTTGAACAGTACAAAACAAACGCGGTGGCTTGGTGTTCAAGGAACTTCGTTTGCGTCACTATCAAGTTCTCGAACACCATGCGATACCATGTAGGTGTAGTCTCCCGAAGCATCGGTTGAATAGTTCGATCTCTTCCGTTTTAACGTAAAGAGATAATCGTCCGCTGACTAGGGAGCGTGGAGTAGGTGTGACAGCGGCTTAAAGTCTTGTCAGCAGATAAATGTCTAAAGCAGAATCACCGATCATCATTCAGACGACACCTGACAGACATCAATACAATTTCTGGCTCCTTAGTTAACCTACCAAGAACTTGTATATTTTATTAAATGCATGGCTACAAAACAATATTTTATTTAATTTTAGGGAATATATCAGGATTTTTTTTAAATAGATTTCCAGCTTAAAATTGCAACATATTTTATGATGTATTAAATGAGTCACGTAATTTAATTTTGATTTCAATTTGATCCGTTGAACAGGTTAACACATAGTAAAATTGTTTCATCTTAGAAAGAATCCGAATGACGGTCACCAAGCAATATTTAAGTGCTGTCTATTTTTAGAATGGGGATTTCGTTTCAAGTTTACCGCTCTGATTTAAATATCGATTTTGTCATATTTTGGTGGATTTGACATACTAAACCATTTGTATTTTATTTGGTAATGATGATGAGATGCTTTTATTTTTTAGGACATTTATTTCGTGTTTCCTGATATACTCCCTTCAAAGGAGTTCATCTAACTTAACGTAAGTTACCGTTTAAAGAGTCCACAGTCTTTAGTATAAAATTATTTTCCTCGTCATCAAATATCTCCACCAGCTTCGCTCCTCCGAAAAGGTTTTTGCAAAGTATCTGAAATGATGCATACAACATGTGCAATAGCAGGCACATAGCGTGACATGCACATATACTCAATAGCAGGCATTTAGCGTGACATACACATTTACTCAATAGCAGGCACGTAGCGTGACATGCACATATACTCAATAGCAGGCATTTAGCGTGACATACACATTTACTCAATAGCAGGCGCGTAGAGTGACATGCACATATACTCAATAACAGGCATTTAGCGTGACATACACATTTACTCAATAGCAGGCGCGTAGCGTGACATACACATATACTCAATAACAGGCATTTAGCGTGACATACACATTTACTCAATAGCAGTCACGTAGCGTGACATGCACATATACTCAATAGCAGGCTTTTAGCGTGACATACACATTTACTCAATAGCAGGCACGTAGCGTGACATGCACACATACTCAATAGCAGGCATTTAGCGTGACATACACATTTACTCAATAGCAGGCGAGTAGCGTGACATACACATATACCCAGCACTTGAGTTACAGTTAAAATTGATACCTCAAAATTAAAAAAAAAAAAAAATTTAAAAAGCCGATAGAAGGGAGTCAGCCTCTTACAACCCATGCCCTTGAGTAAATTGAAATTAAGTAATGCTACGCCCCTGCTTTCAATAAGTGTCAACACCATTGGGCAACTTAAAATTAAGTTATGCTACGCCCCTGCTTTAAATAAGTGTCCTCGCCCTTGAGTAACTTAAAATTAAGTTATGCTACGCCCCTGCTTTAAATAAGTGTCTACGCCCTTGGGTAACTTGAAATTAAGTTATGCTACGCCCCTGCTTTCAATTAGTGTCCACGCCCTTGGGTAGCTTAAAATTCAGTTATGCTACGCCCCTGCTTTAAATAAGTGTCCTCGCCCTTGGGTAACATGAAATTCAGTCATGCTACGTCCCTGCTTAAAATAAGTGTCCAAAACCTCGAGTAACTTCAAATTCAGTCATGCTACGCCCCTGCTTAAAATAAGTGGCCATGACTAATTAACAACTGGAACTTTGACTTAATAGTCTATTAGCTAATATTAATAAATATACTCCACAAATTAAATTATGGATAATGTAATATATTTCCCATAGATGTTACATTAAATGGTATATGTAATTTTTAAAAAAAAATCAAACAAGTTTACTTTATGCCTAAAGAAGGCCAGGATCGTAGCGTGACACAATTGCAGGCAATACAGGGCAGAGTGTGTGATGGTGGGTCCACTTCCGCTGGTAGGCTTCCCCAAAGGAAATGTTAAGAAATAGAAGTAGAAATGGTGACTTCTTCTGTTCAGATTGTTTGCTTCATTTGGCTAGAACGCATTACTTAAAAAATATTTACCTACACTGTTTCTTTATGCATGACGGAAACAGTTCATGCCAAAACTTTATGTACCTGTTTGTAACCCCCTCCTGTTACGCTTCTATTGCTTCTCTCGACATTTGAATCTTTTCAATATTTAGGCTTTCGTTTCAAATATTACTCAGCAGAGAATCTGAGTATGCCACGCTACGCGCCCGAATGCTATAACAAGTGTGGGGAATATATTCAAAGGTAATATTAATCTGAAAATATATTTTTGATTTACATTATCAAAGATAAACGCATATTTATATAATCAGTTTTTTTATTGCTTATTTATCAATTTTACGATTTAACTATGTCCTTACATCATCAAACTTAATTGTAAAATACTGTTTTGACAACATCCTGATTAACTTGACTATCCCCTGATTTTCAAATAATTGCCAAAATCAAATGCATACGTTTTGTTGTGACAATATCGGGTATGCTGTTTAAAACTCCTCTAAATCGTTATTTTACATCAAATAGTCAAATCGTATTTATTTATTGTCTTTATAATTAATGTATTTTTCCAATCCAACAAAACTTTTTTAGGTTAAAAATGTTTTTTTTTAATAAATTGTAATCGTCATTATTTTTAAAAAAAGTATTTGTAAAAAATTCTCTAAAGCTATGATAACCTAGCAAGATTCAGAAAACCGTGTTTAATTACCTTTACTAGACTTGTCCATTAAACAGTTTGAATTTTAGTTCAGTAGTATCTATATAGGGCATGCTCCTTTATTCTTTTTATGGAGTGTATGGTGTCAATGGGGACTTTATGGCACATGAACAGTCAGAACAAGAACAGTGCTAAAATGTCGACAATGGACAAAAACAATAATTATGATGATAATAATAACAATAATAATAAAACAACAACAGCAGCAGCAGCAGCAGCAGCAGCAGCAGCCACAATCACAACAATAAAAAAAATATTGATAATGATAATAATTAATTATGATAATAATAATGATAATTGTGGTTTCCATTGTCAATGTTGTGTAGAAACACACAGCGTTACTATTTTCATATAATCATACCATTGCATCCGCCCAGGGTTCTTTATCGTGGCTGAAGTGATAGCAGGACTCGTCATGCTGCAAAAACCCGTTGGGGCATTGGGCCTCTCCTACGTATGATTCAAGTATAAACAGATAAAAGAGTTCCACAACAAAATAGGTAAAATTCATACATTGATAAGGCTTAACTGTAATTTATACATACCAAGTATTCTGCTATATAATTTCTAATTGCCAACCAGTCAGTCATTCCTGAAGTAACTGGAGTCACAAACTGCCAGATGTTAGTGTTGTGTAGTGCCCTAAAGTCACCAACACCACAAAGTTGAGTATTCAAACATCACTGAGTGGTTCGCATCTCTAATTTGAGATAAACTTGACTAAGGTTGGTCAGCAGACACGAATATAATTCTAAATTTTAAAGAAATGTTTTAAAGAAATTGCGATCAACAGACATGAGAGAGAGAGAGAGAGAGAGAGAGAGAGAGAGAGAGAGAGAGAAGGGGATTAAAGACAAGGAACTATAGAAGGAGCTCTCTTATTCCTTGTTCAAGACAAATAATGAACTTGCATGAAAATAAGAAATAGAAGAGAAAAAAATAAAAAATAAAAATAGTAAAGGTGCAATCATAGATAAGAAAAAACGACCTTTATAAAAAAAATATAATAAAACATACCTATAGAGAAGAGGTAAAACAAAAGAATAGGTACGACAATGTGTACCATATTGACTGTCACGTATAAGAAAACGCTAATTTTGCAGAAGATAAAACTATGTCAGAAGAAAAAAATTGATCTGACACTATTCCAAATTTGGTACTTTTGTAGACCACTGATAACAGAATATATTTAAGTCGTTTAGGTATGGGGGATTTATAGCACCGGAATCAATGATTTTAGGACGTTTCCTTAAACACCATATTTTGCCCAGACGCTGGCACGCACGGACGACAGACGAAGAGTGATCACAAAAGCTCACCTTCAGCATTCGACCATAAAGCCATAAAGCACGTGTACAGTAACTCGATTAGACAGTGTGTGTATGTCTTTGTCAGTGGCGTAGTTTCCTATAGGCACTGTAGGCACACACTGTAAGCACACACTGTAGGCACATGCCTACACATAATTACTGAGAAATGGAAACAATAAAAAAAACAACAACAAAAAAATGCAATAAAATCTGACCTCTATGCTACTTCATTTTTCCCTTTATTGAAGACAAGGAATTATACAAGTCCTTGTTGAAGTGAACAGACCTTAAAACATTACATTTATTTAGTTATAAAACAGTGAGTTAAATGAAAATATTAAGGAAAACGAGACCCTAAAGAAATAAGAAGAATCCCTTGTATACCTAATACCGCGATATACCTATTACCGCGAATGCCCGTATAACAATCTGGGAAGACATGCGCAAAGCTCCAAGTTCCGTTAGCGTCGGCATTTGTTTGCATTTCGTATCGGCAACTGTTTTTTTTTTTAACTCAGCACACTTAAGTAACCTTATTACTGTTAAGTATTGATGTCAGTCTTTACATGGTTGAACTTTTTTTAGACTCGCGGTATTAGATATGACCAATTTATATATGTCAAAACACACTTACGACAGTCTAGCTGAATTTTTTTCAGAGGAGCATACTCCCGGACCCCCTACAAATGTGCCTACACATCGTTTCTAGCCAAGGTACGTCCCTGTCTGTTACGGTCGGTGGAAAACCATGTTGGTATTTTATTTTTATTTTGCTAGTTCTTCTTTTTTCGTCTAAATTCAAATAATTCCGGTAATAATCCGGAAGTAAATAAAAATTGTCGGGTACTTTAATTTTTTCATTCGTATTTTCCTCGGATTTTTAGATGAAAATAATTATTGTTGTAAACCATTCCACAATTAAAGTGAAACTGGTCGTGTGACCAGAAAAATAATGAATCGTCCTCTGTTAAAAACTACACTTTCCTTGGATTTATGGCATAATGCATTATGTAGATGGAAGGAGCATGGTCGTTATGGATTCCGTAACTGATCGAATGAGATTAAAGGACAAAATAGTAGCAAATGTTGCCAAGGCAGTGAAGAGCGTAAGCATTTTTTCATTTATTATTATTTATTATTAAAAATGATAAAGATCGAAAAAATGATATTTTGTACGAATTATAACTGATATTTCATCATGGTGATTAACTGTTATCATCATTAAGTGACCGCTGTCACCCATACAAATACTTACCGCGTATTTCGTTGCTTAACTTCCAATATACAGTCGGTGCACTTCAACTATGTTGGTATAAAAGCTAGCTTAACAGCGAGGTTGTTGTAAGTGACCTATCTACATTCACTACACTCCTGCCCTCTTTAGTCTTTAAGGCTTAGCCCCAACTGCACAGCCAGTGGCTTCCCGCAGTTCCTGGCCATATCCCGCCCCATCCCAAGGAAAGAGTTTCATGCAGACGCAGGTTCGAAAGTTAATCCTTGTCACCATTAAAGTGACCGCAGTCACCCATCCAAGTACTAACTCCGTACTTCATTGTTTAATTTCCAGTACAGTCAGTGCACTTCAACTATGTCTCTATAAAAGCTAGCTTAACAGCGAGACTGTTGTAAGTGACCTATGTACATTCAAGTGCTACAATCATTTGATAAATTTCTCCTTATGCCAATTTTTTGCAGTCAAATAACAATTTATGGGTTGTGTGTTTCGATTCAATAAATGTTGTCAGAGAATAAATTTGATTATTTTAAAGTGACAGTGGTCAACCGTCCAAGTACTAATATGTACTTTGTTGCTTGACTTCTGTGTTACAGTGGGTGCTAGTGAGGCTGTTAGTGCCTTTATACATTCACTACACTTCTCCTCTCTTTAACCTTTAGGGCTTGGTCCCAACTAATTGTCTGTAGCTTCCCCAAATTCTGGCTACCGTATATTCCCTTATTAACGCCCCCGGGGGCGTTACATTTTACAAGGTGGGGGCGTATATTAAAGATTAAAAAAAGCAAATTTAACAACAGTGTATAGAACTAAAATGTATGTTTAGTGTTTAATTGGTATAACTAACATACAATTTTTATGTGTTTTTAAGTATCTGGATTAAAGGAATTTTCATTTAGAAAGGTACGTTTTATTTTTTAATTTTCAAGAAAAATAGGTGTGGGGGGGTCGTTTATTAGAGAAGGGGCATTAATAAGGGAATATACGGTATATCATGCCCCAGTCCAAGGAAAGAGGGATTTGCACAGATGCATGTTTGAAAGTTACTTCTGAAGCCATTAAAGTGACAGTGGTTACTCATACAACTACTAACCAGCAAAAATTCATGGACTTGCACTTTGGCTTTGACTGCCCAAGGCTTGAATTGCGTAAACACTTTTTCTCTTTTTATTGAGACTGGTGAAAAAATGGAATCAACTCACAGACAAAATTATTGAGGCAATGACAATCAATACATTCAAGAATCTAATTGACGTTTATTTCAAATAGAAATATGAGGTTACAATGAGTACACTATTCACCGAGGCTGTACTACATTAATGCATTATGGCCAAATGTATATATTATATTCGGGGTAAATTGGTATAAATCAGTAATTTGATTAACCCTTTACTCCATAGATACGCGTTTTCCCGCACCAATCACAGAAGGCCTTTGAAAACAGTGCATGAGCAACGAGCAATCTGAACACTTCCTGCACTGTTTTCCACTCTGTCAGTTAATATAAACATTATTCATCCAATAATTCAAAAGCCTTCTATATTAGGTGTCCAAAGTCGTCTATATTAGAGGTGTCAAAGGGTGTTTATATGAAGTAAAGGGTTATTATGTTTCATTTTATGCATTAAAATAAGAAAAGATATGCTAAGGAAGAAGGATATTTGAAAGATGATATTTAAGATTTTAAGCACTGGGGGCCATTCAAACACTGGGTTGCCCCTGTGTCCTGTGGAAAAGCCTGGTACTTTGTTGCTCAATTTCTGTACAGTCAGTGTACTTTCACCATACTGCTTTAAAATGCTAGCTCAACATTGAGGCTGATTTTAGGAACTAATGATATCATGTACATTCACTACAATTTGTTGATGATAATGATTTACAATGTCCAAACAATTTAACATCAAAGAAGTATATTATGTCTTTGCCGTTTGATATATCTTCAGTTTTGTGGATCACAATGAAATTTCATTCTACAGTTAATAAAGTTATGGCACTGCACCAGATAATTAATAACTGAATAGGGTGAAAACTCTTTCAAGTTAAAATAATTGAGTGAAATGTTATAATCAAAGATTTAATTGGGTGATTTTTACTCAATAAGTTTACATTAATTGAGTGAAATATGGAGAATTGTCTAAATGAAAGTAATTCAAATGCCTTATCTTGATTAAACTATTCTATATTAAATGCAGAGTATTGTAAAATTGTTGGTGCCTGCAACTCTTGACTTGCATTATCAGTTTTGTGGCAAATATGACTGAACAAACTAGTTTCTTCTTGCACATGCATCTGCCTGCAACTCCAAATTTCTGTTCTAATTTGCAGTTGACAATGTTAAATAATATTGTTTTAAAACTACTTTCTGAAAAAATTGGTGTTAGGGGCAAAAAGTTACTCAAAATTGTACTTTGATTTGGTTAAACATGTTTTTTTCCTTTGCAAGCTGAGATTTTCGTTCTCACTCTGACCTTTTGTCAGTGTGTGGTCTTGATCATCTAGATGCTTCCATTACTACCTATGAATAATATGCAAACTCCTGTATGAGATGATTGAATAAACTGGTACTCTTCTCTACATTCATTCTGCTAATAGCTAAGTGAGGTACAAATTGTTGTCCGTAGTAACCGGGAAACGGTTTATCTAGCTTTTTCTTGTTTATTGAAATACAGAAAATGTGAAACATCTGTTTGGATACACTTTGTATTAACAATGTTTTGCTTGAAAGGAAAATTATTTGCGTAATTAATGGGTATGCTTAAAAACAAAATTGTGATTTTGACAAATTAATTTAGCAAAATACGCAATTATGCAGCTTATCTGGAACACTGCAATGGTAACTTCAGTAAATATACACCAAAAAATTAAAGTTACCTTCTTCGTGCATTAAAGGAAATACATCAGGATTTTCACTATTCTAAAATGAACAAAAATAACGTTTTTTCCAAATATAAACCATATCCTCTTAAATAAATCCTCTTAAATCGATGAACCACGATAACTCAGCCATCAGTGATCAATATTTTATGATTTAGTCCCTAATCCTTCCATATATAATATATATTGGAAAACAAGCGGGGTGGTAGTCTAATGGATAGAGTGTTGGCCGCTCACGCCAGAGGTTGCGGGTTCGATCCCCAGCTCGACCCGATGCCTCTCATAAAAAACAACACTCAGTACTGGTTCTACCCAGGAAGCGGACTTGAGAGTGATTCATATAAGCTCTGAGCTTTCATCGCAATCAAGCTAAAAGAAATTAGTATAAACTATTGGAAAACAAAAAAGGTAATTAAAGCCCTGTTTGTTTGTTTGTCTGGCCGAGGTTCGATCAGTAACTTCTGAAAGGTTCTATGTATATTATTAACATTTCATATTCATCTGTATAATTATAAAATACAGATTTATTTGGATATTTGTCAACATCAGTCACATGTTACAAGAGTTATGCCCCTATTTTATTTAATTTTCTGTAAAATAATGGTTTCTGATCAATTACTTTTGAAAGGGTTTATAGACTTTATATATTACAATACTATTTGGTGTGTGGCTGTATGTATCAAATTCAATAGTTGCAGGCATTGGTAAATTTTACAGGGGTCCTCTGTTGCTGAATGGTTTAAGGTGCCATCTGAAGATCACTTACCTCTCACTGCTAAGTTGGTCATATTTTCGATTTCCACTTGCTCCAAAAATTTTGTGTGAGAATGTCTGCCAGTTACTTGTGGTTGGATGGTGTTTCTACTCAGATTCATTCTGATGTCTTCTTCCATCAATAAAACTTGAGGTGCCATATATAACCTGAAATGTGTTGAAAATGGCGTTAAACCTTAAAAATGTTGTTTTACAGGTATCAATGGGACATCCATATCTGATGGGCACATTCCTAGAATATTTTTATATGTTTGGAACTGTTAGACATTACTGCTATGGTTACTGTTGACAATGATTATATGGAACATTTAATAATTTTTAGATACAAGAGCTACATATTTTGTCCGGACGTGATACAATTACTTTGGGTAACTTTGACTGGCAGTGTCATCGACTGTGTGAGCATCTGGACCACACACTGCTACACGGGTAAGCTGGTTTCCCTCTCATTATTGTACAGTTTTTATTTTCTGTTACGTTATTAACTAAGGGATAGAGTGTGTATTCTATTTGTGGAGCTGGGCCCAGCTAACTCTGTACCGTGTCTGGCTGTCAATCCAAGGGTTGCGGGGGTGGGGGGATGGGGGGGGGGGAATGTGTGTTGAGTCAGGCCCAGCTAGCTCAATCAGTATTAAGTGCCAGACTGTCAATCTAGGAGGGAAAAGGAAGGGAAAATATACAAAAATAACGGATTTACGGATAGTTCTTAGTACTACTTCACTGTTATGGGTAATACAATTGTCTTAAAATGTTCCTGAACTATAGGGGCTTAGGTCATAATAAATTAATTACTAAATTATCATCCATGCCCGCCCCATTAATTTTCATGCCACCCTGACCCTTTTTTCTTTCATAAAAAAACAGTAAAAATATTTTTTTATATAAAATTATATAAACAACAAAAATTACAAAAAAAAATCCTCCTGCCCTCCCCCTTTATAAAAAAAATTTGGATGATAATCTAGCAATTAATTTATAATGGCCTTATCCCCCCAAACCTTTTTTTTGGGTCCATATAATTATATGTATATATTTTTTATATATATATATATATATATATATATATATATATATATATATGAACTTAAAAAAATTCAGGACATGTCCATGTGTTGAACAAGGTAAATGTATTTGTTGAAACTTTCATTTTCATTTAATAGTTACTATCTTATTCAGATTTCATTCTTATTTTTGACCAACGATGATGTTATTCTGAGTGTCAATATGCAAATGAAGCTTTCAAACTTACGACTAGTCACTATGTTTTGTGGTAGAGCATAGATCCAAGAACGGGGGGTGGGGGGGGGGGGGGGGGGGGGAGATGAGTTTGATCTTCTACCATGGCTACATGTAATGTTAATGAGCAAAGCACTTTATCCACTTAGGTAAAAAACAAATATGTTTATGGTGGTCTGATTTTTGGCCATATTTTTTTTTATGACCTTGAAAAAGAATTTTTTTTTTTTCATCCACCAAGGTCATAAAGAAATGTGAAAGGGGACATTTAAAACACATTTCAGATTATTATTTCTTTCTTTTTTTAACATTATCTGTTCATGCAGGTATTTGCTGTATACTAGTATATTATTTGAAATATCAATATTGTCATGTTTGCTACATTGTAGCACCACATTACAGTTCTTGTGTTAATGATTTGATTAAATAATTGATAAAATAAGGATGTAAATGGTAAATCTTTGTTTTAAATACCTCTACTTCAACATGCACATATTTCTTTAATATAGGGTCAGGCCCGATTAGCTCAGTTGGTTACACACGTCTGACTACCAATCCAGGGGTCGGGAGTTCGAATCCCTGCCCGGCAACAGTCTTTATGATGATTGATATTTGACATTGTGTCTTAGTATCATTTGTCCCTCACCGCTGATTCAAGTGAGGAAGTTTTCAGTTACTAGCGGAGATGGGGTGTGCCTCAGCCTGAGTACTGAATAACCTATCAGAATCCCAGGAAACAGTGATTAGGTTAACTGATCGTCTGTTAACCCTCGATGGCATAAAAATGACGCTAAACATTCAATCAATCGATCAATTTTTATATAGGGTGACAGTGTTTTTTTTCGGCCATTTTTATAGCCGTTATTGGGTCATATTCCCAATGACAAATAGTATCTTTTTTTCCTAATTGAGTGGTAAAAATTCCCTATTGAAAGTTTCAATAATTGTAAATTGAAACTTGCCATAATTCTTTGATAAAATAAATAAAGTTTTCCCCATTCTGAATTGAGTATGACATTGATTCTTTAATTAAAATGGCCAGAGAAGCAAGTGTGCACATTTTTATGAAGTTGAACAAATCAATTTAATGCAAAAAATTTCCCAATGTTAATGAAAACGCCGCTAAAGTTCCCAATTCAAGGGTATGGGTCATCTTCCCAAACTGGTGAAAAAAAACACTGGGTGATATTTAACAAGCATTTCGATAAAAAAAAATTATTCTTTATAATCTCAAACTCTGTTTCTATGTATCTAGAAGACATATCAGTACATTTTTATTACTAATTAAATGTTTTTCTCACAAAGACTAGTAACAGAATATTTAAAAAAAAAAAGATCTTGGACAGAAACTAGAAAATCACATTTAATTGAAAGAGCTATGAAATACTATTTAAAAATCATAAATTTTGAGTCTGAGATTTTAGACTAAAAAGTTTCAATAATTTAACAAATAACTGACTCAAAAGTATATAAAAAAGCATTATGATATGTTTTCAATAGGGCGTTGATCAAATTTACAAGATGAAGGTACTTCATATTTAGTCTATAAGTGTACATTGACATCTCTTCGTTACATGGTATCATAACAGTTACCAGTCTGTTTTAAACAAACAATGAGATTTAATCACATATATCAAGTGTCCTGAGTAAACTCAAGTACCCATTATAAAACTGTCTCTAGGCCATCTTTAGAAAATATATTGTTTGCCGTGCACCTACCTACTCACTCAAAATTGCAGCTACCCAAACCTTTTTTATTGACTTTCAAAGCAGTTTAATTTTTTTTCATGATTTCTGTTCATTTTTCTTTAGAATGACTAAAAGCAAAATCAAAATTTGGCAATTTTTTTTTTTTCGCTACTGACATTTATGTTAACATATGAAAAATACTTTTTATAAGGATGGCCTAGTGCTGATGTAAACATACCATATGACACTTTGTTTTATATTGACATTTCAGTCGTTGTATATGACTCCCAATTACTGGGAAAATGCTTTGTTATTGAAATATAAAGATGTCTCGAGTGGTAATGAATGATATTGGCATTTCAGTCTGCGTCATGTGACTCCTGGATACTGGAAGATTGTTACCGAGTTTACACACAAAGATTGCATCAAAGAAATAAAGAGAATGAGAAATGTTACCACAGATCTGGGCAGAGGTAACATTGTGTAAAGTCTGTCAGTGCAAAGCAGGGATAGGCTTTTTTCCCCACTTTTGACGTGATTGTTTTGCAAATGTCTGTTGGTCAATTTTATTAAGTTCAATGTCAAGGTTGTACTGAGGGGTCAAATGTTAAGGCAGTATTTTATGTTTGCTCTGGATCTTTCTAACCATTAAATATATTTTTAAATAACTTTGCACAAATGTTTGTCATGTTAAGACAGTATGTAGAGCACAATTTCTAGCCCTATTGAGTCAAGGTCATACTGAGTGGTCAGAGGTCAAATAATCAATATTTTTGTATCCGCTCCATATCTGTTCCCTTGATGGGTTTTGCAATTGCTTGGCATAAACATTGTCCGCGTCCAGGTGCTGTGAAGAGTGCATGTCCATCCATCTCTACACCCATCTCTACATCCATCTATGTCCATCTCTACACCCATCTCTACATCCATCTCTACTGGCTACTGGCTTGATTTTAAAATAATTTCACAGAAATGTTCCTTGGGTGACCCTCTACCAAGTTTGTACTAGCCATCTTGATTCAACAAAAAACATGGTAGCCATGGTGTGGGGTTGGTTTACTATATAAGCTATATTAAAAATTTAAAAAATCTTCTTGTCAGAAACTACTGGCTCGATTTTAAAATAATTTCACAGAAATGTTCCTTGGGAGACTCTCTACCAAGTTTGTTCAAGCCATCTTGATTCGTCAAAAAACATGGTAGCCAGGGGTGGGGTTATTATGTCATTTTTCCCTTGTTTTAAAGCATAAATGTCTGTATATAGCAATTATTATAAGAAGAGGTAATACACTCTTTAAATAAACTTTTATTTTGCTATTATTATACAATATTATACCAGATATAAGTTTTAAAAAATAATTCATCATAAAAAGATGAATGATACAATTATAATCAATGATTGAAATATTGTAATATTATTCATATATCATGAACCATTTTAAAATAGGTGTTTTTCTGAATATAAAAGTCAAGGTATTTATGGTTCAGACAGGGATGGTTTACTGCTTCATAATAAAGTAATACCATATTTTTAGCTAGTTTCATCACAGCAAGAAGCCTGCTTGAGATTTTCAGTGTCAAAGTGTACCTGAAAACTTGAGAGGAGGAGCTTAATTGTTTTTGGAGGAGAGTGCACTAGAACAAAATTCTTTCAAGCGATAGACTTAGGGAACGCTTGTGTTTGAAACTCATAGGAATATTTATTGTGCTGGAACAGTGGATTGTTTTATGCACAATAATTTAGTCTGATGCTTTAGTTTGAAACCGTTCTCAAACATAACAGGTTAGTTTTGTGCTGGAACTGGATTTTTATCTTAGTTTGAAGACTTAGCGTCTATAGTAAAAACTTCAGAAGCCTTCTTGTCAGAATCTACTGACCTGATTTTGATGTAATTTCACTGACATTTACCATGGGTGAACCTCTACCAAATTTGAACTCTTCTACGCATCTGTTACATCTTCAAAACAAATGAAAAATCTAACTACTTGCCCATCTCGTCTTTCTGGAACTTTGAGTGTACATGTATTATATAATCTACTTATGTTGGGTGACTCAAGGTCAGTCAGGTGAGCGATATAGGGCCATCTTGGCCCTCTTGTTTTTAAATGGAAATGATTTTGCCTTTTTCTTCACAGAAGCATTGTTTGGTGAAGGAGGTTCAGATTGTAAAAATGACTGGGTTCCACTGTTTTAAAGGGTAAAAACTGGGAATTACAAAAATCGTTTTCTTAACACCGGTATGTCAGATTTGTTCATATTTGGCATAAATTATCCCTATGTGTAGGGGTTTGATTGCAGATAAGAATTTTAGGGCTAAAATTTATAGGGGCTCTGTAAAGGGACTTAGAATTTTACATAGGAATACTATGGGAAAGCAGATAATTCTCTTTTTTTTCATCAATTTAGGCAAAATTATTATTCAATTGGAGTTTTGAAGTATCATCTGGTCATAGGAAATAAGATTTGGCTCAATAAGGAGAATTGACTTTCCATAAGGGGTCAGAGCGGGTGAAAAAGCTTTAAAATAGAAAATTTTCAAAAATCTTCTTCTCAACAACGGGTCAGTCAAATTTGTTCATATTTGATATGGATTATCCCAATGAGTATAGTTTCCCCTAAAGCAGCATGGCGGGCGGGCCGCCCTGCCCTTTTCTTATACCGCCACGCTTAAATAATTATCACCACGCAGTGCCCTTTTTAATAAACAATGATAGACACCGCTGTGAAGAATAAATGGTACCTCCCTGCTGTGTTCCTTTATTGGCTAATCAGACCGTAGACACTACACGCGTTGTTAGGTAATGTCCAATATGCGTATACACTCAATTAACACATGGTTCCTGTTTTTAGAGCATTATCATATAATTCTTTCATAGAACATTGAACCATTAGAATGGTTCTCATTTCAAGCTATCCAATTATAACAAACTAGGAAACCAGCGGTACACACACACGCATCATGTGCGGTTGTTTTGATAAGCAACTGAGGTGATGACAATGTTTTTCACAAGATTTAAAAAAGGTGTTGGCATTACCTTTCAATTGATTGATTTACCTCCCAATCATGTGAAATCAATGTAGTATGTATGCAATCAATCAGAACTAAACACTTGATAAAGTGTGTCACGACCATTCTCGGATCAAGACAACTAGAAATAGATCGTAGTGTATAGTAAGGGCTTTATGCAAGTAAGCAAAACAATGAAATTGTAAAGGGTTTTCTCAGTATCTTATTTCAACAAAGCTAGAATAAAATCCCCACTTAAAATTGTTTATTTTGTACATTAATTGTAGACAAAATATGAAAAAAAAAACACCCGGATGTTGCCTACCATATGTTAACAAATTCGAGAAACCCGTCTAAAAGACGGCACCTTCAAAAGTTAGATCCTAAAAAATCGGTGCATCAGTCACAGCAGTCCCGTTTATTATCGATGTTTAAGACTTAACTTTTAATGTTTCCTTTTATGAAATTTATATTTATTTGGAAATACACTGACACCTAATGAAAATTACAAAATCAAACATTAATAATGCAAACTTCTCAATTGTATTAACTTTTAAATATGACAAGTTGTCCATTTATAAACACTCCTTTACTATATTTTAATGGCAATATTATTCTAATATAGGATATAAACATATATTTGAAATGCACATTAATGGATAGTTGGATACTCCCAGTTTCTCAGCATCTTATTTCAACAAATAAAATCCCGACTTAAAACGGTTCAAATTTTCCTGCTGGTTGTTTATCACTTGTTGTTCATATTGCAGGTCATGCCTGGTTGTTTATCACTTGTTGTTCATATTGCAGGTCCTGCTGGTTGTTTATCACTTGTTTATATTGCATGTCGTGCCTGGTTGTTTATCACTAGTTGTTCATATTGCAGGTTGTGCTTGGTTGTTTATCACTAGTTGTTCATATTGCATGTAGTGCTTGGTTGTTTATCACTAGTTGTTCATATTGCAGGTCGTGCCTGGTTGTTTATCACTAATTGTTCATATTGCAGATCATGCCTCATTGTTTATTACTAGTTGTTAATATTGCAGGTAGTGCTGTATTGTTTATTACTAATTTCACATATTGCAGATCGTGTCTGGATGTTTATCACTTGTTTCACATATTGCAGGTCGTACCTGGATGTTTATCACTAGTTGTTCATATTGCAGGTTGTGCTTGATTGTTTATCACTAGTTGTTCATATTGCAGGTTGTGTCTGGTTGTTTATTCCTTGTTGTTCATATTGCAGGTAAATCTTGGTTGCTTATCACTAGTTGTTCATATTGCAGGTCGTACTTGGTTGTTTATCACTGGTTGTTCATATTGCAGGTCATGCTTGGTTGTTTATCACTGGTTGTTCTTATTGCAGGGCCTGCTGGTTGTTTATAACTTAATGTTCATATTGCAGGTCATGCCTGGTTGTATATCACTAGTTGTTCATATTGCAGGTTGTGCTTGGTTGTTTATCACTAGTTGTTCATATTGCAAGTCCTGCCTGGCTGTTTATCACTAGTTGTTCATATTGCAGGTTGTACTTGGTTGTTTATCACTAGTTGTTAATATTGTAGGTAGTGCTGTATTGTATATCACTAGTTGTTCATATTTTAGATTGTGTCTGGATGTTTATCACTAGTTTTTCATATTGCAGGTCGTGCTTGGTTGTTTATCACTAGTTGTTAATATTGTAGGTAGTGCTGTATTGTATATCACTAGATGTTCATATTTTAGATTGTGTCTGGATGTTTATCACTAGTTGTTCATATTGCAGGTCGTGCTTGGTTGTTTATCACTAGTTGTTCATATTGCAGGTCGTGCTTGGTTGTTTATGGCCCTGAACGAGTGTCTTCTGGAGAGTTATCTGCGATGTTACCAACAGAACGACAGTCTGGTTGAGGATTATTATGTTAAGGACGCCCTTGTTCGGGACCAAGATGTAAGTGATATATCGTCGTACATGCAGTAGGTGTAACAGGACAAGAATACCGGATATTTTATGTTAAAGGCTGCGGTTCTAATGGTGATGCTTGTATGCTTTCATATGCCTAGGAGAGACATGATTGTATTGTTTTTGTGCTTTCCATCTGTCTGTCCATTAGTCCATCTATCTGGAGAACTCCTCTCACACATGTGATTGGATATAGCTGAAACTTGCTGAAAGGATAAGTATGAGGTCTAGTTATGCATATATCGAATATGTGATTTGGATCAATGATTTTTTACTGAGTTATGGCCCATTGCATGTTCAGGATTAAAAGTCTGGTAAAAACACCAACAGTATGATGTCTAAATGTGCATATGCCCTTTAACTGAGTTGTGGTTCGTTGCATTTTTTAGTTAAAATCTTGTCCGTGCTTCTTGTTGAACCAACACTCACATATCAGTGAAACTTTGCTGAGAAGGGTCAGTCTGGAATCTATTTGTGCATATCAGTATTGCATTCCAGTTTGATGATTTCAGCCGAGTTACAGCCCTTCTCAATGTTGGAATGAAAAGTCTTGTTCGCATTTCTTCTTTTGGACCATTAGTTGAAATTTGCTTGGAAGGTTAACCCTGGTCATGAATTAAACACAATCAAATTTATATTACAATTAAAGGGAGTAGGTGTATCTGGGGGGAAATGCTATAAATGTCTGTATAATGGATCAAATTGAAATCAAAATGAAATCACATGACTCATTTAATATGTTAAAAAATATGTTGCAATTTTAAGAGAGAAATCTATTTAAGTCTAACCTAGACGCGTAGCCCAAGTTAGTAAATCCCTTTTCAGTATATTATTTTGGCATGTTTAAGTTGATATCCTTTTGACCTTACAAGGTCAGTGGGTATACATGGGCATGATATATAGGAAATAGATGTTTGCAGTTAGTTCCAAAATTTTGAAAATTCCTGATTTTGCATTTTACTCAACACAAGCAATTTTTCCTTTAAATCTTTAAAATATTTTAATTTAAAAGAATATTCTATAGAAAATAAAGAGCAGGACATGAGATCACTATAAATGAGTGAATATTTTTGCTTTTCAGAAATTCGATGTGCTGCTGACTTTGACTTCGGGACTTGAAAGTACCATATTTGAAATGGATTGTGTAAGAATGTTTCTTCTCCTATTTTTTAAGTTTTATATAATACCATAGGTCACATGCTGAGACCAGTTATTAGGTTTTATCTTATCACTCCCATGTCTGTCCATCAACCATTGCTTAAATAACATCTCCCCAATGACACCACTTGCATTATATTAAGTGACTGCATTTTTTATGAATCAGTGACAGTTTTAAATTAAACAAACAGTAAAACAATTTAAAATACTTTTTTTAACAAAAAGACATGTTCTAAAAGCAATAATTGTCTTGTCACGTATAACTATTAAAATTACTTCCTGTACCATTTTGATACTAACCAAAGAATACCAAATACTTCCTCAGTGCAGAAATTTGTTCTCCTTTGTTATCATCCCTTAATTGTTTAAACATGCATACAGGTAATTAATGCTTGTTAGCAATACTTGCCAAAGGCCAGCAGGATTTATGTCATGGGAAATTGTCCGTCGTCCGTCGTTGTCCGTCCGTCTGTTAACCTTTTTCTTACAGACGCGATAGCACCTTCATTTTTCATTGAATCTTAACGAAACTACACAGCAGTTATATAACCACAAGATCTCAGACAAGTTCTTGACCCAGCGTGATTTGTCCAGAAATGCCCCCGCCACAGGGCATATAAGCACATTTTAAGCGAAACTTTAAAAAACATTTTCTCTGAATGATACATATTTTACATGTAGCATTGCATGGAGGTCCTCTAAAAGATTTGTTGAAGTCAGGTCCCTGGGGTCAAATTTTGGGCCACCACAGGGGTCACTGTTTTACAAAGAGTTATATAGGGAAAATGTTGTAGACACGATGGCACCTTCATTTTTCATTGCATCTTAACCAAACTTCCACAGCAGTTATATAACCACAAGATCTAAAACAAGTTCTTGAATCGGTGTCATTTGACCACAAATGCCCACGCCATAGGGCTTATAATCACATTTTAAGCAAAACCTTAAAAACATTTTCTCCTAAAGTACAATGCCTAGACCTTAGGTATTTAATATGTAGAATTGCATGAAGCTTGCCTAAAAGAATTGTTGAAGTCTGGTCCCTGTGGTCAAATTTGGGGCCTCCACAGGGTCACTGTTTTACATAAAGTTATGTAGGGAAAATGTTGTAGGTCTACATGAGATCACCTTCATTTTACGTTGAATCTTAACCAAACTTGCACAGCAGTTATATAACCACTCGGATGAGTTCTTTAATCAGCTTGGTTCTATCACAAATGCCCCCGCATCAGGGCTTATACAGTCTAACCTGTATTAAACAGCCACCTAAGTGAAATGGCCAAACTGGCTGCTTAATACAGGTGGCTGCTTAATATTTTTACCAAAAAAGCTGAAGTCATTATGTTTTTTGTGACAGACAAACAGTGATCACACATTCATGGTACATGTACCATGCCCATGCCTGTAAAAATTGTTCGGAAATATGTACTGGGGGTTAATGAGAAAAATCCACAGGAAGAAAATATTTAACGACAGTATTTTATATAGAAGTATATATAAATAGATAATTTATATTATTTAATAAAAAAACAACATTATGTTTCATTTAGCATAAAATTAATCCATATGAATTTTTCATTTAGCAGACGCGGTATAATCCAGTAAAAATGTGAAGCTTGTATTCTTCCTTTATCTCGCAGTTACGTAAGGACACATTCTGATTCTGTGTTTTATTGATCCCTTTTCCAAAAATTCACACGTTTAACCACTCTTACACGTTCATCCAAAATCAAACACTTTTTTTTTTTGCAACAGATATTGTGTATGATATACATCGAGTCAATCGCAAATAAAAAAATTATGATACGAAAAAAAAATGTTTTTCCATTGCATTCGCACCCACTTTCATAGCCGATAATGTTTTATTTAATTATAATTTAAACAAACTGGCCAATTGCAATTATCTTTTTGTTCTGACCCAGTTTGATAACATGCGTCATAAACCTAAAAAAAACTACCATAAATACGAGCGCTTAAACAGTCATGTATCAGCCTAGGTAACAAGTTTCCCTTACAAATTAATGTCCTGACTCTTGCTATTCTATTTGCTTATTAGACCATATAATAATATGTATGCTCACTCTGGGTAAAGAGGTGTGTTTTCGTAACAGAAGGAGAATTGTTAATTGACCGCAGGATTATACAATATGATTGGAATAGCGGCCAGCCAAAAGGTGTGACCGCTAAGTGATAAGGGTCCGCCATTAGTCTTACAGCTTACACCTGACCACTTACGGGTATTGTTTGGGATGAAAAAACTGGCTGCTGGATGTGTTAAAGAGGTACAGTTTAAGACATGTACTTTATATAGGCAATTTATACGGGGGGGATTTTGATGTGGCAGATTAACACAGGTGACCACTTATAAGAGGTGGCCGCATGGACAAGTTAGACTGTAGTTACAATTTAAGAAAAACTTTAAGAAACATTTCTCTGAAAGTTCAAGGCCTAGACCTTAGATATTTTATATATAATGTCCATCTGTCCATTTGTTGCCAGTAGAGTGATTCAGGCCCTCTTGGGACTCTTGTTTTGATTTGTTTGAATGTTTAGCATCATTTTTATGTCATCGCAGCCTAACAGATGGTCAGTTTACCTAACCACTCTTTCCCAGTACCTGGAAGAATAACCAGGACTTGAGTACACCCCAACTCTACTAGTAACTGATAACTTTCCAACTGAAATTAGCAGTGAGAGAAGAAAGACAATGAGACGCATTGTTGAATATCAATTACAACGGAGATAGCGGCTGGACATGGATTCAAACTTGCAACCCATGAATTGATAAACAAGACAAACTAATAACTGAGCAAACCAAGCCTGGAATCAGTTAATGTAAATTTTTGCATTTTGTTATGTACATTGGATAGTCATATATATAATAACCAAGCTAATGAATGAACTGAGTCGTGTAGAGAGAGGGCACTGAGTGACATGCTGTGTTTGTCAGCTTTACACTAAATGGAAAATATATTTATATAAGTGTGGTGAAACATGTTACAAGATAATGAGAAGACATGTGTTATTACAGGATGTGCCGTACCTGGACCTGTGTGTATACCCACCCAAAAGTCGTCATTCTGCCAACAGGGAGGCTTCCATAGAGTTTGACAAGTTGTCTGTGTGCAGCATGGAGAGTTTACATGTGCAGGCGTCCAAACCCCTTCCACAGGTGAGAAGACTAAATAAATCCTATATTAATTTTATATTCTTGTATTTACTGGGTATAGTAAGGATATCTGCATTTTCAGCAGGACTAGGCTGAGATAAAATTATTGATAGATGTGATGGTGGAACCATGTATACATGACGTGACGTCTTAATTTATATAATAAAGTTTATTTAATTTTGTTGTCATCATTTTAAAGGATATAATGATGAATTAGATTAAAACGATTATTTAAAGTGTTTGGTGTAAAAAAAAATTGTTGTGTGTTACCAGAGCCATGTTATATAGCCTTTAAGCAAGACACTTTATTCACATAACTGGTTCTACTTAGGATTGATTGATTGAATATTTAGCATTATTTTTTTATGCCATCGAAGGGCAACAGATGATCAATTAACCTAACTACTGTTTCCTGGGATCCTGGAAGGTTAACAGTGCTCGACCATACCCCATCTCTGCAAGTAACTGATAACTTTCCAACTTTCAGCGGTGATAGACGAATGATAATGAGACAGAATGTCGTTTATCAAACACCATGGAGACTGTTGCCTGGCAGGGATTGGAACTTCTACTTAGGAAGACATAAAGCAAAATTTGTCTATATTATATTAAGAACTTATTTCACAATCTATGTAATGGAAGTTTAAACATAATTTAAAATTTACAATCTGGCCTGGGAAGACAAAATCAATATATTCATGTAATGTTGTAGAAGTAGATTATTCTAGAAATAGTCATGTAACCACTTTAACTAAAAAACAATTTTTTAGGAATATAGGAATCTTACATGGGTTTGAGGTTTCTGTCCTGAGGGATGAATGGTTTGGTCAAAGTCAAGGTTAATTCATGTGAATAGGTTGATTTGCATCTCAAAATATTCATCAAAATGAAATACATGTATATAGGTGAAGATTAAAAGATTAACATTCTAGGTGTCTTTTAGTGAGGTTTAACACCATATTTTAGGTTATATATGGCATATTGAGTTTTATCCGTGGAGGAAGGCCGCAGAAACTGAGCAGAACTGCCATCCTTCTGCAAGCAATTTGCAAACATTTGGATTAAAGCGGGGCGGTAGTCTAATGGATAAATGTTGGCCGCCCATGTCAGAGGTTGCGGGTTCGGTCCCCAGTTCAACCCGATTCCTCTCATAAAACAACACTCGGTACTGGTTCTACCCAGGAAGTGGACTCGAGAGCGGTTCATATAAGCTCTGAGCTTTCATCGCAATCAAGCTAAAATAAATTAGTATAGACTGAAGATTTGGATCCCAAACTAACAGACACATGTTGAACAATGAGAACATTTTGCATGCTTTCGATCCGCCAAAGCAATAAAACGATTTTCAAATAGATGTATCACCTTGTTATATTTCTATCTTTGTCAGACAAAACTGTCGAGGAAAATAACTGTAAGAATGCATGAGTAGAAAATGAAATGCTGTTGGTATCCTATGTGTGATTTACGTACATTTTATATTTATTTCATTTTGCTTTTTGTTGGTTTTTATTAAGTTTCTACGGAAGAGTAGCACAAGCCTTGGGTTCTCTTGTTTGTGTGTCCCCATAGGTATTGCCGGTCACGTGATAGGTCACCCGTTCGGTAACTCCAATCAAGTGTAATTGTGACACCAAAATGGTGTTTAAAACGCCATAATAGCAAATGTTAATGGATTGCAAGATTGAAAAGTTGTGGCAATAAACACACCCCTATACAACTGTTGTTCTGTTAATCTTCATTTTTACGCCAACTATATATTAATTTAATGTGCAACATTTTAAGTGGTACATATACTGCAGTGCACCAGTCGACACTGTTTATCATGCTGTTTCATTCAGGCCATTCAGTATATCCCGAACAATGTTTACGCATCTGACCTGACTGAATCAAGTGCAACATGAAAGAATTCGGTATACCTAGGTGTACCAAGGGATAGATTAGGACATATAAACAAGTGGAACCTTTGTGTTGTTGCGTATAATACTTTTGAAATATCGTTGAAACAGATAGTCTTTCATAAGGCACACGCAGATAAATTTTTATTTTTCTGGTATATTTGAGTTAACCTTGACTTGTGGTGTAGTTGCATGGTTATTCAAATGCTTGTGTACAGTGGAACAGTGGCTGGTGTGAGAGGAATACTTTCTAACAACCCTCTTTACGATGTTTTTTTATGTGAGGTGGAGGTGTAGGTGTGGGAGGGTGAAGATGTAGGTTTGGAAAGATGGAGGTGTATGTGTTGGAGGGTGGAGGTGTATGTGTTGGAGAGTGGAGGTGTATGTGTGGGAGGGTGGAGATGTATGTGTGGGAGGGTGGAGGTACATGTGTGGGAGGGTGGAGGTGTATGTGGGTGAGGTGTATGTGTTGGAAGGTGGAGGTGTATGTGTTGGAGGGTTGAGGTGTTTGTGGGTGAGGTGTATGTGTTGGAGGGTGGAGGTGTATGTGTTGGAGGGTTGAGGTGTTTGTGGGTGAGGTGTATGTGTTGGAGGGTGGAGGTGTATGTGTTGGAGGGTGGAGGTGTATGTGTGGGAGGGTGGAGGTGTATGTGTGGGAGGGTGGAGATGTATGTGTGGGAGGGTGGAGGTACATGTGTGGGAGGGTGGAGGTGTATGTGGGTGAGATGTATGTGTGGGAGGGTGGAGGTGTATGTGTGGGAGGGTGGAGGTGTATGTGGGTGAGGTGTATGTGTTGGAGGGTGGAGGTGTATGTGTTGGAGGGTTGAGGTGTTTGTGGGTGAGGTGTATGTGTTGGAGGGTGGAGGTGTATGTGTTGGAGGGTGGAGGTGTATGTGTGGGAGGGTGGAGGTGTATGTGTGGGAGGGTGGAGGTGTATGTGGGTGAGGTGTATGTGTTGGAGGGTGGAGGTGTATGTGTGGGAGGGTGGAGGTGTTTGTGGGTGAGGTGTATGTGTTGGAGGGTGGAGGTGTATGTGTGGGAGGTGTATGTGTTTGAGGGTGGAGGTGTATGTATTGGAGGGTGGAGGTGTATGTGTTGGAGGGTTGAGGTGTTTGTGGGTGAGGTGTATGTGTTGGAGGGTGGAGGTGTATGTGTGGGAGGTGTATGTGTTTCAGTGTGGAGGTGTATGTGTTGGAGGGTGGAGGTGTATTTGTGGGAGGGTGGAGGTGTATGTGGGGAGGTGTATATGTTGGAGGGTGGAGGTGTATGTGTTGGAGGGTGGAGGTGTATGTGTGGGAGGGTGGAGGTGTATGTGTGGGAGGGTGGAGGTGTATGTGTGGGAGTGTGGAGGTGTATGTGTTGGAGGGTGGAGGTGTATGTGTGGGAGGGTGGAGGTGTATGTGGGGAGGTGTATATGTTGGAGGGTGGAGGTGTATGTGTTGGAGGGTGGAGGTGTATGTGTGGGAGTGTGGAGGTGTATGTGTTGGAGGGTGGAGGTGTATGTGTGGGAGGGTGGAGGTGTATGTGTTGGAGGGTGGAGGTGTATGTGTGGGAGGGTGGAGGTGTATGTGGGGAGGTGTATATGTTGGAGGGTGGAGGTGTATGTGTTTGAGGGTGGAGGTGTATGTATTGGAGGGTGGAGGTGTATGTGTTGGAGGGTGGAGGTGTATGTGTGGGAGGTTGGAGATGTATGTGTGGGAGATGTATGTGTTGGAGGGTGGAGGTGTATGTGTTGGAGGGTGGAGGTGTATGTATTGGAGGGTGGAGGTGTATGTATTGGAGGGTGGAGGTGTATGTGTTGGAGGGTGGAGGTGTATGTGTTGGAGGGTGTATGTGTATGTGTGGGAGGGTGGAGGTGTATGTGGGGAGGTGTATATGTTGGAGGGTGGAGGTGTATGTGTTGGAGGGTGGAGGTGTATGTGTGGGAGGGTGGAGATGTATGTGTGGGAGGTGTATGTGTTGGAGGATGGAGGTGTATGTGTTTGAGGGTGGAGGTGTATGTGGGGAGGTGTATATGTTGGAGGGTGGAGGTGTATGTGTTGGAGGGTGGAGGTGTATGTGGGGAGGTGTATATGTTGTAGTGTGGAGGTGTATGTGTTGGAGGGTGGAGGTGTATTTGTGGGAGGGTGGAGGTGTATGTGGGGAGGTGTATATGTTGGAGGGTGGAGGTGTATGTGTTGGAGGGTGGAGGTGTATGTGTGGGAGGGTGGAGGTGTATGTGTGGGAGGGTGGAGGTGTATGTGTGGGAGTGTGGAGGTGTATGTGTTGGAGGGTGGAGGTGTATGTGTGGGAGGGTGGAGGTGTATGTGGGGATGTGGATATGTTGGAGGGTGGAGGTGTATGTGTTGGAGGGTGGAGGTGTATGTGTGGGAGGGTGGAGGTGTATGTGTGGGAGGGTGGAGGTGTATGTGTTGGAGGGTGGAGGTGTATGTGTGGGAGGGTGGAGGTGTATGTGGGGAGGTGTATATGTTGGAGGGTGGAGGTGTATGTGTTGGAGAGTGGAGGTGTATGTGTGGGAGGGTGGAGATGTATGTGTGGGAGGGTGGAGGTACATGTGTGGGAGGGTGGAGGTGTATGTGGGTGAGGTGTATGTGTTGGAAGGTGGAGGTGTATGTGTTGGAGGGTTGAGGTGTTTGTGGGTGAGGTGTATGTGTTGGAGGGTGGAGGTGTATGTGTTGGAGGGTTGAGGTGTTTGTGGGTGAGGTGTATGTGTTGGAGGGTGGAGGTGTATGTGTTGGAGGGTGGAGGTGTATGTGTGGGAGGGTGGAGGTGTATGTGTGGGAGGGTGGAGATGTATGTGTGGGAGGGTGGAGGTACATGTGTGGGAGGGTGGAGGTGTATGTGGGTGAGATGTATGTGTGGGAGGGTGGAGGTGTATGTGTGGGAGGGTGGAGGTGTATGTGGGTGAGGTGTATGTGTTGGAGGGTGGAGGTGTATGTGTTGGAGGGTTGAGGTGTTTGTGGGTGAGGTGTATGTGTTGGAGGGTGGAGGTGTATGTGTTGGAGGGTGGAGGTGTATGTGTGGGAGGGTGGAGGTGTATGTGTGGGAGGGTGGAGGTGTATGTGGGTGAGGTGTATGTGTTGGAGGGTGGAGGTGTATGTGTGGGAGGGTGGAGGTGTTTGTGGGTGAGGTGTATGTGTTGGAGGGTGGAGGTGTATGTGTGGGAGGTGTATGTGTTTGAGGGTGGAGGTGTATGTATTGGAGGGTGGAGGTGTATGTGTTGGAGGGTTGAGGTGTTTGTGGGTGAGGTGTATGTGTTGGAGGGTGGAGGTGTATGTGTGGGAGGTGTATGTGTTTCAGTGTGGAGGTGTATGTGTTGGAGGGTGGAGGTGTATTTGTGGGAGGGTGGAGGTGTATGTGGGGAGGTGTATATGTTGGAGGGTGGAGGTGTATGTGTTGGAGGGTGGAGGTGTATGTGTGGGAGGGTGGAGGTGTATGTGTGGGAGGGTGGAGGTGTATGTGTGGGAGTGTGGAGGTGTATGTGTTGGAGGGTGGAGGTGTATGTGTGGGAGGGTGGAGGTGTATGTGGGGAGGTGTATATGTTGGAGGGTGGAGGTGTATGTGTTGGAGGGTGGAGGTGTATGTGTGGGAGTGTGGAGGTGTATGTGTTGGAGGGTGGAGGTGTATGTGTGGGAGGGTGGAGGTGTATGTGTTGGAGGGTGGAGGTGTATGTGTGGGAGGGTGGAGGTGTATGTGGGGAGGTGTATATGTTGGAGGGTGGAGGTGTATGTGTTTGAGGGTGGAGGTGTATGTATTGGAGGGTGGAGGTGTATGTGTTGGAGGGTGGAGGTGTATGTGTGGGAGGTTGGAGATGTATGTGTGGGAGATGTATGTGTTGGAGGGTGGAGGTGTATGTGTTGGAGGGTGGAGGTGTATGTATTGGAGGGTGGAGGTGTATGTATTGGAGGGTGGAGGTGTATGTGTTGGAGGGTGGAGGTGTATGTGTTGGAGGGTGTATGTGTATGTGTGGGAGGGTGGAGGTGTATGTGGGGAGGTGTATATGTTGGAGGGTGGAGGTGTATGTGTTGGAGGGTGGAGGTGTATGTGTGGGAGGGTGGAGATGTATGTGTGGGAGGTGTATGTGTTGGAGGATGGAGGTGTATGTGTTTGAGGGTGGAGGTGTATGTGGGGAGGTGTATATGTTGGAGGGTGGAGGTGTATGTGTTGGAGGGTGGAGGTGTATGTGGGGAGGTGTATATGTTGTAGTGTGGAGGTGTATGTGTTGGAGGGTGGAGGTGTATTTGTGGGAGGGTGGAGGTGTATGTGGGGAGGTGTATATGTTGGAGGGTGGAGGTGTATGTGTTGGAGGGTGGAGGTGTATGTGTGGGAGGGTGGAGGTGTATGTGTGGGAGGGTGGAGGTGTATGTGTGGGAGTGTGGAGGTGTATGTGTTGGAGGGTGGAGGTGTATGTGTGGGAGGGTGGAGGTGTATGTGGGGATGTGGATATGTTGGAGGGTGGAGGTGTATGTGTTGGAGGGTGGAGGTGTATGTGTGGGAGGGTGGAGGTGTATGTGTGGGAGGGTGGAGGTGTATGTGTTGGAGGGTGGAGGTGTATGTGTGGGAGGGTGGAGGTGTATGTGGGGAGGTGTATATGTTGGAGGGTGGAGGTGTATGTGTTGGAGAGTGGAGGTGTATGTGTGGGAGGGTGGAGATGTATGTGTGGGAGGTGTATGTGTTGGAGGATGGAGGTGTATGTGTTTGAGGGTGGATGTGTATGTGTTGGAGGGTGGAGGTGTATGTGTTGGAGGGTGGAGGTGTATGTGTGGGAGGGTGGAGATGTATGTGTGGGAGGTGTATGTGTTGGAGGGTGGAGGTGTATGTGTTGGAGGGTGGAGGTGTATGTGTGGGAGGGTGGAGGTGTATGTGTGGGAGGTGTATGTGTTGGAGGGTGGAGGTGTATGTGTGGGAGGGTGGAGGTGTATGTGGGGAGGTGTATATGTTGGAGGGTGGAGGTGTATGTGTTGGAAGGTGGAGGTGTATGTGTGGGAGGGTGGAGATGTATGTGTGGGAGGTGTATGTGTTGGAGGATGGAGGTGTATGTGTTTGAGGGTGGAGGTGTATGTGTTGGAGGGTGGAGGTGTATGTGTTGGAGGGTGGAGGTGTATGTGTGGGAGGGTGGAGATGTATGTGTGGGAGGTGTATGTGTTGGAGGGTGGAGGTGTATGTGTTGGAGGGTGGAGGTGTATGTGTGGGAGGGTGGAGGTGTATGTGTGGGAGGTGTATGTGTTGGAGGGTGGAGGTGTATGTGTGGGAGGGTGGAGGTGTATGTGTGGGAGGTGTATGTGTTGGAGGGTGGAGGTGTATGTGTTGGAGGGTGGAGGTGTATGTGTTGGAGGGTGGAGGTGTATGTGTGGGAGGGTGGAGATGTATGTGTGGGAGGTGTATGTGTTGGAGGATGGAGGTGTATGTGTTTGAGGGTGGAGGTGTATGTGTTGGAAGGTGGAGGTGTTTGTGTGGGAGGTGTATGTGTGGGAGGGTGGAGGTGTATGTGTTGGAGGGTGGAGGTGTATGTGTGGGAGGGTGGAGATGTATGTGTGGGAGGTGTATGTGTTGGAGGATGGAGGTGTATGTGTTTGAGGGTGGAGGTGTATGTGTTGGAGGGTGGAGGTGTATGTGTTGGAGGGTGGAGGTGTATGTGTGGGAGGTTGGAGATGTATGTGTGGGAGGTGTATGTGTTGGAGGGTGTATGTGTTTGTGTGGGAGGGTGGGGGTGTATGTGGGGAGGTGTATATGTTGGAGGGTGGAGGTGTATGTGTTGGAGGGTGGAGGTGTATGTGTTGGAGGGTGGAGGTGTATGTGTTGGAAGGTGGAGGTGTATGTGTGGGAGTGTGGAGGTGTATGTGGGGAGGTGTATATGTTGGAGGGTGGAGGTGTATGTGTTGGAAGGTGGAGGTGTATGTGGGGAGGTGTATATGTTGGAGGGTGGAGGTGTATGTGTTGGAGGGTGGAGGTGTATGTGTTGGAAGGTGGAGGTGTATGTGTGGGAGGGTGGAGGTGTATGTGGGGAGGTGTATATGTTGGAGGGTGGAGGTGTATGTGTTGGAGGGTGGAGTTGTATGTGTTGGAGGGTGGAGGTGTATGTGTTGGAAGGTGGAGGTGTTTGTGTGGGAGGTGTATGTGTGGGAGGGTGGAGGTGTATGTGTGGGAGGGTGGAGGTGTATGTGTGGTAGGGGGGTGGATGTGATATAGTGTGACTGTCTGTTAGTTTGTCCATCCTGAAATGGTTTCTGTTCAATAAATTAAGCGTCCATTTAAATACTCTGATGAAATTTTATGTATATGTACCAGAACCTACTAGGAGAAGACAGTTTGGGATTTGTTTTGAAAAAAAATGGTTTCTTTAGTTGCCTTTAAAATATTTTTTGTTGAAGGTTGAAACTCTTTCCCAGTATTCTGGAAGGCTAGCCAGTACTCGAACACGCCCAACAATAATCTAAAGCACACCCATAGGCATGGTCTTTGGTGATTTTTGATGTTCAAGATGCAAATGCATGTTAGAGCAATTATTTGTAATTGATACTGGTTCATGTTTCACCAACATATACTTAAATTCATAAAAACTTCAATCTAAAAAAGGCGGCAAATTGATCATGATTTTAGACTGGTTGCAGTAAAACTGCAAATGGTTTCATTGATATTAGTTTAAACATATTTTATTGCCAAATAAACACATATTACAATATTTATCATGCATATAAGTCAAATACAATTTAAGGCAAAAGGGTCTGGCCACAAGTTCTCTCAACATTAGATTCGGCCATTCATTTATATTCATGATAACATTGATACATAACCAGTCAAAATTAATTTCATTTCTAATTATGTAAGTAAAATGTTGGTGATACAGAAGCCTGGTTTGTATATTGTGATATTGCTTTTGAGTCATTGTCTAAAATTTAGTTGAACATTTTTTATCCTTTCTTAAAGCAACACATCCACGTTTAAACTTTTTTAAAAAGTTTTTCAATTGAGTTGTGAGCACATTTCCCATACATAAATATATGGTCAGTGAGCTGTATATGTGCTAACAAACACTATCCAGAACGCTTTAGAATTATAAAAAAAGATGTCCAAATTATAAAGCGTGAAAAACGCTTTATAAATTATTTTTAAATTGCCGAGGATTCCAACTTGGCTTCAAATTGAATTATGCGAGTCGTATTAAAAAACTTCACGTTTTAGTGCGTAGTGTACTTTACCTGCCTTGAAAGTCATTTTGACAATTTTTTTTGACTCGGGTGAGTTACACGCTTGTTTTATAAAGTGATAGTCACGCATTATAATTTGGGCATCATTTTGTTCCGGATTGTGTTTATATGCTCATATACAGCTAATTGATCATATGTTTGTATGGGAAATGTGCTCATAACTCAATTAAATTTTTTTTTTTTAAAGTTCAAACGTGGATGTGTTGCTTTAATGGTTTGGTTTTTAAACTTTATTCCATCACTGTGTGTCCATTGTTCCTTCCCTGTTTTTCTTGTTGTGTAAGCACTAGCACTTGTACATTTCCTTGGGCTGTAACACAACGTATACAGTAGTTATTCATGCCTAAACACATTATGTGGAATCCTATCATATTAATCCAGTTTTTCAAAAGAAAAACATGCGGTTATCAGATTATAAAAGTACATTATTAGAAAAATGATGACATGAACTTGTCAGTTATTAGGAAAAAAAAAAATTTCAATACATCGTTATCAGCTATATTTTTGGGATAAGTATATAAGAGGTTTTAGATTGATTTTGTGTTGACTGTTAATAAAAAAAAAAATGCATTGAAATTTTAAGTTTCTATCAGAACAAATGTATGGGTAAGTTCATATCTCATGAAGGCTCATCCATAAGGGTCATTATTTAATATCATTGATGCATTCGGCCAGTATCAGGATGTGTAATTTCTCAGCAAACTAGCACCTTTATACATGTACTTATACAAAATGGTTAATTACATTAATAACATTAATTGGAAATGTTGTCACACAATTTTTGCAAACATCCGTTATTACTTTGTAAAATATTTTTACACTGAGTTTTAATAAAACCATTACAGATAAAACATTTCATTATTAATTAATTGTTTTGTTTCGTCCACAGACTGTATTTGAGGCACAAGATAGTTACAAACCCGCGGACACGTCAAGTACAGGGAGTGGAGATTCATACATACGTCGCCACTCCCCATCTCTGGATAGCGGCGTACACTCAGATTGGAACTACAGACAGCGCAGTATTACTCCAATAGATCAGTTGGGAGGATGTGAGGAGGCAAGGTATAGCACTTTAATTTAACATTTATTTACCTTTAACACTTAATATGTAAATGTAATTTTACTGTCAACTTACCTGATAATATTCATTTGTTAACTAATATTGAATGAGTTAATGAAATTTGACTCACATGGATAAATAACTTGTACTATGTTAATTTTTATTCGTTTTTTACATGGTGCAATGTACTACTAGACATTTTCATAGCCTCTCTTTGTGATAAATAATGTCAGCGAGGCATTTAATCTTATGGAGTTCTTTTGTTTAATGGTGACAATTTCCTGCATTTGCATGATTTACAATTATCAATGTCTAAACAGTTGATCTCATTCTCACTGTAACTTGGTAGTTGACATATTTTCTTTCCTACTGTAGTTATCTAAATTATCTTGCATTCCTGCAGTGGTAAACTGCGAACATTAAGAACATTAGTGATGTCCCCGCAATTGGAAGAGTGGTGAAGGGACATTAAATGTAACCTCGACCGTTTGTCTGTCCATCTAAAAATTGGTTTGTCAAGGTCAGCCAAATTTATGTTATGGCCTCTCCTTTGACTTATTTTTGTCCCCCGCTTTGCAAAAAGCAGGAAACACTATTTTGGGTCTGTCCTCTGTCTGTCCGTCACACTTTAGTTTTCTTGCATTAATCAAATTTTTTGAAATTTTAAAACAATGCATATAATGACAAAACACAGGCTAAAGTTAGGGGTTGTAGTTTGTCGTTTTACTGTTATGCCCCTTTAATTTGTGACAAAATCTTATTTTCAGGAGTTTCGGTGCAATAATTTAAGAATGCCTGAATCAAATCTTTTGGAAAAAGCGGGGACATAAATTCACTGAATTTGCTTCTTTTGTATAAATCGGTTTCCTATCATATCGACAAACACATTCCTAATTTTAAAAATCTTTTAAATGATTATTGTTTTTACTTGTGTTTGAAGAAAAAGTGAAATTGTTTTATTTTGCAGTCAAGATTCCACTGCCATGATGACTTCTGAACTTGAGGTTATACGACTGACAAAGAAGGGGAAACCACAAAAACACAAAAAGAAAAAGAAAAGGTTTGTGTCACTGTCCAGCGTAACAGATCCTGACGTCCCTCTAGACATCCCAGAAGATCACAAAGGACCTGTTGTAGAAATTCCACCACTTGATGATTTTAAACTTAACAATGCAATAAAGGACAGTAAGAACAATAATGACACTGATCTACCGGGATACAGTCTACACGACACAGACTCTTCTTGGTCATCAGATCTCAGGTCTCCAGGTGACGGAACTGAGCATGCAGATGATGTTGATGGTAGTGTGAACAAATCTAGACTAAGAACTGGTAGTAAATTGTTAGAGGATAAACATAAAGAATCTAGTGAGAATGCTGACACTGCTTCTGCTTCAGCGTCTTCATACAGGGACAGTGGGATCTTTACTGAGATGATTAAGGCTAGGGTTTCTAACATAGTTGATGCAGGTGAAAAGGTAGAAAATGATTCCGTCAAATCTGATGGTTTGAGTAATGAAAACAGGGATGTTATAGATTCATCTCATGATTCTGTACAATTTAATTTATACGATTTACCAAACGATGACGATTCTATAAATGACAGTTTCTTAGCAAAGTCACGAACCAGTGTTTATGAAACTTCCGAATTATACAATGGCGAAAGTATAGACAATTTAACAGTTAAACCAGAGAGTAAAGAATTGAAAAAGGAAGTAAATGAAGACGTTGAAGAAGTGCCAGAGGAACCTAGTATTTATAGCACGGGTTGTGACTCCGATGCGTGCAATAGTGACAATGATTTAGACATGGAAGGTAATAGTATCTTCCCAAAAAATATGCATTCAAATAATCCTAGTAGACAATCAATCAATAGCAGTCGACCCCCTTCTAGAAAATCTACTGCCACTCCTACAAGTCTCGGCTTCAGTGAATCTTCGCAGTCAATAAGCACTGATGTAATAGAAACTGATGCTAAACAAAACCCAGCCAATCATGTGCCAGATGTTATATACTCAACCAATCATGACTCTGATATGTCAGAAACTGAACATTTATCCAATAGAAATACACCAGAGTTCTTTAATCGTAAATCTTCAGTGTCTTCAAAGTCCTCAATGGATGAAATGGAATATAAGAATTTGCCTGCCAATCTTCCTTTTTACAAGTTGACCCCGAGACAATCACCCAATCAGCTGTCTAGTTACAGGAATTCACCCAATCAGAGCACAGATGATGATAGAGTAAGCAACAGAAGTCGCTGTAGCAACAAGTCAACCGACTCGGACCAGCAAGGTAAGAAATAGATTAAATGTAAATGAAGTTTTCTGTCAAAATAAAAGAGTCTTAGGTCAACAATGCTTCAGTATATAACACAGAGCCTTTTGTTTGGAAATTGGGAAGAGGCCCAAGCCTTTGAGATTGGGAATAAAACCGCGCAATTGAGGGGAAATTGTTTTTTTTTAAGGCTTTAGCAAACTGAAAAATAAAGCATAACACTGTTAAGATATTACAATACTACTTCATATCCAGTTGGTTTCTAGCTCTATTGGCCAATGCAAGAGGACTTATGTCATGGTAAATTGCCTGTTAACCTTTTTCTTGTAGACGTGATAGCACCTTCATTTTTATTTTTCATTGAATCTTAACCAGACTTCAACAGCAGTTATATAACCCCAAGATCTCGGACAAAATTATGTACCGGCATGATTCAATTATTAATGCCTCTGCCATAGGGCATATAAGCACATTTTAAGCAAAACTTTAAAAAACATTTTCTCTGAAAGTTCAGGGCCTAGACTTTAGATATTATACATGTAGGATTGTATGTAGGTCTCCTAAGACATTTGTTGAAGTGGGATCACTGGAGTCTAATTTGGGGCTGCAACAGGGATCACTGTTTTACATAGAGTTATATAGGAAAAACGTTGTAGATGCAATAGCAGCCCCATTTTTTGTTGAATCTTAACCAAACATGCACAGCAGTTATATAACCATAAGATCTCAGACGAGTTCTTTAACCAGTGTGATTCGACCATAAATGCCCCCCACCATAGGGCTTATTAGCACAATTTAAGCAAAACTTTATATAGAAAAACATTTTCTCTGAAAGTTCAAGGCCAAGACCTTAAATATTGTACATGTAGCATTGCATTGTTTATTGAGGTCCCCTAAAAGATTTGTTGAAGTCGGGTCGCTGAGGAGAAATTTGAGGCTGCCAAAGGGGTCACTGTTTTACATAGTTGTACATGTATAAGAAAAATGTTGTAGACACAATAGCAGCCCCATTTTTCATTGAATCTTAACCAAACTGTTACAGCAGTTATACAACCACCAGATCTCAAAAGAGTTTTTGAACCATTGTTCTTTAACCATTCAACCCCAAATTCCCCATCAGCCACAAATGCCTCCACACAGGGCTTATAAGCACAATTTAAGCGAAACTTTAAAAAACATTTTCACTTAAAGTTTATGGCCTAGACCTTAGATATTTTACATGCAGCATTGCAAGGAAGTCCCCTAAAACGTTTGTTGAAGTCAGATCCCTGGGGTCAAATTTGATGCCGCCACAGTTTTTTTTTACATATTTATATAGGGAAAAGTTGTAGACGTGATAGCACCGTCACTTTTCATTGAATCTTAACCAAACTTTCACAGCAGTTATATAACTACAAGATCTCGGACAACCAGCATGAACCAACATGATTCAACCACAAATTCCCCTGCCACAGGGCTTATAAGCACAATAGAAGCAAAACTTAAAGCAAAACTTTAAAAACATTTTCTCTGCAATGTTCATCTATCCATTTGTTACCAGTAGAGTGATTCAGGCCCTCTTGTGCCTCTTATTTCATCCCCTAATTTAAGGAGAAAAAAAAAGGAAATTTTTTCGGCTTCACTTGAGAAAATTTTTTCTTTATTAATTGGGAAACTACGGAATGTTGATCTGTTTAATAAGGTAAAAAAAGCCCTGTAACATCAAAACACCTAACAAAAGACTAATTTGGAACTTCATAATATAATTTATTGAATGAGTGAAGGACAGTCTTTTACAGAGTGAAGGTCCTAAGACCTTGTAATGAAAGATCATGCATGTACATTCTTATAAAGAGAGGAAATACAACCAAAGGAATGCAACTTCTTGAGAATTTTTTTTGTTGAAAATTCTGCAAAAAAATATATTATGAAACTGACTACTTTGTCAAAATAGAGGCCCAAACCAGGGGAATGAATCACTGCCAATCAATCATCTCAAAGAAGAAGTGTACAAAGCATTTGTATTTTAACCATTACAATGTCTGCATATGATTAAAATAAATTTGAAGAAGTAGCTCTGTTAAGCTGGTCTACCTCTTTTAAGCACCTGCCTGTGTTAATCAAGTAATTTTGGACTTTCCCATAGCCACTTGCATAAGATAAGTTTGACTGTACTTGTGAAATGGAAAGGATGATAAATTTTATGAGTAAGGCATAGTACAACCATTGGAAAAAGGAAGTGCTTCCGTGAGATAATTGCATAATAGCGGTTATAAATAATCTTTTTTTCTCCGTCTTTAAAAATGCATTTTCCTTAATTTAATGCTCTTTTTTATATTTGAGTGGCATTATTGATGTATTTTGAATATTTTGAAAGCATTGTCATGTTGGAATTGTGAATTTAGAAAAAAAAATTGATGCTTGGAAATTGGGGTATGAATACATGATTTCGAAAGCCTACTTTCACTTTGTTAACAGTGAACACACTGAGCTTAAAAAAATCTCTTATATGACACATGACTCCTACTTTTCTCATCATATTTTGGCAATGCAGAGGTTGACAAACAGTAAAATGTAGGTTTCACTTCTCTCATTTGGTCTCTCTATGAATGACAAGTGCGCAAACTTTTGTTATTTACTAAAGAATAAAGAACAAAAATCAAGGTGGGGTTATATCATAAATGAGAATTTAATTTATTGAAAAGTCGAGCACTCATTTTACCGGTTTGTAAAACTAATATTGTTTTGCCCATTGCAGTGTCGGAGGGGATATTACAGGCCAAGGTTGAAGAACTAATAGTTAAGCGTACGTTGAACGCATACACTCACCTCACGTTTGAGGAGGAGGACGGTGAGGAAGAGGTGGTGCCAGAGATAGTGAGAGACAGGACGTCCAGTCTTACAGCTGGGGAAGTGGAGTAAGTTTCATTTTAATATATAAGTGGGTCCTCCGTGGCCGAGTGGTCTAAGGCCCCGTCTCAAGATCACTTACCTCTTATCGCTAAGGTCGTAGGTTCAAGTCCCGCTCACTCCAAAAACTTTATGTGAGAAAGTTTCCAGTAACTTACGGAAGGAGTTTGGTTCTACTCAGTCTGAGGTCTTTCTCCACCAGTAGAACTGGATAGCCATATATAACCTGAAATGTGTTGAAAATGGCGTTAAACCCCATTAAAAAAACGAAAAAAAACGCATAAACAACATTTTAGTATATCAGTTTTACTTGCACCTGCAGTACTAACATTGAGTCACGTGATGGTATTCAAATTTTCAAGCTGAAGAATATATTGTGTAGACTTCATTCTTTTGTTGTGTAATTCAAGTTTATGTAAAAGTTAAATTGGTATATGTAATGTCAACTATAAAACAATTTTAAAACTCTGAGGGGTATTAAATGTTTACCCCCTCCGTTCATTCGTCCAAATTAGTCTCCAAGCAATAACTTCTGAAGGAGTCTGTCTATATAATTAATACTTGTAGGGTAGATGTATGGTTATAAAATACAGGTCAAGGCCATTATTTGGCAACATTGGTTAAATTTTACAGGAGTTATGGGCTATTTTTCTTTTGTTTAATTTTCTGTAAAATAATACAGCAATGGACATTCGTGTCCTATGGACACATTTCTTGTTTACAATCTAAACAAATCTCATTTGATGCCTTTAGAAGAATAAGTACTGAGCAACAATACAGGGTAATTAAATATTATTATTGTCTTGTCTTAAGACACAACATATGTTCCTGCCAGGGATTGAATTTCAACTGTCAGTTCACTGGTCTTGCAGTCTTTGCTATAGTCAACCCACCTTTGCTTATAATATTTTATAACTAATAATTAAGAAAATATGATTGAGGAAATTGGTATTGCCAGTACCACGAATATTCATTGATATTTCTATAGAGTTTTTTTTCTGACTGCTTTTTCAGACTTGACAACAATAGTATGTTATTCTTGATGCTGGACATTCTGGAGGGAGAGGAGACCATGGTCAAGGTGAGTCAATTATTACCTACAGGTAGAGGAAATGTATTAAGTGCTACCTTAAGGTCACTAATGTCTCACTGCTGAGGTTATAGGTTCAACCAAAGGTCTGTCCAAACAAGTAGAGGAAATACATTCTTATGGGATCATGACATTGTTAGGGTTCTCTTTGGCTCTGCGGTCTAAAGTACTGTCACAAGGTCATTAATATCTCTCTACTGAGGTATGAGTTTGATCCCAGATCTGTCCAAACACTTAATGTGGGAAAGTTTGAAAGATGTATGAAAGATTCCTGTATGTGCATATCTGACAGTGAAACTGGATGCCATATTTAATCTTAAATGTCTCGAAAATGGGGTCAAACCAATTCACACATTTACTACACTTTGCATATCAAGTCAAAGTTTAGATAAATTGTAGTACCTTTTAAAAAAATTGTCATCAAAGAAAAGTTGTGAGATATGTGCCATATTTTGACTCTTGCTTTGATACATCAAGAGGCTTATAAGCACAATTTAGGAAAGCTTACAAAAAATATATTTCCTCTGTTGATTTGTTTCCAGTAGAGTGATTCAGGCCCTCTTAGACCTCTTGTTATTTTCTATTCCCAATCGAGGGCATGACGCACTCTGCGTATTTTAGCAGTTTCATTTTCAAGGAAGGTTTATGGGCATTTAAATCACTTATTTACATGAAAGTTCAATGTGATATTTTGCGTGCACTGGATATGGGTGGCTCTATCTGCTGGCTGGGCTGACAACTTTTTTTATTCTCACTGAAGGATGGTAGCTTTCACAGCACCTTGCCCGAAGGCCTGAATAAGGCACTGTGGTAAAAAAATCCTGAATGTGATCCCATTGGGGAATCAAATCTTGGGCCTTTGTATCTTGGAGCAGGCATTACCACTAAACCATCTTCACAGTTCATTTACACGCATGACAACCTTTTTTTCAGCCCTTGTAATGAGCTCATAACTTGTCGTCTCTATTTCATACTGATTTAGTATCTGCTATAGATATCATGGATCACACATCAAAAGCGTGCAACGATAGATGTCCTTAAAACGTCCCTTCTATCTATAATGGTTTAGTCCAAATTTACGTCCTTTTGCACAGTGGATGACGCAATAAAACAGTCAAACAGCAAGGTGTTTTACAACCCAGTGGTAGAAAAAAATCTGGACCGAATTATTATTGAAATTTTAAACAAAACCAATTAAACATATAAAAAAAAACACGTCGATTTTCGAAGCCCTATGGAATACATGTTTTTGTTTTTTTTCAGATGTTCTGCTGTAGACAAGGTCACACTGAGGGCAAGACAAAGACAGTATTTATCCTGATTTCCACCCACTCTCTGCATGTGCTCCAACATCTTTCTGCCAAAAAGAGGTTCCAAAAATCTGCCACTATACCATTCACTGATATTGACTTTGTTTCTGTAAGTGTTTCCTGCACCAGTACTTAACCATAATGACCCCTTACAGCATCAGCATTTTATGTGCTTTCCTGGTTCATATATACACATAGCTTCTTGATGCTCTTAAAGGTTTATTAGCATTTTATGTTTATTATAAAATAACCTTTAAAATATACTGCAGCATACATGTCCCGGGCTATCCGGAACCCGACCAGGTTTTAGTATTAGTGATAAATCAAACCTCTTGGGGACATTGTTTATTAATAACACAGACTGGATTACCATTATAAGTGGTAAAATTTATCACTGAAGCAAGTTGAAATGAAACCAATAAGCTATGTTTATCTAAGTGGATAAGGAAAGTCAATAAATTAGTGCAATGAATATCAATTTTCAGAGAATGTAAACTTATTTACACTATTAAAAATTGATTGAAGTGTGAAACTTGTTGCTGAGGTGTAATTGATATGCACGTAAAACAACTTTGATGAGTATCCACCAATTTTTAGTGTGTCATATACGCAAATACGCATCTTATCTGGGGCTCTGCTCTGTTGGTAGCGCATCTTCATATGGTTATATGTTCTTACTTCTAATGCTAGTACTTGGACATATATATATGTTTATAGGCATAGAGATATTTGTTTTCTTGGACACAAAATGTGCATCCTTTTATCAGAGAGGACAAATAATATTTATGGAGACTGACGTCATCTTTTATAAGCGGAGCTTGCTCCTGTCATCTTTCTCTAGACCATATACCTCACAATTTCTCAAATACACACAATGTCTTATTGATACATGAATGCTATTTTTCTGAAATATGTAATCTGAAATTCACTTTTAAAATTTTAAGCTGGGTTTTGACAGCCAAATACTACATATTGCCTGTAAAAACAAGAGACAGAAGTACTGGTTCACAACTGGGGATGAGAGAATTACTGTGTAAGTAAACAAAATATATTTACAACAAGGTAATGGTCATTTGTGACCCTTCCTAAATATATAGATTTTCTATTTCAGTTGTATAATGATTAAATAGTACTGCATTTATTACCATTACATTTTGTATCCTACAAATATCATTATGACAAATGATAAATAACAACTGACCTAAAAAAGAAATGTTTTGGGGTTTTACGCCATTTTTAACATTTTTCAGGTTCTATAATTATGGCATATCCAGTTTTATTGATGGAGGAAGACCTCAGAATGAATCCGAGTAGAACCACCGTCCTTCAACAAGTAACTGGCAAACTTTCTCACACTGTTTTTGGGGCGAGCGGGGCTCGAACCTACAAACTTAGCAGTGAGAGGTATGTGATCTTAGACCATTCGGCCACAGAGAACTCTGTTTATGAAACAGTCACAGTGAATGACTGGGTGTGTTCAAACTTTAGAGCCAGGCCCAGTTAGCTCAGTTGGTAATGCGTCTGATTATTAATCCAGGGGTCATGAGTTAAAATCCCAGCTGAGCCACAGTCTCTTTGGTGAGTGATTATACAACATTGTATCTCATTGTCATTTGCCGGGCCCGATTAGCTCAGTCGGTTACGCGTCTGACTATCAATCCAGGGGTTTGTGAGTTCGAATCCCCCGCCTGGCAACAGTCTCCATGATGATTGATATACGACATTGTGTCTCATTATCATTCGTCTCTCACCACTGATTCAAGTGGGAAAGTTATCAGTTACTTGCGGAGACGGGGTGTGCTCGAGAACTGGTTAATCCCAGGAAACAGTGTTTAGGTTAACTGATCGTCTGTTAGCCCTCGATGGCATAAAAATGACGCTAAATATTCAATCAGTCAATCAATCAATCAATCATTGTCATTCGTCTCTCACTGCTGACTGAAGTGGCAATAAGATCCGTTGCTTGTGGACATAGGTATACTTGAGTACTGGTTAACCTTGCAGAATACCAGGATAGAATGGTTAGGTTAATTGGTCGTCTTTATCTTAGATGGCATAAAAATATATATTGCATTCTTAAATGATAACTTTTGTTAAACTTTTAGAGTTCATTGTTTGCATCTTACTTAGTATCTCAAATACACAATGAATGTAAGATTTTGTGTGTATGTTTTTTTTCCTTTGGTTTCAGTGCACTGGTTGATTGCCTTGCAGACAGTATGGAGAATAGTGACAGTAAACCAGGTAGGCTAGAGGTAGACACGGGCAACACTGCGCAGAAAATATCTCTGCAAAAATACATCAGCAAGGAATGTAGATGTGAGGTTAGTTATCGTGTCTTTCAAGATTTATTTTTCCCAGTTAGACCTGCTCAGTGCTCAAGCTTAGCATATGAACAGTTTTAAAATAAGCAGTCTTTTAAAGACTATTTCATATTTGTGTTGCACATATTTGTTTTCATTTGACAGCTGTAATTAATCAAACATCTTAATACTTATTTTATTGTTCTAGTTCAGTTTTATCATAGAAAGTGACAGTGCCACACTGCAAGAATTTATTTCGACTCCTGGGTAAGATTTTTATAAATGGGGATTAGGCCATGATCAATTAATTACTATAATAACATCCCTGCCCACCCCTAATTTTCATGCCACCCAGACTCTTTTTTATTTTAACAACAACAAAAAACAACACAAAGAAACAACAAATTTATAAAATAAAATAAAAAATAAAATGAAATAAAATCAAATATTCCCTCCCTCCCCCTTTTAAAGAAAATCTAGCAATTTTCAACACATTTGAAGTTAAATATATGGTGTGTCAAGTTCTATTGGAGGAGGAAGACCTCAGTAGTAGCTGGGAAACTTTCTCACATTAAGCTTTTTGAGCAAATGGGACTCTAACCTATGACCACAGTGGTGAGAGGTAAGTGATCTTGACGGACCCTCTCCTAGGTGAGATAAAAATATCTCGCACCAGTACAATAAAAGATGTCCTCCTTGTCTGGTATGTGAGAAAGTGATTTTCAATCTTGGGTCTTACTTAAAAAAATACTTGATTGCCTCTTACCTGCCCACTTAAATTGCAGCTCCCCAGACTTTTTGATTGACTTTGAAAGCATTTTTATTCAGATTTTATGCCAAAGGCATTGCCTTGTTTATATCGTTGTGATCACCATTAAAATGATTATACGTGACACAGACTACTTTTTAGTTCTCGAATTTAATATCTTTTATTTTTTATGTATTTTATGTATGCATGCAGAAACAAATCAAACAATAAAAATAGATTGTAGATATCATTATGTCATTTTTGAAAATCATTGCATATATAAACCAAATGCTACATTAAAATCATGCCATGTAGGAGGGTGTATGAATATTTATTAAAGTCCGCCTGTCGGTACTTTCAAACACTTTGATATTTTCTTTTATTCTCTCCATTTTTTTTAAACGCCAGTATCTGTCCAAAAACAAAAATAGTTATGCACATATACCTACCCACATAAAAAATACTTGGTCTGACCACAGCAAACCACATTTTTTAAGGATGGCCTTACAGGACGTAAAACATTATCCTCTTTATTATTAAAACAGTAAAAGTTTTATTTTACTCCGATTGCGAAAACAAGTTATTACAACTTAAACAAATCACGCTTGAAACCTTCCTGAGTAGAACCAGTAATTAGCATATCAAGAAAAAGTGTCTTACTCAAGGACACCACACATAGACGTGGGGGATGATCGCGCCGACAACCCTCCGACCCTCTGTTCTGTGCTCTACCACTGGACCACGTGCTCAGTAATACTGTGTATAACACACACACACACACACACACACACACACACACACACACACACACACACACACACACACACACACACACACACACACACAGAGAACCAATTAATTAAAACAATGTAAACACTTTTTATATCTCATGGGATTGACACTGATCTGTATACAGTAGAAAATCAGTAAAACAACAGGATTGAACAGACACAATTCTCTTTAAACTTTCTAATTGATTGAACCATTAATATCTGCAGTCAGATGAAGCAGTTGTGATGTCTTACTCACTGGTCCATTGGGAAGATCCAGCTTCCAGAACTGGTTCCTGTGAGCATGATAGAGAGGGGAACCTGTATTATAAATCATACGAGACAGCCAATATACTTGGCACACAGTCGTGGAGAATCGCATATGCTGTGCTGAAGTAAGTATAGTACTGGTACTTGTTTGATTTATAAAATGATATTAAAGTGTTTCAAGAGCCAGGTCCAGTTAGTTCAGTCAGTAGTGCTTCTGATTATCAATCCAGGAATCTTGAGTTTGAATCCCGCCCTGTCGCAGTCTCAGTGGTTTGTGATATAGGACATTGTGTCTCTCTGTCATTTGTCATTCATTGCTGATTCAAGTGGGAAAGATATCAGTACCTTGCAGAGCTGGGGATGTTTGAGTACCTGTACTAGTTAACCTTCCAAAAACCCAGGAAAGGGTGGTTAGGTTAACTGATCGTCTGTTAGCCTTTGAAGTCATAAAATGACTCTTAAAATTCAAACAAACATCAAGTGTTTAATTGGTTTCTAAATGCACATCGGGGAAGAGATAATATAAATCCTATCTAGACTGTCAGTACCGGTATACATAAAACACAGAAATGGCATTTGAGTGAAAGTTTTTAATTGGTTTATATATAGATAGAAATTAACGATATCTTCTGAAAGGTTGATAGCCCATTTTCAATTATAATTTCATTTTCCATGTGCTATTCACAACAGATTTATAAGGGCAGTAACTCCTCTGATCTTGTTCCAACAAAAACTAAATTTTTTGTGCTTGGATCAGATGCACTTTCTAAGGGAAGTAAATCCTCTAATGATGTTTCACCATAAGCTTATCCAGGGTTATTTAATTGCAAATTAGAAATGGACATTTCTTAGGGGAGTCATGACATGTACGGGTACTCAGCATAAACTAATCCAGAACTTGTAATTCGCCAGAAACGAAACTGAAACTAAAAAAATGAAAGTACATGAACGATAGTTATAAGTAACAAGAGCACCGCAAGCATGTGCAGATGCTTGTCATTTTTCCAAATCTATTAAGTAGGTCAAAGACAGTGATGTAAACTTTTTAAACATGATGGTGATTAGTTTACAAAATCGGTAGTATTGCTGAAAAATAAAATAGATTAAAAAAAAAAAAGAGCCCAAAGTATGGAAATTTAGGTAAGTTAGCTATATACATTGTTTCTATAATACAATATGAATATGTTTATGAAGTTTAGTCATTATATATGTTCAGAAAAAGAGAAAAGGCTGAGCTAAACATAAAACTTTAACTGGCGGACGATGACAACGCCGCTGCCCCCAGGGTCATGACAATAGCTCTTCATTTTTTTTCAAAAAGACAAGCTACCGGTAATAAAAGCATTCACACATGGTTACATTAAACATTTTCATACCTTAATAGTAAAATAAGCCGTTTATCTGATATTAAAACTTACTTATTTTACATTGATTGTGAAGCAAGTCTTTGCAACTTAGAAAATCAAATCATGCCCGATGGAGACCTGAGTGGAAAACATACTAAATATATGCAGAGAAAAAGTCTTGCTCAAGGACACTACACATAGCCGTGGTGGAGGATCATACCCTGCTCAAGGACACTACACATAGCCGTTGTGGAGGATCAAACCCTGCTTAAGGACACTACACATAGCTGTGGTGGAGGATCAAACCCTGCTCAAGGACACTACACATAGCCGTGGTGGAGGGTCAAATCCTGCTCAAGGACACTACACATAGCCGTGGTGGAGGGTCAAACCCTGCTCAGGGACACTATACATAGCCGTGGCGGAAGATCAAGTCCTGCTCAAGGACACTACACATAGCCGTGGTGGAGGATCAAACCCTGCTCAAAGACACTACACATAGCCGCGGTGGAGGGTCAAACCCAGTCAAGGACACTACACATAGCCGTGGTGGAGGATCAAACCCTGCTCAAGGACACTACACATAGCTATGGCAGAGGGTCAAACCCAGCTCAAGGACACTACACATTGCTGTGGTGGAGGATCAAACCCTGCTCAAGGACACTACACATAGCCATGGTGGAGGATCTAACCCTGCTCAAGGACACTACACATAGCCGTGGTGGAGGGTCAAACCCTACTCTAGGACACTACACATAGCCATGGTAGAGGGTCAGACACTGCTCAAGTACACTACACATAGCTGCGGTGGAGGGTCAAACCCTGCTCAAGGACACTACACATAGCCTTGGTGGAGGGTCAAACCCTGCTCAAGGACACTACACATAGCCATGGTGGAGGATCTAACCCTGCTCAAGGACACTACACATAGCTTTGGTGGAGGGTCAATCCCTGCTCAAGGACACTACACATAGCCATGGTGGAGGATCTAACCCTGCTCAAGGACACTACACATAGCCGTGGTGGAGGATCAAACCCTGCTTTAGGACACTACACATAGCCATGGTGGAGGATCTAACCCTGCTCAAGGACACTACACATAGCCGTGGTGGAGGATCAAACCCTGCTTTAGGACACTACACATAGCCATGGTGGAGGATCTAACCCTGCTCAAGGACACTACACATAGCCGTGGTGGAGGATCTAACCCTGCTCAAGGACACTACACATAGTCATGGTGGAGGGTCAAACCCTGCTCAAGGACACTACACATAGCCACGGTGGAGGGTCAAACCCTGCTCAAGGACACTACACATAGCCGTGGTGGAGGGTCAAACCCTGCTCAAGGACACTATACATAGCCATGGTGGAGGATCCAACCCTGCTCAAGGACACTACACATAGCCGCGGTGGAGGGTCAAACCCTGCTCAAGGACACTACACATAGCCGTGGTGGAGGGTCAAACCCTGCTCAAGGACACTACACATAGCCACGGTGGAGGGTCAAACCCTGCTCAAGGACACTACACGTAGCCGTGGTGGAGGATCAAACCCTGCTCAAGGTCACTACACATAACCGTGGTTGAGGGTCAAACCCTGCTCAAAGACACTACACATAGCCATGGTGGAGGGTCAAACCCTGCTCAAGGACACTACACATAGCCGTGGTGGAGGGTCAAACCCTGCTCAAGGACACTACACATAGCCGTGGTGGAGGATCTAACCCTGCTCAAGGACACTACACATAGTCATGGTGGAGGGTCAAACCCTGCTCAAGGACACTACACATAGCCACGGTGGAGGGTCAAACCCTGCTCAAGGACACTACACATAGCCGTGGTGGAGGGTCAAACCCTGCTCAAGGACACTATACATAGCCATGGTGGAGGATCCAACCCTGCTCAAGGACACTACACATAGCCGCGGTGGAGGGTCAAACCCTGCTCAAGGACACTACACATAGCCGTGGTGGAGGGTCAAACCCTGCTCAAGGACACTACACATAGCCACGGTGGAGGGTCAAACCCTGCTCAAGGACACTACACGTAGCCGTGGTGGAGGATCAAACCCTGCTCAAGGTCACTACACATAACCGTGGTTGAGGGTCAAACCCTGCTCAAAGACACTACACATAGCCATGGTGGAGGGTCAAACCCTGCTCAAGGACACTACACATAGCCGTGGTGGAGGGTCAAACCCTGCTCAAGGACACTACACATAGCCGTGGTGGAGGGTCAAACCCTGCTCAAGGACACTACACATAGCCATGGTGGAGGGTCAAACCCTGCTCAAGGACACTACACATAGCCGCGGTGGAGGGTCAAACCCTGCTCAAGGACACTATACATAGCCATGGTGGAGGATCTAACCCTGCTCAAGGACACTACACATTGCCGCGGTGTAGGGTCAAACCCTGCTCAAGGACACTACACATAGCCGTGGTGGAGGGTCAAACCCTGCTCAAGGACACTACACATAGCTGCGGTGGAGGATCAAACCCTGCTCAAGGACACTATACATAGCCATGGTGGAGGGTCAAACCCTGCTCAAGGACACTACACATAGCCATGGTGGAGGGTCAGACCCTGCTCAAGGACACTACACATAGCCGTGGTGGAGGGTCAAACCCTGCTCAAGGACACTACACATAGCCGTGGTGGAGGGTCAAACCCTGCTCAAGGACACTACACATAGCCGTGGTGGAGGGTCAAACCCTGCTCAAGGACACTACACATGGCCACGGTGGAGGGTCAAACCCTGCTCAAGGACACTACACGTAGCCACGGTGGAGGATCAAACCCTGCTCAAGGTCACTACACATAGCCGTGGTTGAGGGTCAAACCCTGCTCAAGGACACTACACATAGCCGTGGTGGAGGGTCAAACCCTGCTCAAGGACACTACACATAGCCGTGGTGGAGGGTCAAACCCTGCTCAAGGACACTACACATAGCCGTGGTGGAGGGTCAAACCCTGCTCAAGGACACTACACATAGCCATGGTTGAGGGTCAAACTCTGCTCAAGGACACTACACATAGCAGTGGTTGAGGGTCAAACTCTACTCAAGGACACTACACATAGCCATGGTGGAGGGTCAAACCCTGCTCAAGGACACTACACATAGCCGTGGTGGAGGGTCAAACCAATGACTCCCCTGATCATGGGTCAGATGCTCTTCCACTGGACTACATCTCAAAAATATGGAATATCACTACAACTTCTTTCAGAAACAACTTACAGTTTTAGCAACTGCAATTCGTTGTACACTGAGAGACTTTAAAAATGCAAATTTCCAATTGAGCATGTCTTGGATGAGTGTTATGCATTGTGTTGCTGTTTGAAACATTAATTCTCAGTGAATTGTTATTTTCCTATTTGTTTGTCAAATGTGACTATATATTGTTGCCAAATTATTAAAACAAAAAAAGCACGTTCATTTTACAAAAGTCCAATTTATGCATTTTTAAAGTTTATATACAACTTTCAGACAGTTTTGCAATATTATGTTTTGTAATTATTATTTCAGAGATTGTATGTTATGCCTTTATAATGACAAGAGTGACTCCAAGCCCACCCACTTTCTCAGTATGGGCGGAGACCAGTGTGTAGGATGTAAACGTGACTTCAACTCGGACAAAAACCACTCTGTGAAGATTGTGTTGGCAGACGGCAGTTACTGGAGTCTCGCCCTGGAGTCAGAAAACGAGGCTAACCAGTGGATACAGGGCTTATGTCATGCTGTGTCAGAGGGGTTACAGGTTGGTCCCTGTCTCTCATTTAATGCAATATTCCTATATTAATGGTGTTTTTTTTGTATTAATGCAATATTATTGATGGTTCATTCTTCCTGTCAAAATACCTGTACTTTTCTATATTGATATTCATTCTTTAATATTTAACACATTTCAATAAATTGAATAAGAAAAAAAAAGAATGCAAGCTTCCACATGATTGTTTTGTTTTTGTTTTGAACTTATTTATTTTACATTGATTGTGAACCAACTTCTTACAATTTAGAAAAATTACAGTCAAAGTCTTCCTGGGTAGAAGCATATGGTGATAAAATGTCTTGTTAAAAGGCACTACCGGCAACATAGCCTTGGTGGCGGCTGAATCCCCACCCAACCAAGTCTCCCTGATGATTGATATATGTGATTACATTTCATTGTCATTCATCTCTCACTGCTGATTCAAGTGGGAAAGATATCAGTTACTTGCGGAGATTAGTGTGCTTGAGTACTGGTTAACTTTCCAGGATCCCAAGAAAGAGTGATTTAGTTAACAGTTCATCTGTTAACATTCGATCGTATAAAAATCATACTAAATGTTCAAGTGGGTCTGATGCTCTACCACTGGACTGTGCACTCCATGATTATTTTGATACTGATACAGATGAATCCAGAGCGTGCATCGTGTGTGCCCTGCTGCATGGTGTTGTCGAGACAGAAGTTACTGATGTGTCACGAAGATCCAGAAACCAACTTTCTGCGTACTTTGGGAAGTGCCAGCCTTGAAGACGTGACGGCCATTCTTGTCAATGAACTCAACAATACCTTTCTTGTACTGGTGAGATATGGCAATGTTTTTAAATGATAAGGATTATGCAATTTCAAAAATGATTAGAGGATAATGTAATTAAAACAATGATATAAGGATAATGCAGTTTAACAAATAATAAGGATTATGCAGTTTAACAAATAATGAGGATAATGCAGTTTAACAAATAATAAGGATAATGCAGTTTAAGAAATAATGAGGATAATGCAGTTTAACAAATAATAAGGATAATGCAGTTTACAAATAATAAGGATAATGCAGTTTAACAAATAATGAGAATAATGCAGTTTAACAAATAATGATAATGCAGTTTACAAATAATAAGGATTATGCAGTTTAACAAATAATGAGGATAATGCAGTTTAACAAATAATAAGGATAATGCAGTTTAAGAAATAATGAGGATAATGCAGTTTAACAAATAATAAGGATAATGCAGTTTACAAATAATAAGGATAATGCAATTTAACAAATAATGAGAATAATGCAGTTTAACAAATAATAAGGATAATGCAGTTTACAAATAATAAGGATAATGCAGATTAACAAATAATGAGGATAATGCAGTTTAACAAATAATAAGGATAATGCAGTTTACAAATAATAAGGATAATGCAGTTTAACAAATAATGAGAATAATGCAGTTTAACAATTAATAAGGATAATGCAGTTTAACAAATAATAAGAATAATGCAGCTATCTGTTGACAGGGGGAAGTTCCAGTAATATGCATGTTACTTCACAGATAGGCAATTCTTCCAAGTCTGTGTTACTCATGCGAGAGGCGCTGCTGAAAGTTTCAAGAAATTCCCTACAGGGATCATCAAGTTATAGCAGTAAACATATTTTGGCGACTAAAGGTTTTAAAAAAAAACAAAAACAAATTACGTAAACATGACATTTTTGTCTGTTACATTCTTCAGTGTTCCAATAGAATTTCATCAAAATTGTTCCTTGGGATGAAAATCAGGCTTTCAAATAATGTTTTTTTTTTGTAACTCTGTGTTTGCCCACCGATGATTATTTCAAGGTCACATTTTGAATAATGCCAAACTATTTAAATTAAGTAATGCAATAAATACATTAATGTGAAATTGATTGTTTGACGCAACCTCGCCTGAAACTGGCGACTGTAGACACCGTAACCTTTAATGCATTCTGACAGTACTTGGAGTCATATTGATGTATATTTGCAGGCGTTTGACTCTCCGGAGGAAACAGTGAGCAGTGAGAAGTGGGTACTATATTTTAACAGTGAACATGAGTCTGCGCGGTTCCAGAAGTCTCTATCAGAGAGTTGGTATAACCACTATCAGGTAACGCTGTTGTTGTTAATTATCAGAGAGTTGGTATAATCACTATCAGGTTACGTTGTTGTTGTTAATTATCAGAGAGTTGGAATAATCACTGTCAGGTAATGCTGTAGTTGTTAATTATCAGAGAGTTGGTATAATCACTATCAGGTAATGCTGTAGTTGTTAATTATCAGAGAGTTGGTATAATCACTATCAGGTAACACTGTAGTTGTTAATTATCAGAGAGTTGGTATAATCACTATCAGGTTATGCTGTAGTTGTTAATTATCAGAGAGTTGGTATAATGACTATCAGGTAACAGTGTAGTTATTAATTATCAGAGAGTTGGTATAATCACTATCAGGTAATGCTGTAGTTATTAATTATCAGAGAGTTGGTATAATCACTATCAGGTTACACTGTAGTTATTAATTATCAGAGAGTTGGTATAATCACTATCAGGTAATGCTGTTGTTGTTAATTATCAGAGAGTTGTTATCATCACTATCAGGTAACACTGTAGTTATTAATTATCAGAGAGTTGGTATAATCACTATTAGGTTACACTGTAGTTATTAATTATCAGAGAGTTGGTATAATCACTATCAGATAACGGTTAGTTATTAGTTATCAGAGAGTTGGTATAATCACTATCATGTAACGGTGTAGTTATTAATTATCAGAGAGTTGGTATAATCACTGTCAGGTAACGCTGTAGTTGTTACTTATCAGAGAGTTGGTATTATCACTATCAGGTAACGCTGTTGTTGTTAATTATCCGAGAGTTGGTATAATCAATTTCAGGTTATGCTGTAGTTATTAATTATCAGAGAGTTGGTATAATCACTATCGGGTAACGCTGTAGTTGTTACTTATCAGAGAGTTGGTATAATCACTTTCAGGTAATGCTGTAGTTGTAACTACACTGTAGTTGTTCATAATCAGAGTGTTGGTATAATCACTATCAGGTGACACTGTAGTTATTAATTATCAGAGAGTTGGTATAATCACTATCAGGTAACGGTTAGTTATTAGTTATCAGAGAGTTGGTATAATCACTATCGTGTAATGGTGTAGTTATTAATTATCAGAGAGTTGGTATAATCACTGTCAGGTAACGCTGTAGTTGTTACTTATCAGAGAGTTGTTATAATCACTATCAGGTAATACTGTTGTTGTTAATTATCAGAGAGTTGGTATAATCTTTATCTGGTTATGCTGTAGTTATTAATTATCAGAGAGTTGGTATAATCACTTTCAGGTAATGCTGTAGTTGTTACTACACTGTAGTTGCTCATAATCAGAGAGTTGTTAGAGTCACTATCAGGTAACGCTGTAGTTGTTACTTATTAGAGAGTTGTTATAATCACTATCAGGTAATGCTGTTGTTGTTAATTATCAGAGAGTTGGTATAATCACTATCTGGTTATGCTGTAGTTGTTACTTATCAGAGAGTTGGTATAATCACTTTCAGGTAATGCTGTAGTTGTTACTACACTGTAGTTGTTCATAATCAGAGAGTTGTTAGAGTCACTATCAGGTAACAGTGTAGTTGTTAATTATCAGAGAGCTGGTATAATCACTATCAGGTAATTGAGTAGTTATAAATTATCGGAGAGTTGGTATAATCACTATCAGGTAACGATGTAGTTATTAATTATCAGAGAGTTGGTATAATAACTATCAGGTAACGGTGTTGTTGTTAATTATCAGAGTTGGTAAAATCACTATCAGGTAAAGCTGTAGTTGTTACTACACTGTAGTTATTTATTATCGGGGAGTTGGTATGATCATTATCAGTTAATGCTGTACTTGTTAATTATCAGAGAGTTGTTATAATCACTATCAGGTAACAGTGTAGTTGTTAATTATCAGAGAGTTGGTATAATCACTATCAAGTTATGCTGTAGTTGTTAATTATCGGAGAGTTGGTATAATCACTATAAGGTAATGCTGTAGTTGATAATTATCGGAGAATTGGTATAATATCTATCAGGTAACACTGTAGTTGTTAATTATCAGAGAGTTGGTATAATCACTGTCAGGTAATGCTGTAGTTGTTAATTATTGGAGAGTTGGTATAATATCTATCAGGTAACACTGTAGTTGTTAATTATCAGAGAGTTGGTGTAATCACTATCAGGTAACGTTGTTGTTGTTAATTATCAGAGAGTTGGAATAATCACTCTCAGGTAACACTGTAGTTGTTAATTATCAGAGAGTTGGTATAATCACTATCAGGTAATGCTGTAGTTGTTAATTATCATAGAGTTGGTATAATCACTATCAGGTAATGCTGTAGTTGTTAATTATCAGAGAGTTGGTATAATCACTATCAGGTTACACTGTAGTTATTAATTATCAGAGTGGCCTGAACTATTGCACCCGCCATCATGAAACACTTTTTGAGAAGAATAACCCTGTTTACTTTGGTAACAGTTTTATGCCACACTGGCTCCCATGGATAGAATGATCCCATGTAGGTTTTGAGATCTGTATTTTAAAATTTAATGCCACCACGTATTTTAAAATTTAATTCCACCATTTTTCTAATACTTAAACAGTGTTGGTTTCTGGATTGAAAAGAGAAGAACTGTATAAGAATTGTATTCTCTTATTCTAATCCTTTATATTTTGTATATTAAACTTGTTTATCTATAATTACTGAAAATAAAATTGTTTAAACCAACTGGAAAGATGTCTGAATGGGGTTTAACACCATTTTCAACATATTACAGGTTAAATATTGTAATCATTTTTATTTGTGGATGAAGATGATCCTTCCTTCTGTAAGTAACTGGCAAGCTTTCTCACATGAAGTGTATGGATCAGACTAGACCGGACCCACAGTCTCGGCTACATGCGTGAGAAGTAATTGATTTGGACATTACATCTTTTGCAACTTGGCCATGGAAGACCCGTAAAAAGATATCATAATATGTTCCTCTTGTTTTGTTATATTTTTATACACACGACTCATACACTCAAATCTATTTATAGATTGAAATTCCAGTTCTTCCGTTGGATGACTTCGCATTACAGAAGAAAAGCAGAGATATGGCAAACTACCTTAAAAATACAGTTTCTCTATGCTAGATATGGCAAACTACCTTAAAAATACAGTTTCTCTATGCTAGACATGGCAAACTACATATAAAACCAAAGTTTTCCTCTCAGACTGCTAGACATGTTCAATTGTTTAACTAAGAATATATGTAACTAACTAGGTATGAATGTAGGCATATCTGTCAGACTTTCTCAAGTAATACTGAGATGACAAAGCAGGGTACTGGGTAACTGCAGCTGCTTCCAACTCTGTGTTGTTATTGTACTTTTAATATTGAATGGATAAATATACATGTATTTCCGGACTAATTCATTTAAGAAGTCAATTTTTTTCCTTAAAAAAATAATATTTTTATGAAAGAAAAAAAAATTGTTGCAAATTACTTAATGATAGATGAAAAACATTATGATGTGCAGATATAATGCTTATAGTGGTTATTTTCTACATATTCTTTTCCAACTGGTATTGATCTCAACTTTTTTATATAAAAAGTGTGATATTTTAGGTAAATGAGTCTCTCCAACATAAAGTAGCCAAAATGAAACCTATAGTCATTCAGTTGAAAACAGTTTTACATCATTTATACAGAAGATGTACATTTGTACTGTTACATATTATTTAAACTCTTAAAACAGGACTAATGTGAATTCCACACTTAAATGTTATACTAAGTGGGACAGAAGTGCAATTGATAGAGTGTTGGCAGTTCACATTGTATGTCGTGGGTTTGACTCCAGACCAGATGGCCACTCAGATACAACACTCAATACTGGTTCAGGAAACAGCTTGAGAGTGATTCATAAAAGCTTCGAGCATACTTTGTGATCAAGCATGAATAATAACCATACTTCCACTGTGAAACTGAGTCACATCTGCTCCTCCAGCATAGGAATTAAAAGATGTATGAATTCAAAATGAGAAACTCATAGTATGAATTCAAAATGAGAAACTCAATGTATGAATTAAAAATGAGAAATTCAAAGTATGAATTCAAAATGAGAAACTCGAAGTATGAATTCAAAATGAGAAACTCAATGTATGAATGCAAAATGAGAAATTCAAAGTATGAATTCAAAATGAGAAACTCAATGGGATTCAAAAACGAGAAACTCAAGTATGAATTCAAAGTTTTAACTTTGAGCTGAAGAATGGAACAGAGGTTTGTTGTGTAAGTTACCAAGCTACATGTATGTTCTGGTTCCATGCATCTGGTTTCTGTTTCATTTTACTTAAATAGTTAAATTTTTCTTGAATATTTATCTATTTTATAATCAGTATCAATGAAACCATTTGCAGTTTTAATTGAACCAGTCTCCATCACCTGGCTGCTTTTTTTTAAATTAAGTTTTTAAGTAAATACATGCCCCGGTTTCACTTACATTTTCTTCAATTTAAATTAATTACTTAATTTTGGCTTGTTATGTAAATATTATTAATGAAACCAATTTTTTTTGGAACCAGTCTAAATTCAGGATAACATGGAGACTTCTCTTATATTTAATTGTATTAGTATATAACTGTTTACTTGAATATGTTGGTGAGACAGGAGCTTTCTTCTATGCTTATATATGTAGCTAAAAAAGGTGAATACTTTATATCGGATGTTAACACTATACATGTTTTTTTTTAGTTAACTCTTTACAGTTTATCACAATTTTAACATCACAATTTTAGCATCACAATTTTAGCGTTAGTGAAAGATGAAAGAAAAAGTTGTAAGTTTTTTTTATATATATTCTTTTTTTTATATTATTTTTTTAATATTTTTTGTTCACCCTCCTTACTTAAAACTAGATAAGGAGTGACAGTCTAGAATGACCAGTTCTTATTAAGATATGGAGGTGTTTTTAAAGAACATGAAAAAAAGATCATTTAGAAACAATATTATACAGTTTGGATTGGTTTCTAATGACTCAAATTTTATTGTCGATAAAAGTAAATCAATTTCGATTGTATACTGTTTTAGAATTATTGTTGTTTGATATTTGCTGGGAGTAGTCCCATATCATGGTACATACACTTGGAAGGCAAACTGAAACACTTGGTACCGCTATGCATTATGCAACACATTTACAAAAGTACAGGGTGTATAAAAGGCAGTAGACATTACCAACATTTCTGTCCACATAATTTTGGCTGTAGAAATTACGAGTAGGCACTCTGTACAGCAGAATAAAATCACACCCTGCCAGTTGATCTTAAAGACTGGTGTTCATAGTTCTGCAAGTAGTGTTGGGATCCGACTTTAATGACGTCAACTAACCAAGCACCTGCAGCATATTTAATTATTTCTCTCTTTAAAAAAATCAATGCATATTATAATTAGAGGTGAGGTTTGTTTTCTGATTACTACAATTAATTAATGCATAATTACTGAATTAATTTATATCCATTGTTTTTGTTTTGTATCAAAACATTAAGATTTACATGTAAAACATGTTCCATCATCCGTTAAACATTTATTCATATTCATTTGCATACCATCCCCATACATGGTTGGGCCTTGAACACCAAACCTGTAATGTACCAGATATTAATCTTACGCGGCCACGGACTTTGTGCAATCCTTCTTTGCCATACAAATACAGTCAAACCTGTGAAAGCTGTCACCTCTATTAAGCAGCCAGTTGTTTTAAACAGCCACATTTGCTAATTCCCATTTCTATGCTTTTAGAGTAAATAAACCTGTATTAAAGGATACCGCACGTCAGAATATAAATGGCTATTTATCGTTAAATAGACATGTAAATAACACAAAAATCAACAAATTTTAATTGTACGAAATTTATCAAATGAGAAAAATGACATTAAATATCATGATTTCAAGCGTTTCCTAAATGCTATGGGCGCCGCCATTTTGTAGCTCTTTTGTGATGGAGGTATTCGGTGACGTCATAACTGCACTTCCGTTCTAGTTATCGCGCAAATTGTATTGTGTCGTTAGTGACTGCTCTCTACTGATACTCTTTTGTATATACACTAATTCACGTAAACAATTGATAGATAGATAAACAGTACATTAGTGAACATCGAAGGAAGACAATTAAACGCGAAAACTATTCTGAATTGAAGGACTTAACCATAAATATTGTTTTCTTCAGCAGAATAAGTGAGTGGAGTAATGCGATATGTTTTGTGGGCAGCGTTGTTTTTTAGTTTTCCTAATATGTGATTTCACATTGCCTCAGTGTCAAGCTTCTGGTGACATCACGCGCAAAACACCTTTATACTTTGGGGTAGGACTTAAGATTGTAGAATGAAGCGTTCCAATGCCTTGGCGTACTACTACCCAAGGATACAATTTCTGATGATTTCAGTACGAAGATGACCATATGCAACATACATATAAACTTAGTGTATATTATCCAGTGGGAAGCTCTTAAAAATGTGCTAATAACATATAGCTCAGCTGATTTCTAAAATTTAATTTGTAATTTTATATACTCTTCCAAAATATTGCGAAATTGATATAGCAAACTTTCACAATATTATAATTGCAGTCTGTTTGAACAGGTGTGATAATCCAATTAACAATAAAAACAAGAGGTTAATGCCAAAACATAAGGTGTGAAAACGACATGGTATCTAAAAGTTATTATTAAAATACAAATTAAGGCCAATTAATTGTGACAGGCCCGATTAGCTCAGTCAGTTACGTGTCTAACTATCAATCCTGGTGTTTCGAGTTCGAATCCCAACCCGGCGACAGTCTCTGTGATGACTGACATACAACATTGTGTCTTAAAATCATTTGTCTCTCACGGCTGATTCGAGTGGTAAAATTATCAGTTACTTGCGGTTGTTGGGTGTGCTCGAGTACTGGTTAACCTTTGCAGGAAACAGTGGTTAGGTTAACTGAACATCTGAACAGTAAACCCTCGATGACAAAAAATGATGCTAAATATTCAGTCAACCATTAATTGTTCATAAACTCATTTTATTAATTTTATAATCAATAGGCAATTTAGTTTATTGATATATGGCTTTTTCACAGTCAACTAGGTCATTATTCTTGAATAGACATTTGAACTACCTCAACTTCGCAATGAAAAAAGATAAAGTAAAACCTTTGTTCCTTTATTTATTCATTAATACATGAAAAGTTTTTTTTACTGTTAAAATAGTGTTCTGGTATACAATTTATGAAAAATATTCATAAAATCATATAACTTAATTTTTTTACTTGTAAGTTTGCATTAATATTGAAACCCTAATTAACTGAAAATGTTTAAATTAGTAATAAGGCATAATACTGTGTGATATAACATCCTGTCATAAACCCTGGGGTCATTAAACCTGGGGTGATCACGCTTATTAGGGTACAATATGCACAATGTGGCAGGGTATTTCTCATTACCACATGGTGTGAATGTGGTGTTGGTGAATTATGAAAGCTCAGCAGGGTGCCAGTAGCTGGACAGTAACATACACTTTGTGCAATATGCCTGTAGACATTATATTCCATATGACACTCCCTATAAGGAGACACATTCATATATGTTCAGAGAGCTGGTAGAATAGATAATCATCATATATCAAATTGGGTAGTAACACCATTTGAATAACCAAAAGACAGTGCCAGTTATGTAAAACAACACAAAAAAAACCCAACTCATTCATGCTTCATCTAAATTTACTAAAAAGGATATGAAATCAAAATGTTATCAGCCATTTCTCAGTACGCAACAATGGCCGCACCAGCTAAACACGATAAGAAAAGAGATATAATATTATTTCTTATTCTCTCTTAGACAGGTAAATATATGTAACAAAACATTTTCCCTTAATTCCATTCTTGGTCTAATTAGTGTTTTTTTTTGATAATGTATTGACTGAGTAGCAAACAGTATAAACCCTGATAGTACAGCATGAATGTGCAGGCTCGTCTGGATCTACATCAACACTGACGGCAATAATTACTTTTTTTTTATCAAGCTAAGGGTAATTTTACTATTTTGAAAAATTCAATCATCAATGTCAGGCTACATGATAAGATGTCAGAGTTGTGATTGATGGGTTTCGGGTTTGATCTCTGGTTCATGATCGGTGTGACTGTTTAACAGTTATCATCTTTTTGGGTGAAAACTTCATAAGACATTGCTGTGACATCTCTGTATTATTTCTGTGATACATTCTAAATCTTCTGAATTTCCAATAGTGTGAAATTGCATCTGCAGCATGTATTTTCGTCAGACGAAAGCATCATTACACTGTTTTTGCAGCTGCAAAAATCGTTCACGTGTGTGAACAACTGTGCCGTCTCACTATTTCTCTCGTCTTCTAATTCATTTAACTCTGCTTCTGAAAATTCTGGTTCAAAGTTGTAGGCAAAAAGTCCTTCTCCGTTACTAAAATCCATTTTATTAGTCTTGCGAGTACTTTTGCCGGTGACTATAATTGCACGTTTCTACATCTTCTGTAGCGTATAAATCAATTATGTTTTAAACCGGAAGTGCAGTTATGACGTCACGCAGGTATCCAATATGGCGACTTCCACCATAAAGTCGATGTGCGAAAATGACCGTTACAAAACGAGCTGATATATCTTTATGGACTCGAATTTATGCATAATAATACTATTAATAGAAAGCTGAACTCATAGCTATTCATATTATCCTGTTTTATACACAGGGTTGCGTTCCCCTTTAAGCAACTACCTGTCTTAAAATGTCACTTCTGCCCATTCCCATGATTCATTGCTTAAGACAGGTTTAACTGTAATGGGAACAAACATGTTTCTAAATATATACTGAAAGGACAAAGAAATGTCTGGTGAATTTCAGAGCCTTAATATCAAACTGTATGTACATGTATGGTTAGCTATATTTACACTTTTAGAATATGTGTGTAAAGTTGCGGTATTTCATTAAATGGTTTTGTCAATAATAATGATTATATTGACAAAGTGATTATTGAAATACCTTTACATACATATTCTGAAACTGTAAATATCACTTAAAACAGTTTCCATAAGGATCATAAAACATTGAAGTTTTGCCCAACTTGGATTATAGAACCTGTCTTAAGCAGCCAGGCAAGGGAATGAGCATAAGTGGCTTTTTAAGACAGATTGTTGGCTAATTTGCCCTGAAAGCAAAGAAATGGGAAATAGGAAATGTTGCTGCTTAAGACAGGTAGCTGCTTAATAGAGGTAACCAGTTACACAGGTTAGATCGTCTGTTAAAAAAGTCAGTTGCCTGTGAATGCTGAATGATTAATTTGCCAAATAGTTGATCAATAATAATAATTATTGAGATGCAAGTTTCCTGTCCTTCTTAACAAATCCTTGGTATTGTCTGCAAACATTTTGAAGCACCCTGTTCAATAGCAAGTGTTTTGCCTGCCTGTATATAAACAATGTATGCATGCTTGTTTTAAATTAACTATAACGCCAACATTTACTGTAGTAACATATTGTAGAAATTATTAAAAACATGTGCTCATACTAAAGGAATGTTGCTGTGTGTTTAAAATATTTATTTCATGATAATCGCAAACATGTACTTGAATTGGACAGATATTACATTTGTGTGTTTTAATGTTGTGTGTGATGATGGATGTATACAAAGTAAAACATGCATGTTCATTTTTTGCCAATCCATTATTGTGATTATGTTTCACTCGCTTTTATCTGTGATATTTTGTATTGTGTATGAGGAGAATCTATGTATACCTAGGTGTGTTAAACAGTAGTTGTTTTAGTTTTTCCTGAAGCTGTGTTCATTTCATTGTTGTTAGTTTTAACGGTTACGTATAAACGTAAATGTCATTTAGTCATGATACTGCTATATGAGTGTTATAAACAGCAGGAGTGAAGCCTTATAGAACACTTACAGCCTCGTAACTTCCTGAACTATCCAACAGGGAGCAATTGACCTGACGCAAGCTGTCCATCAAGCAATTCGATAATCCAATCAGCAATCGATATTGTTTGCTAGGTCACCATTATCCTAAGACAAACTAATGGTCTAAACACTACATTATATTACATAGTAATTATTTGGACAAACAATACATGTGGTCAGAGGGCGGAGCAGTAGCTGCTCTCATGTCAGGTCAGTTGTACGAGTGCTTATTGTATTACAGGTAACAGCTGTTTTTTGTACCTGTCAGTTGGGATTATGTGTGCTAATAATACACCGTTAATCGATTGCGTTAGGCCTGCTGAAGGTGTGTATACACAGATTCATGTGTTTTTGTTTATAATTTAGGGTGCTTGAACTCCCAGGCTCCAGTTTTTAGGCAGTTGGGAATTACTTCTTTTTCAAATGTATATAATGATTAATTTTTATAAATAAATAATAAAAGTTCTAACAATAATTTAGTAGTATGCAAAATTATAACAAAGCAAATGAAATGATTGCTGTAAAAGTTTGGAAAAAGAGTTCTGTAATTTGAATCATGTATAGATATAAAACCGGCCCTAAAGTCATCTTGCCACTTTTACGAGCATATGACAGTAGGGGTTTACACGATTATTATTCCAGTACTGTATAAATATATATATATATATATATATATATATATATATATATATATATATATACATGAATGGTACATAATTAAACAAATATTTAGGTTCATCTGCAGCTGAGTGGTCTAAGGCGCCATCTCAAGATCACTTGCCTCTCACTGCTAAGGTTGTAGATTCGAGTCTCACTTGCTCCGGTTACTTCGTGAGAACATTTGCCAGTTACTTGTGGAGGGATAATGGTTCTAGTCAGATTCAGTCTGAGGTCTTCGTCTACCGAGATTATTATCCCAGTACGATATATATATATATATATATATATGGTACATAATTATACAAGTCATCTTATTTATTTTCATGTTGCTTTTTATACCTGAAAAATGAGCCTTTCTTCCTCTTGGCATTTTTTAACTGTTTTAAACTGTTTTGTGTTTGTACGACATTAAACTTTAGTTCATCCATTCATTCATTTAAATTGTTAAATAGTATATGTATAGCTAAGTAGTCAATACAAGAAGCAATGATAGTATGAATTATTTCAAACTTGATGTCAAAGTATATTAAGGCTGTGTTCATTTCAGTTAAACATGTTTACCATGTTTATAAACACTAACTGTTGTGGAGTGTGGTCCAATGGTAGAGCATTGAACTCAGGATCGGAGGGTCGAGGGTTCGATCCTGTCCCATGGCAATGCATGGTGTCCTTGAGCAAGACACTTTCCGCATGTGTTTAGTATTGGTTCTACCCGGGAAGACTTCGAGTGTGACTTGTATAAGTTGTAATAACTTGATCCGCAATCGAAGTAAAATAAATATTAAAGTTTAACTAAACTAACAATTGCTCAGTGGAAGGAACAGTAAACGGAAATTGGACAACATTGATACAATCCCTTCATTTCTCTTGAAGTCACATGATTAAACATAAGCAAACAGCTATCAAAGGTTTGTTAGCAGACAGTTACAGGAACATGTCGTTCACTTGAATTGTGTTGTCAAATGTTAGCAGACAGTTACAGGGAACATGTTGTTCAGTTGAATTGTGTTGGCATATGTTAGCAAACACATTAAACGTTTAACCGAACTGAGCTTGAGTACAACTGGTGAGAATGTGATACACTATCAAAATGGGAGATATGTCTAGAGTTATTGTTTCTGATAATTATTGTTTCTGACACCATATTGTGATATATATATACACAGTTTATACAGTATATTTTATATTTTGAGAGGTTGTATATTAAATTTATTATGTGAGGTAGAGAAAAAAATTAAGCACAAGCTCTATTTAAATCAACAACTTCTTGTTCATGGCACCGACAATCAGAGACAAAATGGTGACTTCTGTTAATTTTTAATTCTTGTGTTAATATTTGGTTGATAGACCTATGCATCATCATATTCTATTTAAGGACCCATGCATTTCCAATAACCCAATTTTTTTCTATATACCAAAGTAGTTTTATGGAATTGTCTTATAACCATTTGACTTAAGTTTGCCCTGTCATGCCACTGAAACAGGCCTGGTCATGTGACTGAATTAGATAGATAAGTCATTTGACTGAATTAGTCTCAGTCATGTGACTAAAACAAATTTGTCAAATGACTGAATTAGGATTAGTCATGTGACTAAAGTAAGAAAATGTTGGTTGGTTATTTTCAGAAAAAATTCATGACAGTTTAATATGTAAAAGAACATTGACTTGTACCCAACCGTATCTGCCTAAATATTTCACTGAACATTATCTGATACCCAGCCCATGTTTCATGTAACATTATCTGGTACCCAGCCATATCTGCCTCTATGCGTCACCAAACTTTACTCTATCTGCCACCATGTCACCGAAAAATTTACTGGTACCCAGCTCTATCTGCCTCGATGTGTCACTGAACAATTACTGGAACCCATTCCTATCTGCTTCCTCACTCCATTGAACATTTACTCTATCTGCCTCCATATGTCACCAAACATTTACTGGTGTCCAGCCCTATCATTATAAAAATATCTTAGAATATTTACTGGTACATCTGCCTTCATGAGTCACAGGACACCGAATCATGCCGAATTGGCGTTAGGCTTCGAACCAATCAGTGTCAGCTTTAGCAAAATGGGTAAGTAACTGGGTATGCAATCTACACTTTACTGATTTTTTTCGATGACACACATGGAGTGAGTGTAGACTTAATCTTAACAAACCCTCTGGTGTTAATCACTTTCATTTTGTTTCAGCAACTGGTTACAGAATGATAACAGTATTTTAAAACTCCATATCTATATAGTTAACACAGTATGTCCAAGTGCTTATATAAAATCAAAGTTGTTACAAGAATTAATTTAATGATAGCTGATTAAAATTTTAAGTGATTTCACAACTGGCTTACATAGATCGTACATGCATTAATGTGCTTGAATGCTGAGTAACCTTCCAGAATCCCAGGACAGAGTGGTTAGGCTATATGATTGTCTGTTAACCCTTGTCATAAAACAATGCTGAATATTCAAACAAACAAATTCTACAAAATGCATTAGCCAATAAAATAAACTTTTCATAATCATTTTAACAATTGTCTAGTTTTACTCAAATTTTGACCCATATATGTTAAGAGATCTAAATATTGGTAATTAAGACTTTCTTACCAAATGTAATCAATATACAATTACATACTATTTAACAATTAAACATGCCAATAGCCAATTATGTAGTTCTCAACTCAAAATCAAATAATTATATTATCTATTCATCTGGAGGTTTTTCTTGAAGGCATAATTAACTTGGGTATTATAATTGATTAACCAAGTCTTTATAACATGACATGACATGACATGCAAATGTGGGAATTAAATACATTCTCACATGTACTCAAAATGTTGTGGTTATGAACAACTTGATCCTTTTCTTTTACAAGAAAGCTTGTATGATCATAACCATTATGGAACACTTCACATAAAGCAAATAACAAATGTTACCATGTTACCAGTAACCAAATTTTCACATAACGAGGTGCTATAAATTTGAGACAAATATATCATTTTTTCAATAAACATTATAATTTTTTGATTTATAATTGAAATTCATTATTTTTTATTTATTTTATTATTTTATTATTTAATAACAGCTGTTACTTTTGGAACAGTGTTGTCGTTTAAGAATATACATTGTATAATTATAAATATATAATTAATTTTTTATTTACTTTTAAAAATTAAGCAAGTAAAGACAATATTAAGCATGACAACATACTTTAACAGTATCAGTGCACTTCAAAATTTAATTGGAGTCAATGTGCAATGAATAGTGTTGGCCACTTTTGCCAGGATATAAACTGTTAGCTCTCTTGACAATTCCGGCTAAGAATATAATCACTGCCGATCTCTGCAGTAGGGTAGGAATCCTCCGAATGGGTGTCATGTTCATTTTATCATTTTTTGGCATGTTCACTATTGTGGTTAAATTATCAACCCCTGTGTGGTTTCAGGGAGCCATATGAGTGATGGCAAGAATAGAACCACTGTGGCTCATGCATGTCGTAAGAAGCGACAATTTGAGTAATACGATAGAATTTGCTGAAACTCTGCAGTTCTGCAGGTATCAAGGTTCTAGGTTCATTCTGCATATTCATTTGTTGATGTATTTTTTTTAATCTGTATGTTAATTTGTTGTTTTTGTACATGTAGAGTGAACCTGGAATCTTCCTTCCTGTTGGTGTCGATTAAACTATAATGTGTTGCTACGCCGTAAAACCCTATTCATTCATTCATTCAATCAATAAACACTATAATTTTTTGATTTGTAATTGAAATTCATTATTTTTTGTTTATTTTATTATTTAATAACAGCTGTTACTTTTGAAACAGTGTTGTCATTTAAGAATATACATTGTATAATTATAAATATATAATTAATTTTTTATTTACTTTTAACAAATAAGCAAGTAAAGACAATATTAAGCATGACATCACACTTTAATAGTATCAGTGAAGTTCAAAATTTAATTGGAGTCAATGTGCAATGAATAGTGTTGGCCACTTTTGCAAGGATATAAGCTCTTACCTCTCTTGACAATTTGTATGAAATGAGTTAGATTCAGTTACAAATATAGTACAAGTGACTTCGTTGATTAAAGAGATTCACAGGCTAATATCGATTCAATATGCACAACTGAAATTTCGGGTGGCTTTAGTAGTTTTTAGCTCGCCGGGACGAAGTCTAAGGAGAGCTATTGTCATGACCCTGGTGTCGGCGTCGGCTTCGGCTTCGGCGTCGTCTGTAGACACCCAGGTTAAACTTTTGCATACAAGTTTCAGATATCTATGCAATCACTCATTGGATATGAATGAATTTTTGCATGTGTGTTTACCATCATCAATGGAACACAGAGAGATAAGAACCATAACTGTGGATTGCATTTTGGCACAGTTATGGCCCTTTTTGGACTTAGACACCCAGAGACGAGCTTTGTTGGTCTTCTGACAACTCTTGTTTTAAGCATTCTCTGAATTTCATAATTTTGGACCAAAGAAAAACAGATAAAAAAATTGTTGACAAGTTTCAAATATCTATCAATCATATTTATATATATATATTTTCGTCTGAATTAATATAATTACGAATTGAAAACATTAAAAAAATCAGCATTCTTCAAAAAAGTATAATTTTAACAAAAAAAGAAGTGTAATGGTTTTAACTTTTTTAAACACACATCTGAGAAGTGCACATTTTATATAGAAAGATCAAGAACTAAATTATCAATTGGTGTGAAAAATTTTATATCTAAAATTTTAAGAATTATCTTTATCCATTGATTTAAAAAAAAAGAGTTTAAATAGGAAAATCATCACAAAAAAATTTACGGCAACCATATTTATTTTTTACAAGGTTACCTTCCAAAATTGTAATCATATCCTTTCTTTTACTACCAAAATCACAAAAACTTGTTGGTTAGTTCAGGAAGAGTTTAGTTTGCAACATTTGGAAAAGTCACAAAATATGCAACCCAAAATTAGATGAGTACCTGCAGTAGCTTATCTCTCTTTATATATTTCTGATAGTACATTTCATTTTAACAAGCTAAGGTTGTAGGTTTGAGTCCCGCTCGGTCCAGAAACTTTATGTGGAAAGTTTCTATTTACTTGTGGGAGGATGGTGGTTCTACTCAGTCTGAGGTCTTCCTCCACCAGTAAAACTGGATATGCCATATATAACCAGAAATGTGTTGAAAATGGCGTTAAACCCCATTCATTTCAACAGTGCACAATCTTTTATACTTTATATGTTGTAAATTTTATTTTTGTTTAATAAGTCTGACCACCCTCTGCATTATTTTCTTGTACCAGTGGTTGAAAAGTATTGTTATCGTTTACCATGATTTCATGGGCATCAGACCCTAACTGGCAAATATAATTTCATGACATTAATATTTGAGAAGAATTTCTGATATTGCTTGTTGTTAGGTACCAAGTACCCATAGATGAATGTCTTATATATCTCGTCATCGTCGAATACCCACAGGTGTCAATTCCGATACTCTCAATCCATCACCGGTGGGGAATTACGCTAGCTCTGCGTCATTTTATTTGAACAAAACAGAACAAAATACAGCTAATGTTAACTTATCAAAATGGCGTTTACATGAAACTAGTGTGAAACTAACGTTCCCATTATGAAATCGTAAAGGAACCAATGATATCTTGGCTTGATAGAAATGACACAAAGCTAGTGTAATATCCCATGGGTGATAAATGGAGGGTATCGGAATGGATTACACGTGGGTATCCGATGATGATATCTTGTATGATAATCATGGAAATCAATTAAAGTTGATATTCTCTGTGCAATAAATAATTTAAGCTGATGTAATATTTTGTATTCTTTTTTATCCAACTCAGCTCAGTTGAGTTATTCCCATAGACGGTTTTCTGTTGTATGTCTGTCCGGGCCCGATTAGCTCAGTAGGTAGTGCGTCTTACTATCATCAAACTATCTATCGCGAGTTTGAATCCCCACCCGGCCACAGTCTCTGACACTGAAAGCAGTGTCAGTTATTTCTAAGAAGTAGGTTCACTGTAGGTGGCTGTGCCTGGTTAGCTCAGCTGGTAGCTCATCTGACTATCAATCCAGGGGTCGTGAGTTTGAATCCCCTGTATCTGTTCACAGTCTCTGTGATGAGTGACATACAATATTGCATCTCATTGTCATTTTCTCTCACTGCTGATTGAGTGGAAAAGTTATCATCATTTTCGGATATGAATGTTCTTGAGAACTGGTTAACCGGGAAAGAAACAAGTAATATTTCTTGTTCAAATTGGTGATATCACTTATTATCATTAAATAGTAAAACGGCACCCCATATATATAATGTATAGGTGCACAGGGATAAGTAAAAAAAATAATATTTACATAGACCTATGACTCTCCCTGTGTATTGATGCAACATATTTTTTTATATAAATTAAATATAATGTAATCTTTATTATTCATAATCATTAAATAATTATTCATGATAGATTCTATCACTAAATGTCATGAAAGACTACTGTATCACTAATTTAGTCAATAATAATTATGTCAATAATAGTAAAACTCCGTCTCTTGTTTACCTTTGGATGTTTGGTAGAATTTAAGCACATTTACAGCAATTGCCAAAATGTCAACAAAACAAAATTTACAAGTTTTACACTCTGCTCTACTTTTTCCAAGGTCATAATTCGAACAGAGTTGTAATGCGTAAGGTCAATTTTTCATTCACGCGGTCATATCATGGTTGCCTAGTTAACCAATGAAAACGCCTGACCGATTTATAACGATATTTGATTGGATGATATTTTGATAACACACGAAGTGTACTTGACGGAAATTTTCATGTGTTTAGAGTAGGTACAATTTTCATTTCGATGGCAAATTCGTTAAATGATATTAGTCCATGGCTTCAAACGGAAATTATGGAATTCATCTGGTCGCAGGAGGGTAAGTTCATATTGTTTCATGTTCATTTATGTAGAAGTATATTTGTTTTCATAATATTCAATTAAAAGTGTGTTTGTTATTGCAAACAAATCTGCAAAAAGCAGCCGTTAAAAATAAAATTAAGGTGGGTGGAGTAAATGTTTATATAATATTGAAATTTATAACTATGTAAAAACTTAATCAGAAACATACGAATTGATTTATGCACACATATAAATGAAATCGATATGTTGTGAATGTCGGGCAAAAAGTCATTTTTAAACTGAATAAGGTTGACATTATGAGACTGAGATGACTACAGTACTTATCTTATTTTCATATGTCCATTACACATGAGCGTCATGTCTCACTGGTGTAACATGTATGCATTCAAACGCAAGCAGTCCATCAAAACATAAAAAAAACCTTCGTTTTGTACCAGAAGACTTGAGTTGTCTTGTGATATGGTTGCTCATAAACTAGGGTTGTCAATAGGACTCGAAAAGTGGAGTCATTTGACCCCTGACCCCAAAATCTGTTATATTTTCCAGTTTTAATATTTATAATGAATAACAAGATAAATATTATAGGCTGTTCCATCTAAACATACATCACACCCACGGAAGGAAAATGATAATATTCTAATATAAAAAGTAAGGGTCCCTTCCATGGTGGATTGTATGTTTAAATGGAACAGGCCTAACTACTATATACTATCATTTTATCATAAAAATCACACAAGCAGCTTTACACTATTTTAATTCATACAATCATATCTGCATAATCATAATCATTCATAAACACTGGTTACTCATAATAAAGACATGCACATATTGTCACTGCATTCCAGTCAGGTTATTTTTTCTAAAGCTACAAAAAGACACAAATACTTAAGTCAGATCAATCTCCAAGTGGCAATAAATTATACTCGTCAATACAAAATGACCTGGAAATATTCCAAAACACTCAGATGTGTAAACGGAAATTAAAAAGCAGCGCAAGCTACCTTATAAAACAAATGGCGGACAGTTTGTTATGAAAAGTTTCCAAGATATAACAAGAGTTTTTTGATAATCTTTGCCGATTGACTAATGCTTTAATGATTTTAATCGCATCCAAAGTAAATAAGAATAAAATACCGGAACAAAATTGTTCATGACTTTGTAGTTTAACTTTCTTTTGGACAGTTTTTCCAAGTTTATTTTTCATCTAGAATCGCTTCCATTCTTTTATTTGCCCCGAATTGCAACTCGCATTGTATTAAATCAACTTGCATATTGTGAGTGTGTCATTCCTTATTGCAAACCCTGCTGATAATGATCGATGATCACTTTGTTTCATATCATCAAAAAGTTGTTATCAGATTATAAAATTTGTCGAGAAAAAAAAATGGTGTTCAGAAATGGCAATTAATTGTTTGAGTCAGGGGGTTTTATGTGGGTCGGTCGCGCAACAGGAAACATTTTTTTTTAAAAATATTGTCCAGTTTGGAAACTAGCAAGTATGTTGGTAATCCATTCAAATATTTATTCAATCAAGTTGTCTTTTAATTAATTCACTTAAGCCAATCATCGCTGGTAAGCGGCAATATGTCGGCCATGATCATGCGTGACCTCTAATTATGTTTGTCGAAAGACAACTCTACCTATCTCCGTCTAATTTATTAATATGCGCGCTGTGATTGGCTGACCTATTTACCCAGTGACTGCCAAATATGTGCATGTTGTAAACACTACATCGACAAGCTGAAGGTTATGAAAACCCTGTAGACAGAGGTGTGGGTCACAACCACATTTTTCAAACACACTCCCACGGTGTTCTATTCAAGTGTGCAAGGGGTGTAAAAAATCACAACAAACTTCTGTATGCTATTGTTAATCGGTGATTGATTCAAATGCTATAAAAGAATTAATCTTTTAATTCTGTAATATATCTACTGACCAAAGAAATATGACAATTAAATAGCCCTTGTTGTTATTCTTAGAACACATGTTTTAATAAAATATGACTTTCAGGGCCTACTTTGGCTGAAAAAATCTTGTCACCAACACATTCGCCAATTGAGAAAAGTTGGAGCCAAATTTAACTCGTCTCCATTGACTCTAAGTTTCAATCTGTATTTCTGTTTTTAGATTTAAGTGGATTTTTTTGTCCACTCAGTACTTCCTGTCTTTATATAATATTTTACATTTGAAAATGTAGATTTCTTAAGAAGAATATTACCTCAAAATAAATATAAATATATTTTTGATTGTATTCTTAACGATGTTATTGAAAAAAATTAACCATATTTCTAAAATTTTGTTGAATAATATATTTTTTATCTTTTGTGTCATTTAAAGTTATTATTGATTTAAAAAAACACACTTTCACAGTAAATTCTTAGAAAACCATAACACGTCCCATTATTGCAAGAATCATTAACAGAGTTGCACTCCGAAAAAAAAGGTGCTGACTTTTAGTGCAACCCATCCTGGGAATTTGATGGAAAAAAACAAAGGAGGAAATGGTTTTGTATACGCAAATAAACCATTTTAAGTTAACTGTGTTTTCATTCATTAATTCTTTGATGTTTTCTCAAGATATTGAGACAAACTTGTTTCCTAAATATCTGTTTTATTTACTTTTTGAAATGTCAGTGATATTATTTTGAACAAATTTTCTGTGTTTGGTCAGACAAGTTACATTGTCATAAACAAAGCAACAAATCGCTTGCTGTAATATCTAGATTGTGCATATTCATTTTCAAATTGCGCATGCGCCTTCAATAGCAAATAAATGGTTGAATCTTAAATAGATTACATCTTCCTATCGGCAAAAACTCTGTAATATTTCACTGGTTGCTAGCTTGTCAACACAGTTGGATAATTTTATTTTTCATGGTTAAATAGATTGAAATAAGAGAAATGCACATAACAAAACACACTTGATCAAAGTTTCCTAATTCATAAAAAAATATATTTTTATCTTGTAGTGAATCTTGTAAAGTTTAAACTTTTTGGGACCTTCACAATTTTAATACAGACTTATTTGTGCTTAACCTATGTATAAGTTAATACAGTGTTGCTACCACTAATCGAACAGGTGGTATCTGTGCAGACACACTTTATGATCGAAAGCTAAGGACATTGAAGAGTTACTTTATGAACAAATCATGGCCATATAGCTGATATATTGGCATATTTTTTGGTGCCAATTACTTTCGCCAAACTGAAAAAACTACTTTGATTTTTTATCGCATTTGGCACCATTGGCGACCAACAGCGTGAGCCCTGCTTTTGTTAACAAATTATATTTCTGACAATTGTTACATTTATGATTTTACCCAATATTGAATTATTTGATGACAATAATATTTGTTTAATTAAATGACATTATTTTCCTGTACAGAATTGGAGGCACTGTTGGAGCTGTCTTGACATGTCCTTTAGAAGTTGTTAAAACTCGTCTCCAGTCATCAGTGGCAACATTCCAACCAGTGTATTTACATGGTGTGCCATCAAATGTGAACTTCATTTCAAACTCAGCAAATTTAAGTTACAATGCATGTGCACATGGAGTACATACAACAGCACATTCACACAGTTCTGGGGCCATCACAGCTGAGAGAGCTCTCCAGATAGCACACAACAGATCTGTTGGATTATATTACTGTCTCAGGTAGCTAATATTTACATATATTTCTATTGCCATCAGTCTAAATAACCTATATAAATTAACTGCAAAACTTTTGCTGCTAGGCAGAGCTGAAAAGGACCAGTTTGCATGTTATTGGCTGCACTATCTTTTTTTGCTGGAACCTCATGTTCTAAGATTTTATTTATAGTTGTCGTCATGCATTTCATGTTTGCAGTAAATGTAACAGTGCAGGCTTTTATTCAGCGTGTTGACA